>CM070510.1:47383922-47716124 GCA_036346375.1 Guadua angustifolia
AGGAGGAAAAGAAGTGGAGGATACAAGAAAGAGCTACCACTTGAGACGTTCTCGTCCGGTGCTCCTTAATCCTTCCTCGGATCTGATCGGAGGGCATCAGCTCGATACGATTGGCGAGTGCAACAAGTACCTAATTAACGATATCACTGGCGGACCGGGTGGGCCCCGGCCCACCCAAAAATTCGAAAGCGGTAAGATCAATTCCCGTCATTACTGAGACAGTCATATTACGAAGGTAATATCTTTAGATCCGTTGATCCGATCGGATTGATTCTTCTTGTATTAATTTTGAAATTGCATCTAGTTTCTACAGTTAAAATTTCACAACAATCCAACGGTAGGATCTTTGGAAATTATTATTTTGGTGAACGCGAGTCAATCTGTTTTTATTTGGTCTGGCGTTTGATTCAGTAAAATTGCGAAGAAAATAACTTTAGATCCGTAGATCCGATCGAGCTGATTTTTATTGTGTTAGCTTGAAATTTGAGTCTAGTTTCAGTAGTTAAAATTTCACATTGATCTAACGGTGGGATCATCCAAAATTACTGTTTTAGTGAACGTAGGTTAATCTGTTTTTGTTGAATCCGAATCAGTTAATTAGGGTGTTTCAAAAATAATCAAAAATTTGATTTTAGCTTCCGCGCAATCATTCACCCCCCTCTAATTGCTAGTTTAATATATATCGATCCTACATATTGTATTGCAGAATTGTTGAAACATGAAGAGGGATGAGTGATAGTCTTTTGGACGATTGTCTAGTCACATTCATTGAGCGAGGTATTTTCTTTAAAGTGAATGAAGAAGATATAATGGACACTTTCATGGCCATTAGAAAACGTAGACCCAATAAGAAATAGTACTGTAATCTTCTTCAAATTATTGTAGTCGTGTAATTTTCTTTAAGTCAAATTTCATACTTAGTTGTTGATTTTAAGATGTTCGTAAGACATCTTATTAATATATTATGATGCACTTTTGGTAAATTATATACTTGTATTGTATATTGGCATGTTAGATTTACGGTATTTAAAAAATTTATGCCAAGTTGGACCATCCATACTCAAAATCCTGGATACGCCACTGAACGATATGATCTAGCCACGCGCATGCGGGTGCAATGCAATGCGTGGATGCAGCGCGCGGACGTTAATGGAGCTCATCTTGCCTGATCGCCAGGACAACCAAATTAAGAGCCAGCGCCTGGCGTTGATTGATTGATTCCCTCCCTCACGTAAAATTGTACGTGTGGTCAGGATTGCTTTCTCTCGTACGACCGCACGTTAGGTCGCTAGCTAGTCTACAGTACACACTCTGTTAGTAGGATGGAGATGGAAACATTCCATTTCCATGGGTGTGGACGTGTGGTGTGGGGTTATGCCAAAGTGTCTGTGTGTGTGTGTGTGTTTTTTTTTTTTGAGTTTGTGCCCAAATGAAGCCAGCATTTGAAAACTAAGCCAAACTTCGGTGTTTCTAAAATCCTGACAACCAAATCGGCCGCCCAAGCTTAGTTAGCCCAAAAAATGAACTAGAGAGCTAAGCAAAAGAGAAACTTACCGAAATCTTGATATCAAACCAAATGGTAGCTAAATCCGATCGAAGTTGGCAAAATATGGTTTGGCGCGGGCTTTGGCTATTGTGGACATAATTAAAACCAAACAACTACGTCGTAGTTTTTTTTACCAAGGAGTTAGTGTTTGACAAACCGTGGAAAAGCAGACAAGCTAGTGTTTTTTCTGGAGAATCATTCCCCGGCCATTTTGTGCTCAGAGAAGATTACATGCATGCATATAGGCACCGTGCTAAGTCGGAAAATGTCCACACAAAAAATGTGAGCAATCTCCACATGCACTTAATTGTCACCTAAAATTAACCGCATGAAGTAGACCATGTATGATCACTTAAGTTTTGAAAACTAAGGCCTGCTTTGTTTCAATTTGGGGATTATGAAGCAACTTTTAAAAACTAGATTGTAAAATTGGATTGTTAAAAATTTGGAGGTTAAAAGCTCATGGTTGTTTGTAACCAGATTATAGTTGGAGGCAATGGTGGGTAATTTTGGTTGAAGTTGGGGAAAGCTAGGAAAAGTGGGCAATGGTGGGTAATTTTAGTTGAAGTTGGATGGGTATTGTGTCTTTTGCAAAAAAAAATTTGGGAAAAGTTGGGGAAGAGTGGATTGTGGAATTCTCAATCGACCTCCAGTTATTATAATCTAGATTAAAAGCTTACTGTTTGTTGCCCTTCTAACTTTTAAAACTACTTCCAATCACTGCTAAACAACAGAACCAAGAGACCCAAAAGAAAAGAAAACTAAGCACGCAGATGTGCTGGTTGGGCCCATGCATGCATGCATGCATGTATCTGTTTGCTTATTTAGGGAACGTATACGTCTAACTAAATACTATAATAACATAGACTTCCGGGAGAAGTAGTCATAAAGAAAGTAACATGCACGCTATGTAACACGAAATACTATCAGCAGATTTTTACAGTTAACCAAATGCACGTACGTACGTGCTATAATTTGCTGACTAGCTTGCACGTGTTGTGCGTGTAGGGCTAATTTGTTAGGCGAATAATCAAGCTCTCAATTGCTTGAAGTTGGATTAGATCATTAAGGTGGTTTTACCTCGCCAGTTAGTTAGTGATGCACAACATATACACGTCATTAACGAGTCATATTTACGCAGCACACGCGATGCAGAATTATTTTCACATCTCGTACGTCATGGAAAAAAGAAAGCTACGTACCAATACGTGTCGACGTGTCATCGTTAACCGTTTAAGTTTACTACGAAACAAATGAAATGAGTGCTAATTTGTTGATTATGTTATCGTGGACACAACATTTGGAATTTTTTTAATAATATATTTTTTAATTTAAATTGCAAAAAATATACCTCTGTCGCCTTTTGAAAAGACGAGAGGGAAATGTCGCCCATTCAAATGGCGACAGAGGTATGTGTCGCCTTTTGAACGGGCAACGGACGGTTACGTAAGTAAGAAACCGTTTGGCACCCTCTCGTCCGACCATACGGCGATAAATATAATAAATTGACCGTTGGTTTGGTGATAGAGGTGCGGCGTGCCTTTGTCGCCGAACCATTGGGCGATAGAGATGTGGTATTTACATCGCGGCGCGCGTACTATAGCCGCATGAGCTCATTCCATTCTGCAGCCGAGCCGAGAGAAAAAGAAGAGAGGAGTGGGAGGGAGAGGAGAGAAAAAGGGAGGGAGGGAGGGATAGGAGAAGAAATTTATAGCCGTGCGAGATTTATGTAGGTAAATTTTTTCTATTAATTTTGTTTAGCAATAAATCATAGTAGTATAGAAAAAAAATTAGATCTAGTTAAATTTAGAGGTTACGGTAATTTAGTTGATTTGTACAAATACTTGTACATAGATGTTTTTAGGAATAATAATATATTTTTAGAAATATAGATGTTTTTATAAATAGAAATACGTAGATATTATACCCCCATTACAAGCGGAAGAAATGGAGCTCATTGAGCCTATCCACGTGTCATGCCGGATATTTGCGGAAAAGCCCCTCCGTTCCTTCGAAATTACGGATAGGTCCCTGTGTAATTTTCTGTGAGACAAATATATATTTTTTTCTTCGCGTTTGGATCATTGGCGCGGAATTTTACGGAAAAGCCCCCCGTTATTTCAAATCGCGAACAAGCCCTTTTCTAATTTTTAGGATAGCGAATAGGTCCAAAAAAATAACAAATAGGTCCCTGCTGCTTACGTTCAGGTCCTTTCTCCGTTTTTCCTGGGAAAAATGTTTTCATCACCGAAAAAACCCGGGAAAAATGTTTTCGCCACCCAAAAACACGGAAAAATGTTTTCGCACCAAAAAATGTTTTAGCCTAAAAAACAGATTAATCAAAAGTTTATAGCAACTTATGGATTTGCCAGCGTAATCAGCGGTTTTTTTTAAAAATGTAGATTAGTCCAGAAGATTTATAGCGGCCCATAAATTAAGCGGGTCCTAACGACCCATTTTTTTAACAAACAAAAAACCAAAAGACGAAAAAAACATATTAAATCGAAGGTTTATAGCGGTTCATGAATTCCTTGCATGGTCCGAAGCGACCTTTTAAAAAGAAATACATAAAAAATCCGTTTTCCGGAAATGTTTTTTAACCGAGAAAATGTGTGCGACTCTATATCTAGACTTTTTCCCTAACTCGATTTCCCATTTCGATCTCGATATTTTTTAAGCGTGTATTGTTACTCGATGAAGCAGCTATAGTGTTAGGCTCGACAAAAGAAGATTGTCGTCTCTAATAATTTTAGCCCTTTTTCCTCTAGATTATTTTTGCCGGTGAGTGGTTTTGCGGAAAAAAAATGCATCCGGTCCCTTCGATTGGTGGTTTTGCAAAAGGGCTCTATCGTTTATGATTGATCGAAGGTTTATAGTGGTTCATGGATTAGCTTGCAGGTCAAAGCGACCTTTAAGAAAGGAAATACATAAAAAACCGTTTTCGAAATTTTTTTCGACACGAGAAATGTGACTCTATGTTTAGACTTTTTCCCCAACTCGATTTTCCATCTCGATCTCGATATTTTTTTAAACGTGTATTATTACTCGGTGACAGCGTATAGTGTTAGGCTCGACAAAAGAAGCTTATCATCTCTAATAATTTTTGCCTTTTTCCTCTAGACTATTTTTTAACGGTGGGTGGTTTTGCGGAAATAAAAATGCATCCGGTCCCTTGATCGATGGTTTTGCAAAAAGGGCCCTATCATTTAATATATTCAGCGTCGGTCATTCGCCTTTATTTTTTCGTTTCCAAAAAAAATCCGTAGTTTTTTTTATTCGCGATTGTGTTCTCCGTTTTTCCTGGAAAAAATGTTTTTGTCACTAGAGATATGTGTGCAGCTTTAGCTCTAGACTTTTTCCCCAACTCGATTTTCCATCTCGATCTTTGATATTTTTTACACATGTATTATTACTCATTAGCGCATAGAGTGTTAGGCTCGACACAAGAAGGTTGTCGTCTCTAATAATTTTTCACCATTTTTCCTCTAGACTATTTTTCACCGGTGGGTGGTTTTGCGAGAATAAAAATTACATCCGGCCCTTGATCGGTGGTTTTGCAAAAGGGCCCTATCGTTTAGTATATTCAGCGTATGGGTCATTCGCCTTTATTTTTCCATTTCAAAGAAAAAACTATGGTTTCAGTATATTACATGCGTGTCCTCCGACTTTATTTTTCAGGAGAGGATCGGTGAACCAAATTCGTCTGAGGCGGCGTAGTGGTGTAATCTTGCAAGTTTTGGCTAGGGTTTTGGCGGTGTTGTTTTCGTTTTCTTAAGTGTTAGGAGTTATATCGGTGGAAGATAAGTTGTGTTGTCGAAATTTCCGGATGTTATTAAAAGTTTGACTTTGCAATTCTAAGTCGTGCAGTAAGTTAAACCACGCTCATGAGCAATAGATATCACCTAATCTCTCTCCTCCTCTCATTTTGTGGTGTCATCCTTAACTTGGTCAAGATATTTTTGTTTCTTCTAGCTTTCCCTGACTCCTCCCACTCCTTCGGATGGCACGCCTGCGAGCGACTCCCTCGCCCATCCTTGCCGCTCCACTGCGCCTCCTGCTCCTGCTGGCAGCCACGGCGTCCTCTCAGGGCGCTCCCGGACATCTGTTGCCCTGCCGTCGCTCGTTCCCCCACTTGGTCTTCTTGCTCTTCCTTGCAGTTCCTCCTGCGTTCCTCCCATGAGTAGAGCAGGCGAGTAGATGCACCCAATGCAGCAGTGTCGACAAGTAGTACCAGCTAGCGAAGCGCAGCGAGAAAGCGAAGCGTGGCGGTTGCAAGGCGGTGCCTCCCTCGGCGATTCGCGCCCGGCCTCCTCCTGACCCTCCCTCCCTCGTCAGTAGTGCCCTCTCTTGCCCTTCTGTGGTGAGAACTCAAGTCTAGGTTTCATTTAGATGCATGAAGTCTAGTATGCCTGCTAAGTGTTCGATGAAATGCTTAGCTAAGTTTTTCATGAGAATGAAATGTTATTGCATGCTTTACCTGTTTGTGATTTTTATAGTGTTAGCAATTATCCTTTTCATTAAAACCATGTGGTAATATTCATTATTCAGCATTGTAATAGTATGAGTTTTTGAGTGTGAAAGCTTTAATAGTTAATAAGACTGAATGGAGGTCTTGATGGTGTCTATTTTGACTAGTTCTGTGCCAAATGATGTGGCTTCATGCAGCCTTGCAAGTAGATGTTAACCATCAGCTTTCCTTGAGTATGTAGTACGCTGCTCCAATTAGTTATGTCGACACCATGGTGAACTTAGGAGCTGCTTAGCCACAATGCTGGTTTGCAGTTCATTCCAAGTAATTGTTGAGTCCACTTAGCATGAGGCCTGCTAGAAGTTGGCTGGGACATTGGTGAAATCTGGGAAAAAACTGTTTGAGTTTTGATGTTTACACTTTATTAAGAGCAGTATTATTTTCACGAAAGAACCATGTGAAAAACATCTATGTGTGTGAGAATTACCAAGGCATAATTTAATGAAATAATTATGGTCATTTCCATGAAATCTGGGAACTAGCAATCGGATTCTTGTTACGAATTGGTAGTTGACATGTTCTTGCTTGGATGGTTTGTACTATTCCTCAGCAATAGTTAGTCTAATACCGATGATATGATGGTTACTAGGTCTTGTGGCATCCTAAAATCTAATGAGATTCAATATTTCTATTTATTGTTTGTTAAATTGTGTGTTTAAAGTTGGACAGCATGGCTCAATTCAATGAGTTAAGAGTTTATTACTGCCATTTGATTATGAGCATACTATTGCATATTAGTTTAATTTATTAATGGTTTTGAATAAGATCCCCAAATTGAGAGAGTTGTTAATGTGTTCTCCTATTATTAAGGTTTAATGTTTGCTGTCTAGTGGGTTGCCCGGAGTTTCCATTAGTGTGAATTTGGACTGTTTTTGGCAAAAGTTGAGATTTTGTTATGCTTTGAGGTTTTGAGTCGGACCTTGATTCATTCTTGTGCGTAACGTTGCTTTCAGGAAGAGTGTATTCGGGGGTGGTCACGACCCCGCGTTGCCTCAAGCGTCGGTAAAGGCAAGTGCAACCCCTAGAGTGTTATTAGGGTGTTAAATGCTTTGTTTGCGATAAGATTATGAAACTTCTAATGATGTGGGTATGTTTAATAGCATATGTAGCAATTGTTTTTAGTATGGTGATGAAGATGGATGAATGTTAGCAAAATGGTAAGTAAGTTATTCAATTCCTATTTATTGCATTGCATTACAATTTTATGAATGAGTATGGTTATGTTGATGCAAGTAACAAAATGATGAATGCGATTGAATGATAGCGTGTGTGTTTATATTCGGGTTGGTCGTGCTTATAAACATGTGTATGACCAATGTGGAGTTGAAATAGGATGAAGCGGGTAGATCATTCATGTCAATTGCATAATTGCATTCATGATGGACGAGGCGTCCCATGTTGATCTGAGCCTCGGTGCTCACCGTAGTGAGCACAAAAGTCCTACCTCGTAGTCCCATTCATCGAGGTGAATGGGGCGAGTCGATGAAGTAGGCCCGCACGGATGGGTGTGATTGAGGGTGCACACGAGCGGGTGTGCACTTTCCTATCCGTATCGCTATGACAATGTGCATTATGAGCATGCATGGTGCATTCATTTTATGATTCATGAGAAAAAAGGAATGAGAACATAAAGGCATTGCATTGTGTGTTGCATTTGGTAAATGTTAATTGATGAGAATGGAAATGACGAGTTGAGTATTGAGTCGTGGAATCATCTGAAATGATTGTTGAGACATGAGTAAGGTTTATTTATGTTTAGAGTTGGATGTGGTAAGTAGGGTTAGTTTACGTTTCTTTAAGCTGGATGATTTCAATTAAGTATTGGTTATGTCAAAAGATGAAGTAGTTGTGCTCTTATGTTTGGTTGTATATGAATTCAAACCGTTTCTCTTATTTCACGGATATCAATTAAAAAACTTTTACTTTATGTCTTGAAGCATTTATATTCTAGTCAATTCATTACTTTCCATACTTGATTGCACTTTCTTTGAGTCTTGGACTCACGCTTGTTTGTTTTCTTGTTTTAGGTACTTTGAAGTGGCTCGTCGGGTTGGGAGTAATGCTACGCTTACGATTTGCCTCCAACAATTTAATTAACAAATTCGTTAAGTCGGATGTAATTAATGTGGTTGTAATGTATTGTTCATCGTGGTGAAGTTTATTATTTTCTTGGGTGTGATTGATTAACTAAGGACACTGCTAGGATCATATCATCTTGCAAATGTTTTCTGTCTGTTGAGTGGATGTCCTACTTTCTAGAGAGTCATGCGAAATTTTGTAAAATTCGATGACTTAGTTTTAAGCCGGTTTTAAAGTTTAGCGGTTGTTTGCGAGCGATTCGTATGGGTGTTAGGTTTTTATGTCTTCTTGGTAAATCCTCAATTCTATTGATCTTATTGTGGAGAATTATGGGTGTTGGTAAACCTTTGGACCTATGTGGGTCCGAGGGTGTCGCTAGTGAATCGGGTTTTAGTAACATCCGTAGGCGTATGGGCTCGGGTGTTCTGATTGGTATCGAGCGGGCATCGGTCCGTGGTGTTGAATGTAGTGAGTAATTCTAGAATAAACTAAAATTTTCTTGTATGAAAGTAGAAACATGGTTTAGGTTGAACCTTTAAAATGTGGCCCTAGGGCAATAATCGTAAAACTTGATGTAGAATGGCGAATTAATTTAAAATTTGACACACTCGATGCACGATGAGGAAGGATGGGATATCGTTGTATTGTGTTACAATGTTCTTTTGAGATTTATGCTATATTGATACTTGTTGGTATGTTATATGTTAGTCTTGTTAAGGCTATGGTATTATTTATGGCTATGTATTTGAAGTGATAGATTGATTAGTGGAGTCGGTTGGACTCTTTGTGCTCGAAGGTTCGGCTTTGTTGTGTGGTTGTGGTTGTTGGTGCGGCGGTTTAGAGCCCGACACGAAGGAGAGTTCTTGTGTTTACGTTATAAATCGGAGAGTTGTTGGAGTGCGTATGTGAACTTTGTCTTCCTTGGTCTTCTTGGATTTAAGTCAAAGAAGAGAGTTTTGTGTTGCACCTTTTGGTTGCTTTGTGGGGAAAGTCATGGTTTCCTTACGGTGTTGAACCTTCTTCCGTTTAAAAGGAGTTATTGAGTTTTGTGAAATCTTAGGTCGTGCGACCTCAAGATTTGGGGCTTTAAAGGAAAAGTGTTATTTGATTGACCCGCTTTTTCCTCCGTGGATTTAGTTGCACAACTCCTTTCTTTCGTGGAATTCGGAGTTTGATGATGATTTGGGGATTTGTTGAATGACCGAGATTGAGTCTGCCATTCTCTAACTCTTTTGAGAGTTGAGCTACCTTGGAAGTTTCGGTTGGGTTTTTCGGAAAGGAAAGTCGGACTTTCGAGTATATTGTGGGTTGGTTGAAGATCTCTGTGGCATTAGTAGAACGATTGTGTGGTTAGGGTGGTTGACCCTAAGTTTGATAGAGGGCAAGGATTACGGTGTTGGTTAGGGTGATCCACGGCTATAGTGGAGGATTGGTAATGGTGTGTGTGCGAAAGGCTAGTAGTGGTTATGATGTAGAAGAAATAACAAGTTGGGTTCGGAACTTGTTTAAATAAGTTGATGGGATTGCTTTGACTAGAGGTGTCCTCGATGCTCGGAATGGGTTGATTAATGTTAAGTTTCTACAAGGTGCGATAAAATGACCTAGAATGGAATTGGAATTAAAATCGAAGAATCATTAGATGGAGTATGTGGGAGCTTGGTTTGCTGCTAGCAATGGATGGTCTTATAGCCATTTTAGACGATTTATTTCTTGAGGAGATATTGTTTATTGAGGGTGATGTATTTAGGTGAAAGGTTGGATTTATGATTAAAATCTATGGAATTGGATTGTCAGTGTAATCTGTTGGGTGTATGCCTTTGTTAAGGCGTTCTGTTGGTGTGCAATGGAGAATTTCTAGAATCGTTGCGTCTCGCCAAGTTGCGAAGTTAGTAGATGAATGAAGATGAGGAAGAAAGAATACTTAATCATGAATTGATGTGATGGTAGTTTGTGGATTTACTAAATGAAGGAAATAAATAGAGGTATGGAAAATATTGGAAGTTCTTGAATGGGAATGATCTTTGGGAATGGTCTAAAAGATGAAATCTTTAGTTGATGTTAAAAGTGGTTTTCGGTTAGAAAACGAAAATTTTCCTCTCTTTGGAGGCAAGTGTTGGTTGTGAGTGAAGAGATTTGGGTCCCGAACAAGGTTTCTTTTTGAGTTGTGTGGTTTGGGGCAAAAGTTATGGGATGTGTTGTTTCTTATTGAATTTTCTTTGATGTGAGGTGGTACACCATGGATCTTAAGGTGATGAAAATGGATTTTTGTTGTTAAGGAAATTCAGTTTTCTTTGGTTTCGTGTTAAACCACGAAAAGATTTGTGCGATGTTTCTCATCTAAGTGAGTTCCTTTCTCTTGAGAAAAAGGTTGGTGGTTGTGTGTATAGATGTTGGATTGAAGATCGATTTTCAGTTTCGAAATGTTGTTGGGGTTAGTATGAGATGTTTTGCTTTGGTAAAAGCAAGCTGATTTTGTTGATCATTGTGATCATGTTTGTAAAAGATTTAAGTGATGTTTCTTTTAAGGTTGAGTTTTCCTCAATGTGAAATTTATTGCTTTGAGTTCAAGTTGAGGAAAGTGGTTGGCTTTGTTAAATGAAGCGAGATTCTCTTTGTTCTCAAGTGTGATATAAGAAAAATCTTTGAGTAGTGGGTTTTGGTGGAGTGTAGTAGAAGATTATACTCTTTAATTTATTTTCGAGTAAAGGTGGATAGTAAATGGATCCGAGTGGAGAGCATTGAAGGGTATGGCATGTCTTGATCCAAATCCTTTGTGGGAGGATCGATTGATTTCATTGTTTTTTGGTGGTGTATGATTAATTGGTTGAAGGATTACAGGATCGGTGTTAGGTCGATCGAGGCGAATGCTTGAGATATGAATCTTCTCTTGAGTGATGGTCTCTTATGCGAGACAAGTTTGAAAGAAGGTCAAGTGCGATTTACGTGGTATGAGGAATTCGATTGGTGCCTGTGGGGCTAATCAATTCAATAGTAAAGAATGATTTTTAATCGTGTTGAAAGGTAAAAGTTGTGTTTTATTCCTAGAGGATTCGGTGTTACTTGGTTAGTAATAATGACATGTTAGAATTGGTTAGGAGTTTGTTGGAATAAAGAATTCTATGTGTGGCTTTTTGGTTAGAAAGGTTAATCAATGGGGAGAGATGGAATTAGTGTTTTTCCAAGTTCAGAACCCAGCTGTTTAATCAGGTAGCTTGGGTGTTTTGATGATAATTGGTTGGATGCTTAATGGAGTGATGTGACTCGTGTTGTTCCTGTCATCACGAGTTGGTTGATCTATGATGTGGAGTTTTTAGAGAGGAGATTTAAGTTGGGTGAGTGAAATTGAGTAGAAAATGAGAATTTAGTTTGGGAGTTAGTGTTATGATCTTCGGAAGGATCGTTGGTTGATTGGAGGTTGTATATTGAGCGTTAAATAAGAGTTATGCGAGTTGTCGATTGTTTATGAGTGGTATGATTTAGGGATTGGTGATCGCTTGGATCCATTAGAGTTTTCGTGTGGGAGATGTGAATTCTCCAATTGAGTTAGTGCTTGTGGGATTCTGGTTTAAGAAAACCATTTGGAGGTGAGAGCACAAAGTAGATTTGGTTTAGCCTTGGTCTTTGAGTAAGACCTAGTCTTGTTTTGTGCCATGTCAATTTAAGGAGGTAAAGTGAGTGTTAATTTGAAAAGGATGGAATGAGTAAAGTTACTTGCTTCTTTTGTTGGGAAGAAAGTGGATTGAATTTTGGAGTTCCTCTTACGTGAGAGATACGGTTGTTGTTTGAGTATCATTGTTTTGTATTTTGTTTTCGTTGTTATTGTTGGTGTTCTTGTTGCGATTGAATTCGAGGAATTCTTTTGAGATAAGAGTGTAATCTGCAAGTTTTGGCTAGGGTTTTGGCGGTGTTGTTTTCGTTTTCTTAAGTGTTGGAGTTATATCGGTGGAAGATAAGTTGTGTTGTGCTGAAATTTCGAGATGTTATTAAAAGTTTGACTTTGCAATTCTAAGTCGATGCAGTAAGGTTAAACCCGCTCATGAGCAATAGATATCACCTAATCTCTCTCCTCCTCTCATTTTGTGGTCATCATCCTTAACTTGGTCAAGATATTTTTGTTTCTTCTAGCTTTCCTTGCCGACTCCTCCACTCCTTCGGATGGCACGCCTTGTGCCGATTCCCCTACGCCCATCCTGCCAACTCACTGCGCCTCCTGCTCCTGGAGGCGCACCAGCGTCCTCTCAGGCGCGCTCCCGGCACATCTGTTGCCCTGCCGTCTCGTTCCCCCGTTCTCAGGTCTTCTTGCTCTTCCGTGCGGTTCCTCCCTGAGTAAAGCGGAGTAGTAGATGCACCCATGTAGCAGCAGTCTGCACAAGTAGTACCACTAGCAGAGCGATGCAGAAAAGCGAGGCGGGCGGTTGCAAGCCGGTGCCTCCCCTCCGGCGATTCAGCGCCGCCTCCCTCCGTGACCCTCCCTCCCCTCACGTAGTGCCCTCTCTTGCCCTTCTGTGGTGAGAACTCAAGTCTAGGTTTCATTTAGATGCATGAAGTCTAGTATGCTCGCTAAGTGTTCGATGAAATGCTTAGCTAAGTTTTTCATGAGAATGAAATGTTATTGCATGCTTTACCTGTTTGTGATTTTTATAGTGTTAGCAATTATCCTTTTCATTAAAACCATGTGGTAATATTCATTATTCAGCATTGTAATAGTATGAGTTTTTGAGTGTGAAAGCTTTAATAGTTAATAAGACTGAATGGAGGTGCTGATGGTGTCTATTTTGACTAGTTACCGTGCCAAATGATGTGGCTTCATGCAGCCTTGCAAGTAGATGTTAACCATCGGCTTTCCTTGAGTATGTAATCTGTTGCTCCAATTAGTTATGTCGACACCATGGTGAACTTAGGAGTGCTTAGCCACAATCTTTGGTTTGCAGTTCATTCCAAGTAATTGTTGAGTCCACTTAGCATGAGGCACGCTAGAAGTTGGTGGGACATTGGTGAAATCTGGAAAAAAGCTGTTTGAGTTTTGATGTTTACACTTTATTAAAGCGATATTATTTTCACGAAAGAACCATGTGAAAAACATCTATGTGTGTGAGAATTACCAAGGCATAATTTAATGAAATAATTATGGTCATTTCCATGAAATCGGAACTAGCAATCGATTCTTGTTCGAATTGGTAGTTGACATGTTCTTGCTTGGATGGTTTGTACTATTCCTCGGCAATAGTTAGTCTAATACCGATGATATGATGGTTACTAGGTCTTGTGGCATCCTAAAATCTAATGAGATTCAATATTTCTATTTATTGTTTGTTAAATTGTGTGTTTAAAGTTGGATGACATGGCTCAATTCAATGAGTTAAGAGTTTATTCTGCCATTTGATTATGAGCATACTATTGCATATTAGTTTAATTTATTAATGGTTTTGAATAAGATCCCCAAATTGAGAGAGTTGTTAATGTGTTCTCCTATTATTAAGGTTTAATGTTTCTTTGTCTAGTGGGTTGCGGAGTTTCCATTAGTGTGAATTGGGATTTTTTTGGCAAAAGTTGAGATTTTGTTATGCTTTGAGGTTTTGAGTCGGACCTTGATTCATTCTTGTGCGTAACGTTGCTTTCGAGAAGAGTGTATTTGGGGTGGTCACGACCCGCGTTGCCTCAGCGTCGGTAAAGGCAAGTGCAACCCTAGAGTGTTATTAGGGTGTTAAATGCTTTGTTTGCGATAAGATTATGAAACTTCTAATGATGTGGGTATGTTTAATAGCATATGTAGCAATTGTTTTTAGTATGGTGATGAAGATGGATGAATGTTAGCAAAATGGTAAGTAAGTTATTCAATTCCTATTTATTGCATTGCATTACGAATTTTATGAATGAGTATGGTTATGTTGATGCAAGTAACAAAATGATGAATGCGATTGAATGATAACGTGTGTGTTTATATTCGGGTTGGCCGTGCTTATAAACATGTGTATGACCAATGTGGAGTTGAAATAGGATGAAACGGGTAGATCATTCATGTCAATTGCATAATTGCATTCATGATGGACGAGGCGTCCCATGTTGATCTGACCTCGGTGCTCACCGTAGTGAGCACAAAAGTCCTACCTCGTAGTCCCATTCATCGAGGTGAATGGGAGCGAGTCGATAGAGTAGGCCCGCCACGGATGGGTGGGATTGAGGGTGCACACCGACGGTGTGCACTCAATATCTCAGTATCGCTATGACAATGTGCATTATGAGCATGCATGGTGCATTCATTTTATGATTCATGAGAAAAAAGGAATGAGAACATAAAGGCATTGCATTGTGTGTTGCATTTGGTAAATGTTAATTGATGAGAATGGAAATAGCGAGGTTGAGTATTGAGTCGTGGAATCATCTGAAATGATTGTTGAGACATGAGTAAGGTTTATTTATGTTTAGAGTTGGATGTGGTAAGTAGGGTTAGTTTACTTTCTTTAACTGGATGATTTCAATTAAGTATTGGTTATGTCAAAAGATGAAGTAGTTGTGCTCTTATGTTTGGTTGTATATGAATTCAAACCGTTTCTCTTATTCTGGATATCAATTAAAGAAACTTTTACTTTATGTCTTGAAGCATTTATATTCTAGTCGAATTCATTACTTTCCATACTTGATTGCACTTTCTTTGAGTCTTGGACTCACGCTTGTTTGTTTTCTTGTTTTAGGTACTTTGAAGCTGGCTCGTCGGGTTGGGAGTAATAACAGCTACGATTTGACCTCCAACAATTTAATTAACAAATTCGATAAGTCGGATGTAATTAATGTGGTTGTAATGTATTGTTCATCGTGGTGAAGTTTATTATTTTCTGTTGGGTGTGATTGATTAACTAAGGACCTGCTAGGATCATATCATACTGCAAATGTTTTCTGTCTGCTGAGTGGATGTCCTACTTTCTAAAGAGGTCATGCCGAAATTTTGTAAAATTCGATGACTTAGTTTTAAGCCGGTTTTAAAGTTTAGCGGTTGTTTGCAGGCAGTTCGTATGGGTGTTAGGTTTTTATGTCTTCTTCGGTAAATCCTCAATTCTATTGATCTTATTGTGGAGAATTATGGGGTGTTGGTAAACCTTTGGACCTATGTGGGTCGAGGGTGTCGCTAGTGAATCGGGGTTTTAGTAACATCCGTGGCGCGTATGGCTCTGAGGTTATTCTGATTAGTATCGAGCGGGCATCGAGTCCGTGGTGTTGAATGTAGTGAGTAATTCTAGAATAAACTAAAATTTTCTGTATGAAAGTAGAAACATGGTTTAGGTTGAACCTTTAAAATGTGGCCCTAGGGCAATAATCGTAAAACTTGATGTAGAATGCGAATTAATTTAAAATTTGACACACTCGATGCCGATGAGGAAGGGATGGGATATCGTTGTATTGTGTTACAATGTTCTTTTGAGATTTATGCTATATTGATACTTGTTGGTATGTTATATGTTAGTCTTGTTAAGGCTATGGTATTATTTATGGCTATGTATTTGAAGTGATAGATTGATTAGTGGAGTCCGGTTGGACTCTTTGTGCCGAAGGGTTCGGCTTTGTTGTGTGGCTGTGGTTGTTGGTGCGGCAGTTTAGAGCCAGCACCGAAGGAGAGTTCTTGTGTTTCTGTTATAAATCGGAGAGTTGTTGGAGTGCGTATGTGAACTTTGTCTTCCTTGGTCTTCTTGGATTTAAGTCAAAGAAGAGAGTTTTGTGTTGCACCTTTTTGGTTGCTTTGTGGGGAAAGTCATGGTTTCTACGGTGTTGAACCTTCTTCCGGTTTAAAAGGAGTTATTGAGTTTTGTGAAATCTTAGGTCGATGCGACCTCAAGATTTGGGGCTTTAAAGGAAAAGTGTTATTTGATTGACCCGCTTTTTCCTCCGTGGATTTAGTTGCACAACTCCTTTCTTTCGTGGAATTCAGGAGTTTGATGATGATTTGGGGATTTGTTGAATGACCGAGATTGAGTTCTGCCATTCTCTAACTCTTTTGAGAGTTGAGCTACCTTGGAAGTTTACGGTTGGGTTTTTACGGAAAGGAAAGTCGGACTTTCGAGTATATTGTGGGCTTGTTGAAGATCTCTGTGGATTAGTAGAACGATTGTGTGGTTAGGGTGGTTGACCCTAAGTTTGATAGAGGGCAAGGATTACGGTGTTGGTTAGGGTGATCCACGGCTATAGTGGAGGATTGGTAATGGTGTGTGTGCGAAAGGCTAGTAGTGGTTATGATGTAGAAGAAATAACAAGTTGGGTTCGGAACTTGTTTAAATAAGTTGATGGGATTGCTTTGACTAGAGGTGTCCTCGATTGCTCGGAATGGGTTGATTAATGTTAAGTTTCTACAAGGTGACGATAAAATGACCTAGAATGGAATTGGAATTAAAATCTGAAGAATCATTAGATGGAGTATGTGGGAGCTTGGTTTCTTTGCTAGCAATGGATGGTCTTATAGCCATTTTAGGCGATTTATTTCTTGAGGAGATATTGTTTATTGAGGGTGATGTATTTAGGTGAAAGGTTGGATTTATGATTAAAATCTATGGAATTGGATTGTCAGTGTAATCTGTTGGGTGTATGCCTTTGTTAAGGCGTTCTGTTGGTGTGCAATGGAGAATTTCTAGAATCGTTGCGTCTCGCCAAGTTGCGAAGTTAGTAGATGAATGAAGATGAGGAAGAAAGAATGCTTAATCATGAATTGATGTGATGGTAGTTTGTGGATTTTCTAAATGAAGGAAATAAATAGAGGTATGGAAAATATTGGAAGTTCTTGAATGGGAATGATCTTTGGGAATGGTCTAAAAGATGAAATCTTTAGTTGATGTTAAAAGTGGTTTTCGGTTAGAAAACGAAAATTTTTTCCTCTCTTTGGAGGCAAGTGTTGGTTGTGAGTGAAGAGATTTGGGTCCCAGAACAAGGTTTCTTTTTCGAGTTGTGTGGTTTGGGGCAAAAGTTATGGGATGTGTTGTTTCTTATTCGAATTTTCTTTGATGTGAGGTGGTACACCATGGATCTTAAGGTGATGAAAATGGATTTTTGTTGTTAAGGAAATTCAGTTTTCTTTGGTTTCGGTTAAGCTTGAAAAGATTTGTGCGATGTTTCTCATCTAAGCTGAGTTTCCCTTTCTCTTGAGAAAAAGGTTGGTGGTTGTGTGTATAGATGTTGGATTCGAAGATCGATTTTCAGTTTCTGAAATGTTGTTGGGGGTTAGTATGAGATGTTTTGCTTTGGTAAAAGCAAGCTGATTTTTGTTGATCATTGTGATCATGTTTGTAAAAGATTTAAGTGATGTTTCTTTTAAGGTTGAGTTTTTCCTCAATGTGAAATTTATTGCTTTGAGTTCAAGTTGAGGAAAGTGGTTGGCTTTGTTAAATGAAGCGAGATTCTCTTTGTTCTCAAGTGTGATATAAGAAAAATGCTGAGTAGTGGGTTTTGGTGGAGTGTAGTAGAAGATTATACTCTTTAATTTATTTTCGAGTAAAGGTGGATAGTAAATGGATCCAGAGTGGAGAGCATTGAAGGGTATGGCATGTCTTGATCCAAATCCTTTGTGGGAGGATCGATTGATTTCATTGTTTTTGGTCGTGTATGATTAATTGGTTGAAGGATTACAGGATCGGTGTTAGGTCGATCGAGCGAATGCTTGATATGAATCTTCTCTTGAGTGATGGTCTCTTGTGCGAGACAAGTTTGAAAGAAGGTCAAGTGCGATTTAAGTGGTATGAGGGAATTCGATTGGTGCCTGTGGGGCTAATCAATTCAATAGTAAAGAATGATTTTTAATCGTGTTGAAAGGTAAAAGTTGTGTTTTATTCCTAGAGGATTCGGTGTTACTTGGTTAGTAATAATGACATGTTGAATTGGTTAGGAGTTTGTTGGAATAAAGAATTCTATGTGTGGCTTTTTGGTTAGAAAGGTTAATCAATGGGGAGAGATGGAATTAGTGTTTTCCAAGTTCGAACCAATTGTTTAATCGGTAGCTTGGGTGTTTTGATGATAATTGGTTGGATGCTTAATGGAGTGATGTGACTCGTGTTGTTCTGTCATCACGAGTTGGTTGATCTCGTGTGGAGTTTTTAGAGAGGAGATTTAAGTTGGGTGAGTGAAATTGAGTAGAGAAATGAGAATTTAGTTTGGGAGTTAGTGTTATGATCTTAGGGAAGGATCGTTGGTTGATTGGAGGTTGTATATTGAAGCGTTAAATAAGAGTTGTGCGAGTTGTCGATGTTTATGAGTGGTATGATTTAGGGATTGGTGATCGCTTGGATCCATTAGAGTTTTAGTGTGGGAGATGTGAATTCTCCAATTGAGTTAGTGCTTGTGGGATTCTGGTTTAAGAAAACCATTTGGAGGTGAGAGCACAAAGTAGATTTGGTTTAGCCTTGGTCTTTGAGTAAGACCTAGTCTTCGGTTTTGTGCCATGTCAATTTAAGGAGGTAAAGTGAGTGTTAATTTGAAAAGGGATGGAATGAGTAAAGTTACTTGCTTCTTTTGTTGGGAAGAAAGTGGATTGAATTTTGGAGTTCCTCTTACGTGAGAGATACCGGTTTGTTGTTTGAGTATCATTGTTTTGTATTTTGTTTTCGTTGTTATTGTTGGTGTTCTTGTTGCGGTTGAATTAGGCGAATTCTTTTGAGATAAGAGTGTATCTGCAAGTTTTGGCTAGGGTTTTGGCGGTGTTGTTTCGTTTTCTTAAGTGTTAGGAGTTATATCGATGGAAGATAAGTTGTGTTGTCGCGAAATTTCCAGATGTTATTAAAAGTTTGACTTTGCAATTCTAAGTCGATGCAGTAAGGTTAAACCTCTCATGAGCAATAGATATCACCTAATCTCTCTCCTCCTCTCATTTTGTGGCTGTCATCCTTAACTTGGTCAAGATATTTTTTGTTTCTTCTAGCTTTCCTTGCCGACTCCCTCCCACTCCTTCTGGATGGCACGTCGCCCAGGCCGATTCCCCTGCGCCCATCCACGCCAACTCACTGCCTCTGCTCCTCGCTGGCCAAGCCACGGCGTCCTCTCGAGGCCGCTCCCACATCGTGCCCTGCCGTCCTTCGTTCCCCGGCTCGGTCTTCTGCTCTTCCTTGCGGTTCCTCCCTGCGGTTCCTCCCAGGTGAGTAGAGCAGCAGCAGTAGTAGATGCACCCAGTAGCAGCAGTCAACAAGTAGTACCCAGGCTAGCGAGCAAGCGATGCGAGAAGCGAGGCGGGCGGTTGCAAGCGCAGTGCCTCCCCTCGGCCGTTCCGGCCGCCTCCCTCGCGACCCTCCCTCCCTCCGGCGTAGTGCCCCTCTCTTGCCCTTCTGTGGTGAGAACTCAAGTCTAGGTTTCATTTAGATGCATGAAGTCTAGTATGCTGCTAAGTGTTCGATGAAATGCTTAGCTAAGTTTTTCATGAGAATGAAATGTTATTGCATGCTTTACCTGTTTGTGATTTTTATAGTGTTAGCAATTATCCTTTTCATTAAAACCATGTGGTAATATTCATTATTCAGCATTGTAATAGTATGAGTTTTTGAGTGTGAAAGCTTTAATAGTTAATAAGACTGAATGGAGGTGCTGATGGTGTCTATTTTGACTAGTTAGCGTGCCAAATGATTTGGCTTCATGCAGCCTTGCAAGTAGATGTTAACCATCAGCTTTCCTTGAGTATGTAGTACGCTGCTCCAATTAGTTATGTCGACACATGGTGAACTTAGGAGCTGCTTAGCCACAATGCTGGTTTGCAGTTCATTCCAAGTAATTGTTGAGTCCACTTGGCATGAGGCCTGCTAGAAGTTGGCTGGGACATTGGTGAAAACTGGGAAAAAAACTGTTTGAGTTTTGATGTTTACACTTTATTAGGAGCAGTATTATTTTCACGAAAGAACCATGTGAAAAACATCTATGTGTGTGAGAATTACCAAGGCATAATTTAATGAAATAATTATGGTCATTTCCATGAAATCTGGGAACTAGCAATCGGTTACTGTTCTGAATTGGTAGTTGACATGTTCTTGCTTGGATGGTTTGTACTATTCCTCAGCAATAGTTAGTCTAATACCGATGATATGATGGTTACTAGGTCTTGTGGCATCCTAAAATCTAATGAGATTCAATATTTCTATTTATTGTTTGTTAAATTGTGTGTTTAAAGTTGGACAGCATGGCTCAATTCAATGAGTTAAGAGTTTATTACTGCCATTTGATTATGAGCATACTATTGCATATTAGTTTAATTTATTAATGGTTTTGAATAAGATCCCCAAATTGAGAGAGTTGTTAATGTGTTCTCCTATTATTAAGGTTTAATGTTTCTTTGTCTAGTGGGTTGCCCGGAGTTTCCATTAGTGTGAATTGGGACTGTTTTTGGCAAAAGTTGAGATTTTGTTATGCTTTGAGGTTTTGAGTCGGACCTTGATTCATTCTTGTGCGTAACGTTGCTTTCAGGAAGAGTGTATTCGGGGGTGGTCACGACCCCGCGTTGCCTCAAGCGTCGGTAAAGGCAAGTGCAACCCCTAGAGTGTTATTAGGGTGTTAAATGCTTTGTTTGCGATAAGATTATGAAACTTCTAATGATGTGGGTATGTTTAATAGCATATGTAGCAATTGTTTTTAGTATGGTGATGAAGATGGATGAATGTTAGCAAAATGGTAAGTAAGTTATTCAATTCCTATTTATTGCATTGCATTCTAATTTTATGAATGAGTATGGTTATGTTGATGCAAGTAACAAAATGATGAATGCGATTGAATGATAGCGTGTGTGTTTATATTCGGGTTGGCGTGCTTATAAACATGTGTATGACCAATGTGGAGTTGAAATAGGATGAAGCGGGTAGATCATTCATGTCAATTGCATAATTGCATTCATGATGGACGAGGCGTCCCATGTTGATCGGGCCTCGGTGCTCACCGTAGTGAGCACAAAAGTCCTATCGTAGTCCCATTCATCGAGGTGAATGGGAGCGAGTCGATAAGTAGGCCCGCCACGGATGGGTGGGATTGAGGTGCACAAGCGGTGTGCACTTCATCTCTAGGTATCGCTATGACAATGTGCATTATGAGCATGCATGGTGCATTCATTTTATGATTCATGAGAAAAAAGGAATGAGAACATAAAGGCATTGCATTGATAGCATTTGATAAGCCCTATAATTGATGAGTTGGATAATGACATTGAGTATTGTGATGGATCATGTTCCTCGAATTAATGTTGGTCGAGTAAGGTTATTTTTTATCGAGTTGGTTGTAACGTAGTTAGTCTATTCTTTATGGAGTTTCCTTATATTGTATGTCAAAAGTAAGTAGTTGTTTTATGTCGGTTGTTTCTCCGAATTTTTTGTATAATGTTTTCCTGATATTCGACTTTACGATATTCTTTCCATGATTTATCCTCTGATATTTGTCCATTTTATGTTATTACAGATTAATTTCGTGACCTAAGTTGTCGTCATATAGATTTCTCAATTTTTTCCTCTAATTTTTCCGTGTTTTTGCGATATCAAAGTTTGGTTTATGAGCTATCGGTTTATCTTATGTCTATGGTTTCTATTTCACGTATGTATTAGACGTCTCAGTTTATTTAAATTCTCAGGCTTTATTCGTAGATCTATACATTCAGTTTGATGAGCGTAGGTGTATATTGCAAATTTCGAGTGGGTTTTGGTGTTTCGTTTATGCAAGTGTTGGTTATATGCAGTGGTATGTTGTTAAGTTTCGATTCGTTAAATTCTTTCGTGTGAGTCACGTATTGATAACTTGTAACTTTGCTTTCTTGCTGTTGTCTGTATGTATCGTATCTGTGTCTCGTTTCTGAATTCTCGTTGATCAGAGTCGACTTTCAATCTCCTGCTCCTGCGCACTGATCACCCACTTGCTCTGGTCCCTACTCTCTCGCTCCTCCATCCTGGTCAGCACCACCTAGCTCCTCGCATACTGCCTCCTGCTCCCATCGACTCCACCCATGCCGTAGGCTCCACCTCCTGCGCGCATGTGCCGCCCTCGAGCCCGTGCCGCGCCCGTCAGGCTCGCTCGTGCCGCTCCGCATCGTTCCCCCAGCGCGTAGCGCCGACTTCGCTGCTATCCTCCAGTGGTTCCACTCTTGACCCTGCGTGTAGATGCAGCGTGCAGCCGGCTGTAGACCTACAGTCGCTTGCCTGACTCGTAGTCCAAGTTTCTGCGCTATGTATTCTGTGTTTCGTCTGCTTCTTGCTGATGTTCTTGCACAACTGTCGCTGTCATAATGCTACTTATATGATTGCTTTGATGTGTGAATTATAGTTAGTTTATGTTATGATGCTTAGTCAATATGTCTTAGCATTGATGTAAGTTAGTTCGATTACATGATTAATCGTATGTATTTAGTAGTATGCTAAAGTTAATCTGATGAACTAACTTTTGATATGTGATCTATGATTTGATGTTCATTGATGAGAATGCATTGGTGACATTCATCGGATGTAGTTATTGAGTTAATTAGTATTTATCAAATGAATTGATGCTTGAGTATGCATTTAGTATGTTCTCATGTATGTATTACATGTAATAGACAATTAGTCTTTATGAAACTGATTTAGATTGTTAGATTACTTTGTTAAGTCAATTAGTTATGACTCATTTGCATTAATTCAATACATTAGTGAGTGTTATGAATCTTTGAAATTCAAATTGCAATGTGTTAATTTGTTATGAGCTTTTATGGTAATGGATATTTAGTTATGACATAGTTAAGTTGAAATTAACTGTTGATTATGATATTGGATGTTTACCTTTATTAGGTAATTAATGTTCGAATGATTTATGTTAGTTGTGATGGAGTTGCAATGTTGTATGTTAAGTATGATTTAATTGGTATTCTATGATGAGTACTAGTCAGATGTGATCGATGAATTACATGTTGTTGAGTTAATGTGACATGTAGTATTGATGTTTTAATTGTAGTGATTTAGCAAGTATTGTGCTATAGTGTGATAATGTGATTATTGTCATTTCAATTGTAATGATGCATATTTATGTTAGGTTATTGTGATGAGATCATAGAATTAGTAGTGTTTGTATATTGGGTTATGTGCTGTACAGTGATGCAATGTAGTTATTGATTAAGTTGAGTTAGAATGATATGCAATTGAGATGTTATTGTGTTAATGTTCTTTAGTAATGACTATAGATGTATGTAAGCATTCGTATTGTGAATGGATTGTATATTGTGCAGTATAGAGTTTGACTGGTTTAAAGTGTTGATGTGGCTGAATGTATTGTGCATTGATTAATGATTCGATAGGATTATGTGTCTTGAGTGAAACTGATGCATATGGTTAAGGAGTGCAAGTGATCTCGTAGTCAATGATGATTTAAGTAGCGATCTGATTTGATTGATTGCTACGATGATGATGGAAGTCAACTGAATGAGCAATTAGGTTAATGTACTGATGATGAATTTATGCATGGTGGTGTACTTATATGCATATTAGTTGATGTGATTTAGTATTTGTCCTCGATGCTCGGAATGGGTTGATTAATGTTAAGTTTCTACAAGGTGACGATAAAATGACCTAGAATGGAATTGGAATTAAAATGCGAAGAATCATTAGATGGAGTATGTGGGAGCTTGGTTTGCTGCTAGCAATGGATGGTCTTGTAGCCATTTTGGACGATTTATTTCTTGAGGAGATATTGTTTATTGAGGGTGATGTATTTAGGTGAAAGGTTGGATTTATGATTAAAATCTATGGAATTGGATTGTCAGTGTAATCTGTTGGGTGTATGCCTTTGTTAAGGCGTTCTGTTGGTTTGAGTTTGATTTGAATTGGATTTTTAAAATGAAGCAATTTGAGTTGTGTCTACCAGGAGCAGCACTACCGGCCTCAAAGGGTGGTACTACTAGCTGAATGGCAGTACCTGCTGAGGGGAGCGGTAGTTATATTCCAGAGAGAGTCTTCGCTGAGATTTCCATGGGAGCAGCACTACCGGCCATGCTGGGGCGATAGTGCTGGCTAAGCGGCACTACCAGCCCTAGGGGGCGGTAGTGCCATACAATTGAGTGAATTTAAGTTTTAAATTTTGGAATTGTGTGAGATTTATTGTATATCAATTTTGGCAATGCTATGTGATGTGTTTCCTTATTTTTGATGGTTGCAGGATGATGGTGCTTGATCATGGTGAGACATAGGATGATCAGGACTAGGCAAGGTGTGTCGGAGGTCTAGATGGTCGGGGATCACCGGAAGATGATCGGAGCAGAGTCATGGCAAGCCGAGAAGACAAGGAAAGGAGGAGATGCTAGCTAGACACTGCTCGGATCGATGAGGGCCGTCGGATCGCAGGCTAGTTGATAAGATAGCGGGTCTAGACACTACAAAATGACCCCCCTTTAGCAACGCATATATACATTGCTAAAAGTCCGTATATGCGTTGCTAGGGTCTATACCAACGCATAATTATGCGTTGCCTAAAGTGGTGTTGCTAGGGTCTCTTGCAACACCTTAATTATGCGTTGGTAAGTCCTATTAATAACCGTTGCTAAGTACAGCGGATATTGATAGGCTATGGTAACGCTTATATATGTTTGTACAACCTATAGGCGAATAGCCTTCTATAGCTTGTTGCAACATATATATTGTATTTGTGGCAGCGCTTATATGCGTAACAAGGAATAAACCATCTAAGCAACAATATTTGTAATTATTTTTATTTGGAGCCAAATAAATATATTATGCATGTGCAATGTATTTGAAGAATTCAAGATAATTTCCCAAGCACACATTGCAAATAAGCGCAAATCGATACTATACTAAAAAATTGTGCATTACTGAGTTCCATCCACCACTTAGTTATCAAATTGTTGCATTACGGAGATACTACATCTACCACTTAGTTTGACACAACCATGTCGTACTACATAGCTCATAGAGGTTCCTTATATGTATGCGAGCTCATTAGCCCAAGACAACTGCGACTAGAATTGCACCCATGACTTGAATTCGATCAACTTTGCATTGTGGTGGTTGAACAATGATTAGTCGAGAAGGATCATGTCACCGAAATCATCACAGGAACAACAAAGTGAATTATTGTAGAAAAAGGAGCACAACTACAAGGACTAACAGTTCATTGCGACTTCTCAAATTCAAGCACAATCCATAAAACTAAAACACTTGCTATCAACATATACATTATAAAAGAAAGCTATTTGCAGCAGAAAAGCTTAGCCTACTGAGGAAGCTCGATTTTCACCATCTAATTCTAACCTTCAATCATGTCCCAAAAAAGCAGCCCACAATATTTGAAAATTCAGCAAAACATTGCAACCAATGGAACATATGAGCGAAGGAAAGCCACAAATAATATCTGTAGCAATTTGCATTCCGAGGACAAGCTCACGGCGATGTGTCAACTACCATTCGAACTCTCCGACGATGTATTCATAATCCATTGCACGAGATGCTTAATAACAAAATTAGCCACGACGGTACACACAATTTAGACAAGTCACAAATAAAAATATTTGTTGTGTTTGTACAACGCTTCTACCACTAAAAATAAATCTGAAGTTCAAGCATACCGTTAAAACAGCATCACTTCACGATTATGCAGAACATGAAGGTTCCTTCAAATCTTTGCGATATGAAAGGAGGATTAAGTCATGCCTATGCGAAGTGCTTACATCTGCGAGAAGCTCAGCGACAATTGCATTTAATGATTCGGACAATTTGTACCAATATCCCAGCCTGAAAAAATTACAAGGTCAGAGAAGCAAAATACCGTAAAAAAATTATGAAATATAGCATTCAGTAGGGCTGTGTTTGGTTGGTGAGATGAGGTCGAATGGGATGGAATGGTCCTGTACTCCTTGCTTTTCTTTTTAACCGACAAAAACCAAAGAATCCAACGAAACCGAACACAACAGTAAAAGCAATCCAAAGGGATTCATCACTAAGCTTTTCTTTTTAAATCCAAACATCGAAGGCAGAAGAAACCAACCTTCCCTCCTTACCCTCTAAACTACTCCATGAAAACGACAAATCAAGAACGAGAGGTTTCCCAAACAGCAAGAGGTGGCACTAACCAGTTCCACCCCCAAGCAAGACCCACAACTCGGCCAATTGAACAAGGTCTAAACCTTTCGGCTTAACCAACAACATGAACATAAGCGTACTGATTCCAACAGTCCTTTCATGGTCAAAGCAATATACAACAATAAATTTAGCACTCAACATTTAGGCGCAATGCAATGTACCCATACCCATCCTACTGTGCATCAGAGTGTGTCAAGTTTTAAATTAGTTAACCACTCTAATTCAGATTTTTAAGGTTATTGCCCGAATGCCAAATTTTAAAGGAGTAGAAACCTATGCCATGTTTCTAATTTCATGCAGCAAAATTTTTAGTTTACTCTAGAGTAATTTGCTAAAGTCTCGTACCATGGACCTAAAGCCCGCTCTGATACCAACTGTAACACCCTGACGCCAAACGCGCCCCGAATGCTACTAACCTTCTAAACTCCTAAACCGGCTTAAAATTAAGCCACCGAAATTTTACAAAATTTCGGCATGACCTCTCTAGAAATAGGGACATCCACTCGTGAGAGAAAACATTTGCGTTATGATATCATTCTAGCAGGTCCTTAGTTAACCAATCACAGATCCAATAGAAATTAATCAACCCCACCACATAATTATTACAGGACAGGGACTCATTAAACATAACCGCAAACAACCTTTTACAAGAATTTTCTCGAGCTAGTAATAACATAACTATAAACCAACATGAAGGAACGGTGGTGATGCAAACGTGATTGTGCTACTACCCCCACCAATGCATGCCGGTTCAAGGTACCTGCAACAATACAAACAACAAGCGTGAGTCGATAACTCAGCGAAGTACATCAAAGAATAATTTCATAGCCAATCGCATTTTCCTACTTAAGAGCATAATAACCATTCTTACATAAGAACAGCAAGTGGATAAAACAGAAGTGTCAAAATTAATTCTCCAAACCAACCCCGCGCTCGTCTTTGACGGAGTTCAAAACTCCACGACAAAGAAGCGTAACATATATCCTGAAAATATAAATCATATCTTGCAACCAGACATGAAAATACAGAATATGCACAATTCATCACACAGACATGAAAACACAGAACATGCACAATCCATCACACAGACATGAAAGTACAGGATATGCATAATCCATCACACAGACATGAAAATACAGAATCTAAATAATCCATCACACAAACATGGAAATACAAAATATGCATAATACATCACACAGACATGAGAACACAGAATCTGAATAATCAATCACACTTCTACAATCATGTAATGCATTATGCATGCTCACCTGTTTCACTTCATTACTAAACCCCGACACATATCTCTTTAATCTTTTTGGATGAGGCCACGACTCGATCCAACTCGACATCTTTCCATTTAACTCAAAATCATCGTTATAATGCAATGCAGATGCAAATATGCCATTCAAAAGAAGAGTCTCATAGTCATACATCATAAGCAACTCATAAAACATGATCCATCATTGACAATGCAATGCAGATTGCACATTTTCCATGCATATGATGCATCATGCATGCTCATCTCCTCTTTTTGCACATACCGGTATGGCCGAGTGCACACCCGTCAGTGTGCACCCTCTCATTCCCCTTCCACCCCGTGGTAGAGGGTGCGTACTCTTACTGACTCGCTCCCATACAACCACGTATATGGGACTACGAGGTAGGACTTTCGTGCCCACTACATGTGAGCACAGAGGCCCACATCAGAATGGGTCGTCTCTTCCATCATGAATGCACAATGCAATTTACGAGAATGAAATGCAACCCTTCAATCATTGCCACTCACTAACATAGCCATAACCACTCACATAAACCTAGCCAATTCTCACATTCATGACTTGCAAGCGATACTAGATTAATCCGATTCAACAATAAGGCATGGCAACCCATTACAGTGCTTCTGCCATACAATTTCAATCATAAGGTCACCGAGCCACGCTCCCCACAATACACTTGCAAATTAAGACTCACTTTCCAGTTGCTAACTTTCATCCACCCTCCTCATATCCATACATGACCATTCGTGCTAGTCTAATCAAACTCATGAATAAAACCAGGGCAACATATCGCATAAGTTAATAGTACAAAGAAATTTCTCAAATATACTAACTCTAGAAATGACTTAATCATTTAAACCTTATTAATGGGAGAACACGCTAACAGTTCTCTCTCAATTTGGGATCGTATGCTTAGCCATTAATAAATCAAACTAATATACAATAGTATGTTTATAATCAAATGGCAGTAAGTAATTCTTAACTCACTCGAACAATATACTTACTATAATCAACCTTACTAAAAGCCCATTTTCAATTAAAGTTCGTCTACTTAGCAGAGCAACCATTAAATTAGAGAGCATCACATGTGAATACACAACCACGCTCCATTACACGATATACTTGCACCCATTCCCTTTACCTGTTAATCACCATAAGCAATGTCTCTTGCGTATTCATCGACAATTAAGTGCGCTAGAAGCAGTCAATCAAATAAATCCTCCTAGTCATGATCTAGGGAATGCACTTGCCTTTTACCGTTGAAGAATAGAGTGGCATACGGTTGAGGCCACTCCTGACAGAACCTTCTCTGCAATTAGACAATAATCATCCAACTCAACTTCATGCACACTCGAAACACACGACAAAAGAATACAACTCTTTTGCACAAATTCAATTAAAAATCTTAGTCATCAATTTGAAAAGACTCTAATTGAAACATTTCATGAGCTAGCTCCTTGATATTTCTGAAGATGTAATACTAGGGTTCAGAAACTGGAATTGGAAATGTCCACTATAAGGAATACTGGAATATGGTCAAGAACTGAATAGTTTGGGGGGGGGGGTCCAAATTCAGATAGATCACTTTCAAGCCAAAGAGTTTGATCTCTTTTGTATTTATCAATTACATAGTTAATTCATGCCCTTAACTGCAATAATTAATTGAATGCTCAAAATTACTTCCATCAGTGTAAACCAAGTACTTTTACATATGTATCATGCTTTAGTACTTTACAAGTACCAAGTACTGGTTGAGTGGTATGCCTAGAAATCTTCTATGCCATTAGTTATAGCAATACTAAATAAACAATTATATCTAACTATGATGCTCAAGAAGTATTTTTTTCTCCTTCTGCAGACACTGGAGATTGGAGTCACTAGGAATCCAAATACATCAGTATCCACTTTAGCATCTAAATACATGCACCATCCCTAATATTCTTTAGCAATAACAAGGAATAACTAAAGGAGGTGCTACTATATGCATTAAACTCAGTCACAACATATTACCTCAAATCTAGACAGCAAGGAATGAAATATCAACTAAGTAACCCTTCTAGGCATTTCCTCAAACACCTTAGCTACACAATTCATCCATAAGCTAAACCCCCACCTCCACTTACCCTAAGAAGGGAGAGGAAGGAGGAAGTGCTCTTCTTGTTGCTCTGCTTTGCGCCAAGCGAGGAAAGGGGAGGGCTGCCGAGCTGCAACCTCTTGGTCCGGTTGCTTGATGATGCCTACTGGTTGGGGCTTCCGATGCTGACAAGCCGATCTTTGGGCAGAGAAGAGCAACGCCAGGGGGGCAGCGCTAGGGAGGAGCGCTGGGCGGCGCCAAGAAGAGTCGGCTGGGGGAGCAGACCTGGGGCGCATGGCTGGGGAAAGCCTAGGGTGCATGGCTGGGGAAGACCTCGGGGGCGCATGGCTAGGAAAATCGTCAGGGAGGTTCGGCCAGGGAGCAGACGCCAAGCAAGGGGAAAATCGGCTGGGAAGATAATATCTTTCCCCAAGCACTTCAACCACACAAAGAAGAAGGAGAGAGAGGTTAGGTGAGGGAGGGGAAATTTCCCAAAAACCCCTCCTAAAAACCAAAATTCCACTTTTAACCATTAGCGTGAATCAAAATTAAATTCTTAGCGCGAAACGACAATTATCAAGATAGACAACTCGCCGCAAAACTAAACGGCACAGAGGAAACACCCATTCCGATAAGTATTTCACGGAAAACTCAAAACCTTTAATAAACAGCGAGGCGACAAAACTCTTCTCCAGAACAAATCCTCGTATCAACAAAATGAAGACAATTCCGGCCGAAACCCCAGGAAAAACGATTTTGCGGTATTACAATATCAGCTAAATAGTTTGTGAGCATCTGTAAAAGAATTCAGCGAAGTAATGTCAAGGAAGGTTGCTGGTTATGTGAGCATCCGAAGGTCTTCACATATATCGTCTCGCAACACAAACAACAAAACAACCAGACACTCTCATCGACGAAACATGGAGCAAGTCATAAGCGAAATCGGCACGAGCGATGGCGGTGGTGGTACTGCGTCTTGGGATCTGGGCCTCGGGTCGGGGCTGGGTCTAGGCGAGCCTGGACGACCTACACTTGGGCTTGATGGAATCGCGGTGGAGCCGCCGTGGGAGACGCCGAGGAGGAGCCGCCGGGAGTCGCCAGGAGGCGCAGGAAGGATCTCCGTCGTGGAGCCGCCGACTCAGGAGGCCGGGCCACGGGGGCTGGGGAGGCGTGTGACGGCATGAGTGGTGGTCTGAGAGCTAGGGTTTTGGTTGGGGACGAGTCGATGAGATCGCCGCCTGGCGCCTAGCTTCCGCTTTGGCTTAACGACGAGCAGCGGATATTGGGCCAGCTAGTACGCAATAAAAAACAAAGGTTCACGCCGGTAAACAAAAGGGTCTAATACGGATCTGGCCAAAAAAACAAAGCGATCTACAGATGATTCTTGCAACAGTTGACAAATGTTGCCACTGGTTGTTTAACCCTACGGATGATGCTTGCAACGCTTTGCAAGCGTTACCACCCTATTGCTTGCAACGCATAACATCATGTGTTACTATGTATCCATTGTTAAAGGGGTGTTCCTGTTGTAGTGAGATAATGTGCTTTGAAAACCGTGCAAAGAAACCCGGTTTGTTGGTGAGTTTTGGGTTAGCTTTGCATGGTTGTGTGAGTGAGTCAATCCTAACCTTTGATGGTGATCCTTAGGGTAGAAGGAACTCATCCAAGGGTAGAGGATGACTCAAGAGTAGTATAAAAAGAGGGGTAGGGGTAGCCTTCCCTCACTTAAAGGTTTTGAGGTTTTTGTGCTCCTTTGAGCTTTGCTCACTTGTTTGTGAGGCTTTGTAAATCTCCCTTCTAGAAATGAAAAACTAATTTTCTCTTAATTCTGAATTTACTTTTCGCATTTACATTATGTCCTTAAATTCCACAATTTACATTCTTGCAATTTACTTTCATGTAAGTTGGATTTGCCTCCCCTCCTTCTAAATGCTTTTGGATCTTTTTGCTGAGGATGTATAATTGATGGATGAGTCTTCTTTAGACCATATCCCAATCATCTAGGCAAGTCTTGTGTTCGTTCTTGCAAGAAACCGATTTTTGCTCTTGAAATGATCAATCTTGGAAGATTGGTTTTGAGTGTTCTTGTCTTATGTCGACTTGCTATGACATGTGGGAAGCCATCTAGGATCATCTTGATCGTCAAGAACCCACGAGCTAGCCGAGAGCTAAGTTTTCGTTCTTGAACTTGTTCTTGTGCACCCTTCCATAAATTTGAAAAAGATTAGAACTTTGATGTCAATTCTTATAATTGAAGGTTGGAATAGGTTCTGACATCTATAGGAAGGTGTCTACAAAGATTCCTCAATATTTCTTTTTGAACTCATGTTGAAATCTTTGTTCTTATGCCTATTTTCTTTGTAGCTACAAGAACTCTCGGTAATCTTAGCCCTACATGGGCGGAGTACTAACCTCAGTGAAATTTGTGAAAATTGACTCTTCGCTTCCATTTCATGTCTAAATGTTTTGGCTTGGTTTCTTTGGGTGAAAATCTGCATTTGTGATCATTTGTAGTGGAAAAATTTTATTTCACGAACATTCACCCTCTCTGAACGCCATCTCGATCCTTCACAGTGGTAAACAATATATTTAAGCTTTTCAAAGTGTTTGTAGGGCCTATATATTCTGTGATAATTCTACAACGTTATGATGTTTACATTGCACATTGTATCAAATCCAACTGTTGTGGTAAGAAAGCTAAAGTCAGTCTATGGCGGATTATACTACCTAATTGTACTTGATAAAAAAATAGATAAATGGTAAATACTAAAGAATATGCTCGTTCTAAATTAGTAAGATCATGCTTGGACTTTGGATGAGTTTAAACTCTAAAGCTTGCATAAAGTTAAGTCCATCTGCATTGACAAATGTATGGCATTAAGCCAACCTTGGTTTATGGGCTTATCAAGCTTATCAAAACTTCAAGCCCTAAAACAAGTGTAAAAACCATATAATATATAGATGTCTTGCAAATATTAAGGCATGCTAATGGATTTTTATGCAATCTTAATAGAAGGCTTGCCAAAATTCTACATGTACAGTAACTACCTTTGAGTTGCATAGGGATCTAAAGCTGTAGCATCTAAATCATCCTTTTGCACTCAAAACGAAGCTAAATGATCGTCAAAATTGAAAATATAGGCCAACAAAATGAATAGAGATACTGAAGTACAAATAAAAGCTAGAAAACCTAAGGTACTAATTGAAATACCTTTCCACTTTCTATATTGAATCAGATTTGGAGGAGACCAATATACTCTTCAATCAAGTCTCCAAGCAAGTAAAGTCTAGTATATTTTAGTGCTTGAATCACACTATAAGAGAAATTCCACTATCCAAGAAGATGTGATCATTTTGGATGTCGGATGACTCACCAGTGCTGCTCAAATTCACACACATTCAATATCTACAATTTATCCAAGATCACAAGATTAGGTTCCATTTTTCGGACAATTTACATGTACAGACATGAAAATTACAATCCATGCAATATTGCAAAAACAGAAAGCTCATGTTCTCTGTAGCAACACTCCGAGCAGCCACAAGATTATCCATGTCCATTTATACAACCAGTCATCTCCACCTAGTGATCACAAAATGAAACATATATGTTTTAGATAAATCAAAACTAAGGGTTTTCAATCAGCATTTCATGATGAATCTCTTGTTCTACTACCGAAGGAACTACATGCACCTCATTCTTCTTGTTGGTCACCTTGAAATCTTCAAAAGCCTAGTTGATAGCAATCCTCTAACATCCTTAAGGAAACTTTCTTGTTGATATTTCATTTCTGTCACTCGCACTTTAACAGGACTAGTTGTCAACAAACAACTATCCCTAGGTTGCTCACCAGCTACATTCCTTATCTTGTCCGCATCAGACATTGCATAGTCAGCACTAGCTGCATTCTCAATCTCCTCTACAGTAGGCCCTTCAACACCGTGCATATGATCCAACTCGGTCGCTGAACTACTTGCAATCCGACTCAGTTGCTAAACTACTTGCTCTGCTCAAAAGGAAGCATTAGAATTGGAACAATCCTTGCGAGGAGCTCTAAACCATCCAGAAGGCCTTGGTGAAGCGGTCGGCGGGCACATCCTTGAGCGCGTGGAAGAGCTTGTAGAGCAAGGTGTTGTTGGGGAGGAAGATGTGGACATTTTGGTTCTCGACACTACCCTCGCGTGCTTCTTGAACTGCAGTGTCGAAACACCTGTGCCACCCATCACCAAAAAAAACCCAACCTATGCTGCCACCGGTCAACACCTAATCTGCATGCTGCAACAAAGGAGATTGAGGGCATGCCGAGGCAATGTGGTGTGGAGGCAGAGCGGTGTGGGGAGACGCGGGTGGCGATGGGGATTATGGAGCGGAATATGGAGCCTGAAGACAATGAGGTGGCACTAAAAAGGTAGAAGGTAGTGTAGGGGAAGCAGAGGGGTGCCGCAGGGAGGGCAGCCGGCTGGTATGGGCGGCACGGTTTCCAGATCTGGTGCAAGCAGAGAGGTGGTGTGGGCTCAAGGTAGGCAAAGGGGCAGGGTGCGAGGTATCAATGTAGAGGGGAGTTTGGGGAGGGTAAGGTATGTGGCGTGGAGGTGGTGGTCGTGGGATCGAGCAGTACGACTGATCCACTTAGTCAGTCATATCAGATCCAATAGATCGAATGCTCTGAAGGAGAATGGACGACCACCACCAATACCAAATTACAAGTAGTAGAGATAATATATATGTAGTCAGTTCCAATAGTTTGAAAAGACAAAGTACGTGATTGATGTATGCAAAGGTATCTAGACTAGCAGCGAAATGCACACGATATTAGAAAAACTATAATAATAAGTACTTTATTACATTATTTATAATTTTTATATTAATTTACAAATAAGGAAAAACCATTTACAAACGTTGGAGACCATATTGAAGCATAAAACAACTTGTTTCCTGTGCTCCCAATATTTTCCTAGTATCGAACACTACTACAGATCTGACCTTCCATACCGCCCATCGGTCCGGTTGGATTTGAACCCATCTTGATGAGGGCTTTAGTACCGGTTCATTGGCTCTGAGGACTATCGTGGGCTTTCAATACGGTTCGTGTTAAGTAACTAACCGTCGATCTCCCTCACATCGATGCGGTTCGTGTTACGAACCGGTATTAAAGGCGGTATATTAGTACCGGTTCGTAACACGAACCGGATCGATGTGAACATCGATGCGGTTAGTGTTACGAACCGCATCGATGAGGACTTCAGTCGGTTAGTATTACTAATCGGCATCGATGCCTCGTTTGAGGAAAGTTCAAAACGAATGCATATTCTATGTATATCGAGACGCTGATGGTGGGTGGGTTGGTTAGAAGGGTGATTTGGAGTCACAAGGTTGCGGGTTCAAGTTCCGCTTCTCCCATACACCCTCGACATATTTTGAAACATTTCTAGTCCTATCTCGATGCGGTTGGTGGAACTGTACTAATGCTAATGGGCATCGATCCCGGATGCTCAGACGGTTCAAAAACCGGTACTAATAGCTGTTGCCAACCGGTACTGATAGTCATATATGTAGTAGTGGAAGGGAGCGCTAGTTATGCTAGAGTTATTTTTTCACTTGAAAGAATTCTTTAATTTATTAAAACATTCTCTGGAAGAGATGGCTAAAATTATCAGGCTAATTCCAATATTTAAGAACACTAGCTAGCTGATAAATTAAACTAAAACTCTATGCGCACCACAAAAAATTGCATTGTCAACTTAGTGTAGGCATAGTGTAGGCATTCTTGTCGACTGAGGTCCTCATAATGCTAATGGCTGTACTCAATTCGAGTTTTAGAACAATGGAGAAACCATGGATCTTGTTCCCATAGTCCATACATGCATAGGAATATAATCTTACTTTCGGGGAAGCCTGTAAATAGAATGAATATATAGGAGCATGGGGTTATATTCCCACGTACTCTTAAGAGGATTACGATCCACATATAAAAATGGCTAGTACTAGGGTTAGAACATTAAGACCATCGGGAGGCCTCTCCTGGTAGACTGGCTTTATGCCGAACAAAGTCATGACAATATTCTTGCTAGAATTAATATATGTGGTATCTCAAACCGACCTTACCACCCAGGTATTTTTTGTTTAATTAATACCATTATTTACTATTTATATTGAGTTGATCATATGACTTGCTGGTGCTAAGTCTTAAGATAGCTTTCTTAACAAATTCACCTTTTTGCAGAAGAAAGGTTGAATATAAATTATGAACAATTAATAGTTTTAGTGAAATTTTACAAACATTATTGATATGTGGCCTCAAAGGACTACATGGAAATCAAATATCGATCCCATCTATCAGTTGACAAATTTACAAATTCTTTTACCGTCTGTCGAACTATAAATGTGAGCAACTGTTTGATGAAAAAAAGATCTCTTTTTAATAGGTCGAGCAGAATAATATCTGATCATGCGTGGAATGCAGTCCATGTTACTTGAGAGAATCTAATGTGCTGTTCCTCATTTTGTAATTATGTATGAAATTATCTCTCTGATATGTTTTGTCCGAGTGTAATCTCTGTTATGACTTATGAGAATATATGGTGAATGCTTTTCCTTCCACTCATCGATTCACTTTTTTATTACCATCTTTTTATTATAGGAAACTATCTTGTACTCCCTCTGTTTCTGAGTAGATGACGCTTCATGATTTTGCACTTTAACCAAGCTATATATAGAAATGATCAAATCACCCTCTTTTATTAATTCACTTATTGCTCTTGGATAGTGTGAGTTACTCTATTCCACAATAATAAATGACATTGTGAATAATGGATGGTAACGGTTTTTGAAGGAAAAAAACAGATAAAGTTGTCTCGAAATTTTAGAATGACATGTATTTAGAACAAAATTTAAAAGCTAGAATAACATGTATTTAGGAGCGAAGAAAGTAATAGATAAGTTTTATAGCTGCAAGCAATTAAACCTAATAAGTTTCTTCTCCTTTATAACTACATTTGCATCAGGGAAGGCACCAGCAAGTGCTGGAATTAACGTTGCAACATATTATTTGGATCACTAGTTTTAGCTGGCCTTTTTTTCTTTTAATCTTGATTGCAAGTAGCCATAATAATGCTAATTTGCTTGTAGGACATAGCATGGGGAACTAATGATAGGTTTGTCCTACATCCAAGCGGCAAGTTCCTTTGAAATAAAGAAACATAAAGGCTGTTCTTGGGAAGAGGCAGCCAACCATTCTATCATTGTTAGTGGCATCCAATGCACACACAACAAGATGTCCTGGAATTGCTTTCATGAGCATTATAAGAGTGGAGAAGCATAGCTTTATATGCTATTGGCTAGAAGAGCTTAACGTAGAAGTTTAAAAAGTCACATTAGTATTTTTGCTTCTCTTTCTTGAAATCTATGTATAACAAAATTTATTACTGATCAGCTCATGAGCTGATGAAACAAAAACTTTATTACAGATGCCAGTTGGTGTTCTTAAAAACAGTATATTGTTCAGATGAAGTAACTGAAGAAAACAGTTGACCAGTATATTGTTTAAGAAATGTGCTTCCATGCTGTCCCAAATAAAAATAATCATAACTTGTAAAATACTACTTGTGACTGGAGGGAGTACCAGTCAGATGACTTGCTGGAACGACTCCTATTTCATGTGATCGTTTGTTTCGATTTAATCATAAGTTAAAACTATTTGTACTCAACTGATGTTTGGTCGATCATGTTCAGATCGGCTCCAAAAATTTAGATCGCTGACGGCAACTCATGAGTAATCTACTTGTATGCTGCATCGTGATGGGAATTTACAACGAAAATACCGTGATTAGAGCATCTATAGACATCCCAAGTGGTTGACTTTCGATTAAAATGATCTTGCTGTCGCTTAGTGAAGCTAGTTTACATGATCGACGGTAAGAAGATTGAAACTGTTTCTGTATGATGCAACCTCTTGAGCATTTTTTTTTCGAAGGTAAGATATCTACCGTTCACCTTGTACACATAGAAAATTTTAATCAGTGAGGATCTTCAACTCTTAGTGGCCCCCACAACACTTTTGTCTAAGTCACATTTCGTTATCGATGATAATTAAGAAGATTGAAAACTTAATTCCTCGGATCATGAGAAGAAAATTTGCTTCCTTTGCTGGCTCATTCCGATTCCACCAGCTGTTTCTCTATGATGCAACCTGTTGAGCATTTTTTTTCGAATGTAAGATATCTACCGTTCACCTTGTACACATAAAAAATTTTAATCAGTGAGGATCTTCAACTCTTAGTGGCCCACAGCACGTCTAAGTCAACATTTCGTTATCAAAGTTTCCTCAGTGATATAATAACCGTATTTCGTATGCATATTCCGGACATTTTAACCACAGAAAGACTGATGGATTTCTCATTTCTGCAATTCTGACATTACTCTGTTCAGATGAGCCGTCACAATGAACAGACAGAGCGTCCTTTCTGATCTATGGAATGGCCTCACAAGTGAAGCTGGACTGCAGGGCTGCTGCAGCTCCTTGTACTGAGCAATGAAGCCAAATCAACACATGATCATCTATGGACTTTCATACGTTCAGATTTTTTTTTAGATCAACAGATCATCCAAAATTGGATGCCCCAGTTCCATTTTACTGAAACTGCATAATATTCATACGTTCAGATAGGGGCGTGGCCGGCGGAGGGCTCCTTTAGGCTGGAGCTCCTTCAGCCGCTAGAGCTTTACTACTCTTTTAACATGGTGATTAATTTTTAGCATAGCAATAGCAATGCACACGCGCCGGGCGTGGCTAGAGGAAGAAGTTTTGCTAGGTAGATGAGCTGCTTGGCTTGGTAGGCTACTGCTTATTGGAGGCCTAATTTAGTAATTGGTTACTTAACTACGCTTGCACAACTAGACTCGAATTCTAGACACATGCAAAGACCATAGAGTGTGTGTGTGTGTGAGAGAGAGAGAGGGAGGGAGGACGTGGCTCAACGTGTCTCCTTCGTGAGTACATGGCAGCCTACTAAGTTAGGGGCGCTTGGCATGCGTCATGGAGAGTGGATGCCGAGGAGCCAGCGAGGGCTATGGCATGATCGACTAAATGGGCTAACCAAATAGCAAATAGACAATGTGGATGTCTTTTCTAATTTATGATTTTTTTATTAGTTGTAAGTATGTAAATGGGTCGAATAGAGACAATAGCCAAGGCACCTCCCTTTGTTTGATTGATTGGTGTTAATTTGCTCATAGATTTACAAAAGTTTGACAACGGGCATTGTATAAGTATTTCTCAAATAATAAAATATTATTAGTAATCATCAAACCAATAAGAACACGACATAAACTATTTAATATGTCTATCTTAATTTAACCTAATGAGACATATACGTGGATCATCTCAAACCGGTGTTGGTACACACGGACTGCGATAAGGTCAATCACACGTATGATTGCTCATTGCCTCGCCCATGCCCAAGCATCTGAATCAGAGGAAGGAAGAACGAAATGCGGCTGCTCCGCATGTCGCGTCAGGCTTAGCTCGCTTCTTTCCTTATCTTCTCGAGACGGCGCTTGTCTACCCGACTCTGTTTTCTAGCTACAAGATCGACCATGACGGCACAGCACTACCGCCGATCCAGTCTAGTTTCTAGACGGAGAATGCGCCGCGAATGCTTATCTTTTCCTGCATCTGCATGTCTGCTTCAAAAGTGCAGTAGCTGAAGCGCATTATACGTCAGCGTCGCAGCCCACAGGAGTGGCCAAAGCGAAGCAGCCATGGGGCATCAGATCAGCAGAGCCTCCGGTGCTGCCATGTCGGCTGTCTCCTGGCACCGGGATGCTGCTCGATCGATCCCTTGACCTTCGCGACGAGCAATCAAGGTGGAATTCAAGAACGTGCAAACTGAAAACGTAGTGAATACTGCAAGGACGAGAGATCCGAGACGCTCGTACGTCAGGTCGTAATGGATTGGCAGGGGCTACTAGAAGACCATTCTCTTCGCTGTTGTTGCTCGCTTGCTGCAACGCCGTCTTATCATTTACTGTCGACATGTTACGACACCATGCTCTCTGGACTCTGGGCTAGTTAGTGGCTACCAAAATTGTAGCCAACTTGGGCAGACCATTCCAGTGATTCCCAGAATCGTCTCTCAAACTTATTCATGTGCTTAACAGAGTTGTGGTTTGGCAGAGCTAATAATGATTTTAACTGTGTCGGTTAGGTTTTTTTCTCTAGGCTGAACGTCGAAATATGACGTGACAGACCATAGTGAGAGAACACGACCACGAGGCTCAAAGACTTGCTTGATTTTTTCACTTATTCGTGCCACATTTCTACTAATGAAGTTTGCTATTCTCGTGTTGTTACAAGGTGAAGTACCTAACTTCAATGCTACACAAAACATATACTATTCTCTTTTATATGTTAGCTGTCTGTAAAAAAACAGACATGCCACGCAATCCTTTAATCACTGCTGCAACTGCAAGGTAACCACGGGAAATTCTGGAAAAAAAATCAGGATACTTTATAGTCCCTTTGTTCCTTAATAGATGACGTTTTATGATTTTACACTTTAACCAATGCACATGTAGAAATGTCCAAATCACTCTCCTTTATTAACTCAGTGTTACCCTATTTTATATTAATAAATAACATTAGGAATAATGAATGGCAAAGATATAGAATAGAAAAAGTTAAAAGTTATCTCAAAATTGTAGAATGATATATATTTAGAAATAAATTTTGAAAGTTAGAATGACATCTATTCAAGAACAAAGAAAGTATGAAAAAAATTAGACCGGTGGTCATTTTCCTATATTATTACAGGTTCGTGCAAAATTCATGCGTTCCAAACTGGCTGTCTTTGAAAAGAGGCAAGTGAAATACTCTGTTCATTTTCAAAAAGCCAGTCATATAATTTCTAGCAAACACACGATGCCCTTCAAAATTATCGTACCGAAAATTCTACAATCTTGCAAAATTTGGAGATCAAACTAAATCGCATTTGAAAGATATAAAAAAGCCAAATAACAAAATGAATAGTGCTGAACAGTAAAAATCACTATTTAAGCTGAATTTGTATTTTTCATATATTTCAAATGCGATTGAGCTTGGTCTTCAAATTTTGCAAGATTGCTTCACTGTAAAGGTAGCTATGTTTTATAAATTAATTATCTACGCGTGGGAGGCACTTTCCTGCCTGAGAGAATAGGGTACTCTCTTTAGTTATATGATCTACAATCATAGTTTATGTAAAGCTGTAGTAAACTGATCAATGAAGTATACGCAGCATGAAGTACTCTTTACTTATCTAAGGAACTTATTGACCCTTATCCCTTTTCTCCTTTGCTTTAGCATCACAGCATGTGGCTACATTGTCGTTCAACTTTTCCAAGTGCCGTACCAAGACCCAATCTACCATGTGCTATTGAACTCTCAGAGCAAGTATGGAATTGCGACCTCCCAGTAATCCTTGATCTTCTACGAGCCTGGTTAGCATACAATTGTCTAAACTTCGCTTGACATACAGTCATTTATCTGGTGTTCACCTGTTTGAAATGTAGGAAGATTTGAAAATTCATTGAAGGGGTATGTTCTTCTCGATATACAATAGTATTTCCTCTATACATGAGGTGCCACAATAAAGGGTATATCAGAATAGCAATTAGAGAAGTTTTTTGCTTGGTGGAATGGCATAACTTCTTTGGCCATTTCTGTACAAAATGAACCACAGCATTTATGAAGTTGAAGCTCCTTCACTTGTAATCTCGAAGCCTTTATTTGTACATCTTATTTAATTTCTTGGTAAATGATCTTTCTTTATTGTAGCTCTTGTCATAATCCTAAATCATTCAACGCAATCGGTTACTATAATATAATCAGGTAAAGAGCAACACAATCACAAGACTCTCAAGCACTTAGATGATTCACATTCCTTTACTCAATAGATATATGTGTGCGGTACTTGTCTCTGATCCCCAGTAGCTCTCTCATAGCATTACGAATCTGCATACGATCAGTTGGCAGTTCCTTCTGTTAGCCATGCATGGATTGTTAGACATGCATGGACTCGCGCCCGTTACGCGTGCCAGACTGGCAATAGCCGTCCGCACTGCACGGGATTGTATTTGGCCGGTTAGGTTGTTTTGGTATGACCAGGATTAGCACAGATCACGTGTAATCTTCAGATTTTGTTATTTCCTCCGGTTGTACTCCTTTTATACGCCTGCATGGCCAATACAATATTTTATCGCGTGAATTCCATCCGCCTTCATGGTATCAGAGCGTGTCGCTCCTGCGACCTCCCGCTTCCGCATATTCATCTAGTCGCCGCGTTTTCTTGCCGGCCCCATGGAGGACGCCAAGGCCGAACTCGTGCGCCTTCGTGCAGAGATCGATGTGATTTAAGTCTATCAATTTCAGCATTCAAAGATTCCACAAGAACATCATGTTTCTTAATCTTCTTGTCGCGTTTGTCAAGCAATTTTCCAAGGCGAACAACAATGCAATGGTTAATTCATCGAAGAAGGTTCTACCTCATTGCAATGTTGTCATGATCGTCCTCGGTGAAGCTTACATCACTCCTAGCCATGAGACACAACCCTGTCAATTCATGTTTGCTTGGAGTTGTTGTATCATCTTCACTGCTCTCCGAATCCACATCACTCAAATTGACTTGTTCAAGAGCGGAAAGGACCCGGTGGACAACTTTGCTGTTGATGAAGCTCTTTTTCTTTCTATTGCTTGGAAAGAACTTCTTCTCTTTTCTTTTGTCATTGTCCTCCTCTCTTGATGCTTTTCCTGCAAATTTAGGACAATTTGGACGAATATGGTTGAAATCACCACACTCATAGCATCTTGGAGGCCACCACCAACTCTCTTTCTCATTCTCACATTCGCAAAGCTTTATTAAAAGCGAGAAGAGAGTGATGCCAAGTCTTCTTCAGGAATTCCTCAATCATTCATCGGTTAGTGAAGACATGAAAGACAAGGCAAAACTTGAAGAAGCATTATTCTGAGACATGCTAGATTGAGAGGTTAATGCAATTGATTTATAATCAGTCCTCCTAGCAAGAACATCCAATTCATGAGTTTTTAGTTTAGAAAAAAGAACATCTACAGTAAGATCACTCATGACAGTTGATTCTCTAATGGATGTAACTTTCATTTCCCAAATAGACATGTCTAATGCACCAAGCAATTGTCTAGCATTAGTAGCCTCATCAAAGTAAACTCCAACAGCACGTAAGTTGCTAAGAATCTTATTGAAACGTGCAAAGAAATCATCTAGTGACTCACCAGGCTTCATCTCAAATCGCATGTATTCTTCCTTGTAAATGTCTTGACGAATCTCTTTGATAGTGTTAGATCCCTCATGATAATCACAAAGAGATTTCCATACCTCATATGCAGACTTGAGATGGATCACGCGGTCGAAGTCACTTCTTCTCAATCCTTGGATGATCAAATTTCGTGCTCTGTTATTCGCTTCAACTTGTGCTTGATTGGTTTCATTGACTTGATCATTCTCAGGAACTTGATATGGTTTGTACACCTTCTCCCGCATTGCAAAGCCACGAGCTTGAATGTATGCCTCCATCTTCGCTTTCCGAATCGAAAATCAACATCATCGAAAACACAAGGTTTTGTCGAATACCTATCCATAGCTACGGTTTCTAATCACCTGTTAAGATTAATTAGAAAAACCTTGCTCTGATACCACTTGTAGGATCGAAATATACTAATGTAGCAATCAGAGGGGGGTGAATGATTGCGCGGAAGCTAAAATCAAATTTTTGAACTTTTCAAACACCCCAATTAAAACTCAAATTGCTTGAAAATCGGTTTATGCGGTTGGAAAACAAATAGACCGATCAGGCGACCAATAGATCACTTAGGCGTCGGTTTGGGCACTTGGGCGACGAAGAGCACTTGGGCGACGGTTTAGCACTTGGACGAGCGGTTTGAGCACTTGGGCGACCAGAGAGCCAGTCTGGCGACCACGTGAACAGATTGGGCGACCACAAGGACAATCTGGCGAGCACGTGGCGGTTGGGCAACCCAGCGCACGATGCGGGCAAGGAGACCGATATATGTCCACTAAAATAGAAATTTCGGAAGATCTAGCCGTTAGATTGACATGAAATTTTAATTGTAGAAACTAGACTTAATTCTGCAGCTAAAACAAAAAGAATCAGGTCAATCGGATCTACGGATCTAAAGTTATATCCTTCGCAAAATGACCAAACCCGGGCGACCATGCGAGCAGTCGGGCGAGCAGGACATCAATCTGGGAGACCACAAATTACAGAAGATCTAACCGTTGGATTGATGTGAAATTTTAACTGTATAAATTAGATTCAATTTCTAAGTGAACAAAAAAAGAATCAACTCGATCAGATCTACGAATCAAAAGATATGACCTTCGCAAGATGACTGAACCAATTAGCGATCTACTGTTTGGCGACCAGGTTAGCAATCTGGGCGACCATGAATTGCCAAAGATCTAACCGTTGGATTGATATAAAATTTTAGCTGTAGAAACTAGATTGAATTACGAATCAAACCCAATAAGGATCAATCCAATCGGATGTACGGATCAAGAGATATTACCTTTGCAATTGGACTAATGCATCTAATGACGAGGAAACCAAATTTCACCTTCAAGGCTGTGACGGACCAAACACTAGAGAGGGCTTCAGTAGCCACAGATCAATCTTCTAATCACCAAAAGCGAGATCATGTCCAGATCATCATCAATCTTCTAGTTGACGTGATGTAGGCATGCACGATCAATCTTGATTTGTTTTCTTCACCTTTGTCATGTTGTCAAAACTCACGCAAGAAAACTCATCCACACAGAGATACTTGGATTGCTAGATTGATCTTTATTTCTTTTGTCTAAAGTACTCCCACACAAGAGTACAAACCTAATACTGCTCAAGAATAAGCAGGGACACCTCCCCTATTTATCTGAGCAAACACACGAGATTGAATACAACTCCACTTCCAACATGGAAAGAGTTCAGATCTATCTCAACTCGCCCAACATGACAAAAACAACTCTTGCACGCATGCAAGAACAGAGAGATTGAATACAACTCCACTTCCAACATGGAAAGAGTTCAGTATCTATCTCAACTTGGCCCAACATGGCCAAAACCAAAACTTTGCATGCATGATCGGCCCCTGCACGCACATACGTGACTAACCGACCTTCATATGCATGTTCTCTAGCCGAACGTCCGCATGACATCCTTGACCACCAAGACCTCGATTCCTCCCTAAACCTAGTCTCGAACCTCGGTTCCTCTATGAACCTAGTTCGGTCCGTCATCGATCACGTTAAGCCCTCGAGCAACACACGCACATGAAGTAACAAACAACGCGTCCGAGCACAAGTCCACGACTTGACTCAAGATTAATCCATGCAACCACTCACACGAGTGCATTGCATCAAGCAAAACCATTATGCTATCACCGGCATAAACAAAGCGATCATTTGAGCACAAGTCCACGATTTGCCTCAAAAGCATCCATGCAACCACTCACATGAGTGCATTGCATCAAACAAACTTTATCATACTATCACCAAAGATGATAATCATCTCAACATAGCACATGCACAGCACCACACATGCCATAATCAAAATCACTTTACAATGCCAATTTCACCATTCAACCAATTTTTCATCACATGATCTCACAATCTCCCCCTTGATGAAAACATTGGCCACACCATTTGGAAACGAACATTGGCATTCTCCTTACAATAGCAACACCATTTTCAAAAGAAGTAAAGTGACCAAAAGACAGAAAGAGAAATCTCCCCCTATAAAGAAGAACAAAAATATCCCCCTATCTAAAAAGAAATCTTCCTCTATCAACAAGAAAGACTCCCCCTAACAGAAAGAAGAAATGTGTGTGTGAATGTGCAATGTGTGACCAAAATTTCTCCTTCGATTCCAAAATTCTCCCCTTTGACAATGGATTCATCAAGAATGCAAAAGAGAGCAAAAGAGAAACTTCTCCCCTTTATGTTGATGTTTTTTTTTTTATATGTCTTGAGCATTATGAATCATGCTGAAATGTAACAACTTGATCACCAAGTCATGCTATCAACAATACTTGCACCCTCAAATCTACACATAAACAATGTAGAGTAAGCATAACTAGAAATCAAGTACTATTAACGATTTTTTGCATGGCATGATCTCCCTTTCTCAACAATCTTAAAACCTGAAAACATTGAATTTTTGTGTACTTTATTTGTGCTTTTTTAAAAAACTGATTCATTACTTTGATTGCAACAATAACAGTTGCAAGGAATTACATGCACCATCAGCCTTACTTTTCAACCATGCCAAGCAATCACAAGCTTAAGGTTTCATGGTTTCGGTCATACACAACCTCTTCCAAGTTCATATCATAGTGCAATGATAAGCAGTTTCGTAAAGAAGAAGTGCGATAGTACATAACCTTGATCTTGCTTTTATCAACAATCACTTTTTGAGCTTTAGCACTTAACTTTCATATTTAGCACTTTTTCGAGCAGGATCAAGATAGCCAAGAAAGTTCAATCATGACAAGATTTAATTCAAGTTGTCATTCCATTTAAATAGTCATGACATAAACTACACCATATATGTATAAACAGAAAGTTGCAAAGACCCTGTAGCATAAACATGACTTCAAATGACATATGTGTATGAAATACAATGCTCAGTACTTTTGTTGTTTTTCAAATTTTTTTGTTTTTCATTTAAGAAACACACGAAACAAAAAAAACATATTACACAATATTACAAAAACTTCAAAGAACTCCCCCTCAAAACAACCATATTAAAAACCTTCTACAAAATTGTCACATGAAGGGGATTATTTTAAAAACAAAAGTCTGACAGAACAAACCTCCCAAAAAGGCAACCGAAAGGAATTTTCATCAGTAACCAATAACTCCCCCTCAAATGGATAACCAATGAGATCAACAGAGAGGAGATGATGATATACATGTGCTTGAGTTATCATGGTATGTTCAATTAAGCATAAGCATGAATCATGATAAGTGAATTCAAAGCGTGAAAGGCATGATATAAGATATAACATTATTAAACATGCCAGGGGATACAAATGAGCATATGAACAATATTTTCATCTCATGCCACAATTAAATATCTGTGAATGTAAAAGACATGAGTGTGTAAAATAGCTCACAGTGTAGGTGAAGAATTCTTGTACACCTTTTGGAAACCATCTCAAGGGTGAGAACCATCCAAGTCTTGATCCCATCTTGCAAAAGACCAAGATCCACTAAGCCTCTGTTCTCCAACCCATTTCTGAAAAACCTACATAGCACTAGGAGATGTCGAGGTCTTGGTACTGGAGTTAGAAATAAAGCATTTAGGAATCCAGTACTAAGACACACGACAAGTAGGCACAACACGAGTATGCTTGTTCAAAAAATCAAATGTGCCATTTCCCGTGTTTCTTGCAACAAAAGGTGTTTGCATCACCCTAGGCACAAAATGAGGAGTAAAATGTGCCTTCCTGAAATTAGACCTAGCCTTAGTCTTCTCTTTCTTTTGCTGTTTGGCTAGTCTAAAGTAAAAATCTACTAAATGTCCATCTTTACCACAATGAGTGCAAGTGTACTTAACATGATGTTTAGCTTTAGGAACAGAAGTAGCATTTGCATTCATCATAGTAGAAGATAACACACCAATGAGACTTGAAAACAGTTTTCTTAAGCTCATTGACAATTTCAAATTTTCCACTTTCAAGTGTCTTCACAACATAGGAGCATGTGATTTATGATGAGCATAAGAATCAAAACCTAAACCTTTGTGATGAGTCTTGACTTTTGATTGATCCAAAATCATGTTTAGGTTTTTCTTTCTGAAGTGAACCGTTCTAAAGATTTTTCCAAGTAATCAACCTTTCGAGAAAGAGTTAAGCAGTTATTACATGGAACGTCCACTTTTCCTTTCTGTTTGCGACAAGTTGAGCATGAGAGAACTTCATGAGTGAGCATAGCATCTGTCATTTGAGAAACCCTAGCATTTGCATCATGCAATTTCAATTCCAGTATAGCACATTTAGAACAATGAGTTGTATCATGCAAATAAACAGTTGAACAGCTAGCGTTTTTAACATGTTTCTTATTTTCATTCTTTTCAGCATTGACTTGTTCTAACAAAGAAACATGTTCTTTCCTAAGCACAATAAGCTCATTGTAAATTAAGTCACATGATTTGCAAGCATCATCATCAGAATCAAAGATTTAAGTCTAGCAATTTCAGCATTCAAAGATTCCACAAGAACATCATGTTTCTTAATCTTCTTGTCGCGTTTGTCAAGCAATTTTCCAAGACGAACAACAGCAATAGTTAATTCATCGAAGAAGGTTCTACCTCATTGCAATCATTGTCATGATCGTCCTCGATGAAGCTTACATCACTCCTAGCCATGAGACACAACCTGTCAATTCATGTTTGCTTGGAGTTGTTGTATCATCTTCAACGCTCTCCGAATCCACATCACTCAAATTGACTTGTTCAAGAGCGGAAAGGACCCGTGGACAACTTTCTTTGTTGATGAAGCTCTTTTTCTTTCTATTGCTTGGAAAGAACTTCTTCTCTTTTCTTTTGTCATTGTCCTCCTCTCTTGATGCTTTTCCTGCAAATTTAGGACAATTTGGACGAATATGGTTGAAATCACCACACTCATAGCATCTTGGAGGGCCACCACCAACTCTCTTTCTTATTCTCACATTACGCAAAGCTTTATTAAAACGAGAAGAGAGTGATGCCAAGTCTTCTTCGAGGAATTCCTCAATCTGTTCATCGGTTAGTGAAGACAAGAAAGACAAGGCAAAACTTGAAGAAGCGTTATTCTGAGACATGCTAGATTGAGAGGTTAATGCAATTGATTTATAATCAGTCCTCCTAGCAAGAACATCCAATTCATGAGTTTTTAGTTTAGAGAAAAGAACATCTGAGAAGATCACTCATGACAGTTGATTCTCTAATGGATGTAACTTTCATTTCCCAAATAGACATGTCTAATGCACCAAGCAATTGTCTAGCATTAGTAGCCTCATCAAAGTAAACTCCAACAAAGACGTAAGTTGCTAAGAATCTTATTGAAGCGTGCAAAGAAATCATCTAGTGACTCACGGGCTTCATCTCAAATCGCATGTATTCTTCCTTGTAAATGTCTTGACGAACCTCTTTGATAGTGTTAGATCCTCATGATAATCACAAAGAGATTTCCATACCTCATATCACGAGACTTGAGATGGATCACGCGATCGAAGTCACTTCTTCTCAATCCTTGGATGATCAAATTTCGTGCTCGTTATTCGCTTCAACTTGTGCTTGATTGGTTTCATTGACTTGATCATTCTCGGGAACTTGATATGGTTTGTACACCTTCTCCCGGATTGCAAAGCCACGAGCTTGAATGTATGCCTCCATCTTCGCTTTCGAGGCGAAAATCAACATCATCGAAAACACAAGGTTTTGTCGAATACCTATCCATCGCTACGGTTTCTAATCACTGTTAAGATTAATTAGAAAAACCTTGCTCTCACACCACTTGTAGGATCGAAATATACTAATGTAGCAATCGAGGGGGTGAATGATTGCGTGAAGCTAAAATCAAAATTTTGAACTTTTCAAACACCCCAATTAAAACTCAAATTGCTTGGAAATCGGTTTATGCGGTTGGGAAACAAATAGACCGTCATCAGGCGACGATAGATCACTTGGCGTCGGTTTGGGCACTGGCGACGAGAGAGCACTTGGGCGACAGTTTGGAACTTGGACGAGCAGTTTGAGCACTTGGGCGACCAGTAGACCAGTCTGGGCGACCACGTGAGCAGTTGGGCGACCACAAGGACAATCTGGGCGAGCACGTGAGCAGTTTGGCAACCACGCGCACAGTCTGGGCGAGGAGACCGATATATATCCACTAAAATAGAAATTTCTGAAGATCTAGCCGTTAGATTGATATGAAATTTTAATTGTAGAAACTAGACTTAATTCCGCAGCTAAAACAAAAAGAATCAAGTCAATCGGATCTACGGATCTAAAGTTATATCCTTCGCAAAATGACCGAACCCGGGCGACCACGCGAGCAGTCGGGCGAGCAGGACATCAATCTGGGAGACCTCAAATTACAGAAGATCTAACCGTTGGATTGATGTGAAATTGTAACTGTATAAACTAGATTCAATTTCTAAGTGAACAAAAAAAGAATCAACTCGATCGGATCTACGGATCAAAAGATATGACCTTTGTAAAATGACTGAACCAATTAGCGATCTACTGTTTGGCGACCAGGTTAGCAATCTGGGCGACCACGAATTGCCAAAGATCTAACCGTTGGATTGATATAAAATTTTAGTTGTCGAAACTAGATTGAATTACGAATCAAACCCAATAAGAATCAATCCAATCGGATGTACGGATCAAGAGATATTACCTTTGCAATTGGACTAATGCATCTAATGACGAGGAAACCAAATTTCACCTTCAAGGCTGTGACGGACCAAACACCAGAGAGGGCTTCAGTAGCCACGGATCAATCTTCTAATCACCAAAAGCAAGATCATGTCTAGATCATCATCAATCTTCTAGTTGACGTGATGCAGGCATGCACGATCAATCTTGATTTGTTTTCTTCACCTTGTGCGGTTGTCAAAACTCACGCAAGAAAACTCATCCCACAGAGATACTTGGATTGCTAGATTGATCTTTATTTCTTTTGTCTAAAGTACTCCCACACAAGAGTACAAACCTAATACTGCTCAAGAATAAGCAGGGACACCTCCCCTATTTATCTGAGCAAACACACGAGATTGAATACAACTCCACTTCCAACATGGAAAGAGTTCAGTATCTATCTCAACTCATTAACATGACAAAAACAACTCTTGCACATGCAAGAACAGAGAGATTGAATACAACTCCACTTCCAACATGGAAAGAGTTCGTATCTATCTCAACTTAATAACATGGCCAAAACCAAAACTTTGCACGCATGATCGGCCCATTCACCGCATACACGTGACTAACCGACCTTCATATGCATGTCCTCTAGCCCGAGCGTCCCGCATGACATCCTTGACCACCAAGACCTCGATTCCTCCTAAACCTAGTCTCGAACCTCAGTTCCTCCATGAACCTAGTTCCGGTCCCGTCATCGACCACGTTCGCCCTCGAGCAACACCTGCACATGAAGTAACAAACAACGCGTCCGAGCACAAGTCCACGACTTGACTCAAGATTAATCCATGCAACCACTCACACGAGTGCATTGCATCAAGCAAAACCATTATGCTATCACCAGCATAAACACACGATCATTTGAGCACAAGTCCACGATTTGCCTCAAAAACAGTCCATGCAACCACTCACATGAGTGCATTGCATCAAACAAACTTTATCATACTATCACCAGCATGATAATCATCTCAACATAGCACATGCACAGGCACCACATATGTCATAATCAAAATCACTTTACAATGCCAATTTCACCATTCAACCAATTTTTCATCACATGATCTCACAGGAACGGAGCAGCTGCAACCACCACATCTGCTACTCTGTTGCTACTTGCTGCTACTATACTACTACTAGTACTTGCTGCTACTACTAGTCTACTAGTACTACGTTAGTATTTAGTACATTAGTACTTGCTGGCCGCTGCTACTACTACTAGATCTCCAAGAGGTTGAGAGCATTACAGCAAAACAGAGCAATCAGCATTCAGCAAAACAGGGCATCAAAGCTGAGAGAAGGGAGCTCAGGAGATAAAGGTTCTGAGGCGAAAGGGATGAAGGAGGGAGACAAATCTGGAGGCCAAGGCGATGCTTGCAGACGGCAGCCTGCTCAGGGGCAAAGGCGACGGGTGCTGCGAGATGGCCGAAAGGGAGGGAACCAATAGGGTGGAGGCAAGAACCAGCAGCGGCTGCTTGCTAGTTGTTATAAGTGAAAATGTAAAGACTTGTGATGTATGAAACTTGTGTATATTCCATTCATTGATCAATAGATATATATACATGTTGAATGGGTGCATTCACACCCATTCATGGATTTACAGTTGAGGGGGGGAGAATGAGAGACGCGTTGCTTCGTTAATTCATCGGTTGGTCGGTTGAGAAAGCGGTTCTTCGGTTTTGCTTTGTGTCGGTTGCTTCGTGGATGAGATCATCCAGTTTTCTTCGCAACACTAGTTGCTTGGGTTTGAGTGCCAAGACCCTTTATCCTCTTCAGTTTCAGCCTGATGTTAGGCCACCTCAAATCACGCACGAAGTTGCAGAAAAAGCGAGCCAAGTCACGCACCCTCTCCTGCTTCACCCACAAGTCGCCCGACTTGTTTCTCGTCGATGATTATCGATCCAAATCAACAACAAGTTGCTCGACTTGCTCAACTAGTCGAGTCGGTGGCTCCAGTCGGCGCTGCCAGCTGACTGGATGACTAGTCGACGACTTAATAACACTGATTTATATTTAAAAGACTACAAAAATTATGACTAGTTGAAAATTAGCATAGGTTGCAGAAGAAATTAGAGATTAGCATAAATAGGAAAACAGTAGTGGTTAGAGGCAAACCTGGGGCAGCATATCCAATGGTTCCTCTTCTTGTAGCCCAACCATTTGATATCTCTGGGAGGCTAGTATCATCTTGATGCAGGAATCTTGCAAGTCCAAAGTCACCCACATGGGCAACCTTGTCATTGTTGAGGAGAATATTGCTTGGCTTGAGATCGCAATGAACTATTGGCACTGGCTTACAGTGGTGAAGATATTCGAGTGCAGAAGCTACATCAATAGCAATATCTATCCTTTGGATGAGACTGAGCACCCTATGGTTCCCATCTTCCAGGAGATGGTGTTGTAGCCATTGGTCTAGGTTTCCATTTGGCATAAGCTCAAATACAAGGGCTTTGAAGTCGAGACCCCTGAAATCAATACTTGAGCACACAGTCAAGATTTTCACAATGTTTCGATGTCTAACACATCTTAAAGTATCGCATTCTGCAACAAAGCTTTGAGATGCCCCTCGCTGCTGGAGGTTCAGCACTTTCACAGCAATGGCCTCTTCTCGGTCTTGATTCATAATTGTTCCTCTGTACACTGAACCGAAGCTTCCTGTACACAAGAGGTTTTCAGAAGCAAAACCATTTGTTGCCTTCACTAATTCAGCATAGGAAAGCCTTATATAATGGCCACTGAATGATGTAACTCTTTTCATCTTTCTCGACCTATTCCGTAGTGCACACAGTGCAGATACCAAGACAATGCATACAATTGCACAACCTATTGAGATCGCCATGACAAGCTTGTGAGACCACTTATTGGATGTATGGTTTGAGCAGGGTGGCAGGTTGAACTGAGGGATACCTCCACATAAGCCATAGTTTCCCTCAATTGAAACTCTACTTGCATTAAGAAATATTCCAAGTTTGGGAACTTCTCCTTCGAAATTATTGAACGAGATTTTCAAGTTGTCAAGTCCTTGCATGCTCCCAAGGAAGTCTGGAATGCTCCCAGACAAGTTATTTTCTGAAAGATCAAGAACCATGAGGCCTTTCAACTGCCCCATTGAAACTGGAATTGTCCCTTCAAGGAGGTTTCCATGCATATCGAGATTTTCCATGCTCTGGCATTCGCTAAGAGAGGCAGGAATCACTCCAGATATTCTATTTCTAGAGATATCGAGGCTTGCAAGATTTCTCAAATTACCTACTTCTAGTGGTAACGTTCCAGTGAACATATTGCCTTGGAAATGTGCATAATTAGATAGTTTAGATATGAGAAGTGTCGGGACCCGGATATGCAAATCCGAAACCCTCTATGTATACAGCACTAGTCCAGGATCACGCTAGTGCACACAGTGGAAACATAGATGACATATCATTCCATACATCGAAATAACTAAAAAGAAGCAAATTATTATTGAATAAAGCAAACGACCTTATAGTCAAGGTTCATACACCAATGCCTCTTGGCTTAAGAAACAAATAAACTGTTGCAGCGAAAATACAATAACTTGGGCCATTCGACATGCCACAGGCAATCGTCTGGGGAAACGCCTTCCTAGTCGACGTAGTCTTCATAGTACTCCTCCTCTTGATACTCATTACGGTCCTTCCTCAAGAATCGAACAACGGGGCATAAAGCCGTGAGTACAAAGCGTACTCAACAAGCCGAGGAAATGATGCAATATATTCATGCGGCTTGACAAAGGATAGTTATATGGTTCATTTGCAGAAAGCAAAAACTTGAATTTAAATACAATAAATAGATTGAAAGCAGATTGATAAAAACAATAATAAATAACTGGTAAATCAATGGTGGACAACATGAACAGAATGACGAGGCATCACCCTACATCATTCGAAACAAGTATCAACCACACAATTCAACAGTATAGCTTGAGACAACAAAACAACAGTGAACTCCCCGTTCACATCCCAACCATTCCACATTTCAAGAAAATACTCTATACTCGTGTGAAATCCCGGGCTTGTCCATGACCGCAGAACACGGCTATTGAATAGTTTACACTCTGCAGAGGTTATGCGACTTTACCCACAAGACATGATCATCCCTTAATGCCAAGCGCTAAGAACACACTTCCTTTGGTGTGTCGGAGAGATCACTACAAAGCCTTTACAATGCATGTCTAAACCCAAGATCTTGCCCTCTAAGGTTTAGCCCTCGGGGCCCCTCTTGAGCCATGTGAGTCTACTGTCCATCCGGACCCCACACCAACAATGGCAATACTCAAGTCGGACATTGCAAATTAATCGGCTAGGTCCGTCCCATACCGGACTTGTGGTTGCACGTTTAGGCCCGATTTAATGGCGCACAAAATTAAGTCCTTAAATTGTCTCGAGCAAGACTGACCACATCCCAATATACCAAACAGCACCCCTTTATCGCACGATCCATTGCCCGAGAAACATTTTGTTTAACCCAAAACCAATGGCATCCCCGCCATGGTACAACAAGTTTTACAACAATGGTCAATGTACCACAATTCAATATCTCATTAAGTCAAGATTAACATTAGCTTACGGTGATATGAATCCCATCGGACAACTAAGCATGGCTAAGCATAGCTACGATAACCCAATCTTTGGTACTATGATTATGTCCAACTAATAATGTCCCAACTTAAGGGTAACAACGGATACATGGCATTCCAATAATCAAAGGGCATACTTAAACAGTAAATAGCTACTCCCATAAACTAGCATTGTTACACAAATAGCATGCAATTGTATAAAACAAAGTACTTTTGCAAACATGGGTTCAATATGATCAAAGGTCTACGACTTGCCTTGCTGTTCAAATCTTTGAGTCTTGGTCTTCGAAATCTCTGTTCTCTCCTTCAGAGTTTGCGTCTACCGGAAAATAAAGCAACAAAGCCAAATAAATACAAAACAGAGAAGCAAACAAGCTCAAAATTGAAAATAAATGGCTCTGGAATGTAGAGCTTGATTTTACAAAAATTTAGAAATTTGAATCAGCTCAATCGGAGTTCGGACGAAGAAGAACGGGCCTCCGGAAGATTTAATTCAGAGAAAATCAGAAAATTTCGGAAAGGGTGACACGTGTCGGCTCGTGATTGGCTGGAATTTCGGAAATTCGGGAAAATCAGAAAAGGAAAAATAATTCCTCTCGACGAGTGGGGCCAGACGTCGCTGGCACGGTCCATGGTAGACCGAGAGCACCGAGGCGACCTTCGGTGATGCGGAACCAGCCGACGGCGTGGCATGCCACAGGCGGCTAGGGTGAGGTGGGCGCCGACTTAGCACACGCTGGCGCCACATAGCGATGACGAGCACGGTTGCGTGGTTCGCCACGCGCAAGATCTGGGCCGTTAGCTCCGAATCGGACGGCCACGGTTGATGCTCACGGTACGGAAGACGTGCTTGATCCGAGACGTCGGAGGGCGATCGACGGCGGAGAGTTCGTGAAGGAACTCGACGGCGGCGGCGCAAGACTTCGGAGCGAGGAAGACGACCCACCAGACGGCGAATGGGCGGTGATCGGCGTAAGGGAGTGCGGATCTGGAGAGTTCGACGCGCCGAGTTCGATGGTGCAACCGATCACGGGAGGACGGCCGGAGGTGAAGAAAAGCGGCGAAAGTCTTGGCGGTGGAGAACCGGCGAGCTTGTGCGAGATGATGGCGGTGGCTCGTCTGGCGAGAGCTAGGGCAAAGTGGGCAGAGAGGCGAACCTCGGGATGACGTCCTCGGGTCTTAAATAGCCCGGAGGCGTGCAAAATGCGGAGACCAAGGCGCGCGGCTAGGGTTCAGCGTCTTTGGCGGCGGCGCTCGGGGTGACGTGGGCGAGCGATAGCCCTTGGATCCGAATCAAACGGCCACGACATTAGGGTTTCGGTGATGATGGGCTGGGCAGGAGCATGATGATGGGCAGGAGAATAGGAACGAGCCGGAGGAGATTCGGCCCGAGAGGGTTTTGAGGAATTAAAATGTTTTCCGAATTAATTTAAATTCCAGAAATTCAAATAAATGCAAATAAATTCAGAAAAATCTCCAAAAATACAGAAAAATTCCTTGGAGCACAAGGAACCCAATAAAAACTGGAAACCTTTGATTTGATGCTTAGATTAATCTAATTAATTCTTTTCATTATTTAGAAAATTCAAATTAAGCTGTAATTAATTCAAGAAAATGCAAATGTTTCATTTTTTATTTTAAACATTCCAAAACTCAAATTTTGGGATGTTACAAGAAGTATTTCTTTCGGTATAGGGCCTGCAAGGCGATTGTTTGACAGGCTCAGTGACTCCAGAGGACAGCTACCAAGTGTGGGAGGTAAAGTACCAAAGAGACTATTGTTGTCAAGGTGGAGCTTATTCAACATCGTTAGATTACCAAGTGTTGGTGGAACTGGACCAGCCAGATTGTTTGAGTGCAAGTCTAGTTCACTCAATCTCTGTAGTTCGCCAAGAGAGGTGGGAATTGTTCCAGTAAGGAGATTTGAACCCATGTAAAGCATTGTCAAGTTGACAAGGTTTCCAATTCGTTGAGGTATTCTTCCACTTATCATGTTCTCTTGTATTATGAGCTCAATTAGATTTGTAGAAAGATTAGCTATTACATTTGGTAGCATCCCTTCTAGTTTGTTTCCACCGAGATTTAATATTTTTAGCTTGCTACAATTTGTCAAACTAGATATGAAGCCCCAATCAGCATCATCCCTTGCTTGTATTTGATTATGTGAAAGAAACAGAATCTGCAAATTATTGAGGCGAATTCCAAGACATTCTGGTATTGCTCCAGAAAAGAAGTTCTGGGACATTTGGATTATTTCAAGTATTGAAGCATTGCAAAAGGACGCTGGGATGACCCCGTGAAACTGATTCCTATCAACAGCAAGTATCTGGAGTTCGGATAGCTTGTTCCCCAGGTTGCTTGGAAGCGACCCACTAAGTTTGTTAGATTGTACGATGAAATGTCGGAGAGAGGATATGTTGTACACCGAAGGTGGTATGGAACCCTCGAGTTCATTGTCATTTAGGTAAAATTCAGTGAGAGCATTGAGTTTTCCAAGAGCTTGAGGGATGGAACCTATGAGATTGTTATCTGCAAGCTTTAAGACCTTCAGGGAGCTGAGATTTCCTAAAGACTCGGGGACGCTCCCAGTCAGGTCATTTGTGCCGAGGTTTAGAAACTCAAGGGATGAGAGGTTTCCTATGGAAGATGGAACTGACCCTGTGAGCTGGTTCATGCCCATCTGCAGTGTCTTCAATTTTTGGAGCTTCCCTATCTCGGGAGGGATTTCTCCTCTGATCATGTTATTGCTCAGGCGAAGAAAAATGAGCTTTTTAAGGTGTCCAATCTCGGAAGGGATATTTCCAGTGAGGTTGTTGAAGCCAAGATTAAGTACCTTGAGATCGTGCAGTGATCCCAGCTCCCATGGTATTACACCCTTGAGGAAGTTATTGCGGAGAATGATAACCTGCAAGCGCACAGAATGAGGTAACGATGACGGGATTTCACCAGCTATGGAGTTGCTGCCGAGGTTCAAATGCTTGAGGTCTTCAAGTTGTCCAAGCTCTGATGGTAGGATGCCATCCAGGTGATTCTCGCTGAGGTCAAGCCGTCTCAGGTAACTGAGGTTCGACAGAGATGAATCAATGGCGCCGATAAGGCCGAGCTCGGGGAGGTCCAGTGCTATGACACGGCCGCGACGGCGGCCGCGTGTGCCACAGGACACGCCACGCCATTGGCACATGGGGATGGACTGGTTGCTCCATGAATCCAGAGCTTGGAATGGATCTCTTCGTATGAGAGACCTGAATGACATGAGCGCTTGGTGGTCAGTGGCTCTTGTTGTGATGGTTTCAGCAATGGACATAGTGGCTACTGGCACAGCAATGTCCCAGCATGCAAGGAAAAAGAAGGCAAACAAGAACAGGTTCGTGATCATGGCTAATTTTTCTGTGGAAATCAGTTTCTTTGCGAGTGCTGGTCTGTTGGTCAGAAGCTTCTTGCGTACTTAAATTGACAATCTAATGAAGACAAGCTGCTTAGCGAATTAACAACCACGGTAAAATTTGCCCGTCACTGAACGATTAGCTAATTTACTGGACCGGATCAAAGGAGACAAAGTCCTAATGTTAATCTAGTGATGACTGATGAGACTCGTTTCAGTTTCTCTGGAGAGAGCACAACTCGAAATGTCAAATTCGTACGTATGTACAGAGAGTAATGTTGAAATCTTCCAAGATCAAATATGATAAATGGACTAGTTTACCCAATTACTACTAGTAACTATATCTACAGTCTAATTTAGACGTCACTTTAGCAGGTTGCTTTTCGTTTCTAAATACCCGTCATGTTGGTCACTTGAGACAATATTTCTTGCCAAATGGCCATATAATTGCTTAACCAAACAAGTAGGTCAAATGTTGAACTTAGTTTATCATTCCAATGTGCTTGCTATCTTTTTTAGGAGAGGTGAAGTTGGCCAACACAATTATCCTAAGGCTCAACAAGATAAGAACCAATTTAGGTCACAGAATCAACTCTTGAAAAATTCAGGAATAAACATTAGGCCCTGTTTGGAAGCAATGTATTTTCATAGTTTCTAGGCAATACCATGATTTTTAAGAATACCATGGTATTTTATACTATAAGATATTTAGTTACCATGTCAAAAACTCTATATTAAAAACTATGGTTTGGTAGATATCATAGTATTTTTGGAGTATTTGAAACTCTACTCCAATCCAAAGTTTTCATGATTTTGGCTAGCTTCTTGCCTATTTCCACTCAAATACCATGGTTTGTGATGTTGCATCCAAACAATTGTTAGTTCCAAGAAATACTATGGTTTCAAAGAGATTTGATAAAACCATAGTATTCATGAAAAAACAATTACAAACCATAGTATATCAAAACTATAGTTTTGATATACTATGCTTCCAAACAGGGCCTTAACTTGTAGTCAAGGAGACTCAAACTGTGGGTATTTTCGCCATAAGACACACGTGTCATGCAATTGCACTTGTTGGCAATCGAGATTACTAATTACTCCCGTAGGTCACAAATAATTATCATTTTGAACATTAGTATAGTCAAATTTTCAAAGCTTTGACTATCAATATTTCTTGAAATATTTAAATTGGATAAATGAAAATCATATGTATAGATTTTTCTTTAAAAGTATTTTTATAATATTATAATTTTATTAGATTTTATAAATATATTATAATAGAAATTAGTAATCAAAGTCTGTATTTTAGAGATCGTATCGATGTTCAAAACAACAACTAACCGGAGGGAGTAAATTACTACGAAGCAGTTATCGACTGTAATTGAAGTAGAGTAAATTGTATTGGAGCTCTTCCTGCACTTCAGTGATTGTATCACATGACTCCCTTAACATGCAATTTTACTTTCTTGGTTCAGGCCCGTTTGCATTGTGGCTCCTTTCCTCTTTTAAATGACGGAATATGCTGACGTAGCATACAGTCAGCCTGGAAAGTATGACATGGAGAGCCACATAACCACCATGTGTAGCATTGTAACATCTCCAAACCTCGTCAAAATGTGGGATCCAGCCTCTGCCCTCTGGGGCCTCTTCGATTTAGAGGATTTTTACAGGAAAAACACAGAATTCCCTGTTCCTAATGATTCGTCACTGTTCATGCCGTTTGATTCACAGGAAAAATTCGATCGAATTCCAGAGGAAAACTATTCACTTTATCCCATTTTGGAGGAATTCCACAGGAAAAAGGCATCCAGTTCAACTGGATGGAAAATTTCCTTCGCTAGCTCGTGAGTGCGTGAGATAGGCGAACAGAGGGAAGTTCTCACCGTAGCATCCAATCCCTACCATCGTCGGAATGAAAGTTCCAGCTACAGCCTTCAGCTTCCATCGCCACAGCTCGAGCTACCATTGCCAGTGTTACTCGGACACCGTGTCCAAAAATTTTTGCTGAATCGGAATCCGACTCGAATTCTCACACCCGTGTTCGATTCTAAATAATATTTCCGATGTTCAAAAATTTGCTGAGTCAGACACCCGAAACCGAATCAGATTTCGACTCCTCCGCATGTGTCCAAGTAATAATGACTGACCATCGCCCCTCGAGTCGGATGCTCAGCTCTCTGTCGGTACGTCGGCGCCATTCGAGTTAGTGCGGGACGCCGCAGCCGTTGCTTAATTTTGTCTCTGCTCCTTGCTCGTCTGGATGGTTGGTTCTTGGTTGATGTTCGTAGCTGGCCAATTTAGCACACCGTTAGTGAACACTAGTACTCCCTCTCTTGGCGGATGCATACTGGAAGTCGGCCACCTCGCCATCGAGCGAAGCCTCGCGGGCGTGGTCCGCGTGGAAGCGGCACTGGCACACATCGGCCGACAGCGCGTGGCGGCCGTGGCTGGGGCGGGCGGGGCAGCCGTCGAGACAGGAGAGAGAGCGTCAGGTCGTCGGGTTGCAGACGGGCGCGCGCATCGGGTTGCCGGCTTGCCGATGGGCGCGGGGACGGCGAGGCGACGGGCCCGACGAGGGCCAGACAATTCGGCGGCGGTGCTGCCGAAAGCGACGGGGCAGGGGAGCGGCTCTTTTTCTTTTTCTTTTTCTTTTAAAAAAGGGGTGGGTATGGGTGATGACGTGGATGCGAACTGTGTGTCAAAGGGAAGTCAACGCCACGTAGTCGTCCATGTCAGCGACATGCTAGTTAACTGCGGAAGAGAGCTACGATGTAGACGGCTGTAGGTTTAGAGAGTCGAGAAAGTAATTTGTAAATTAAAAAGTCAAAAGATAAGTTCAAAGCGTTCTAATGCAATTTACTCATTCAAGTATATATTAGTCATCTACTCCCATCTAGAGCAGTAGTTGGCTCACCACATACTGGATAGTTTTGCAATTTTCCAAGTCAAAGATGTCATCTCCCATGCCCAGCGACTTTCCGAGTCAAAAGATGCCATCTACCATGCGTGCCTTCTCTTGAAAATTAAATGGACGCCCTTCCTAGTTTTCTCGAATCCTTGTTTGTTACCGATGAACTGGTATGATCTGCCTACTAGAAATTCGTCTAACACGCCCATGGAAGCACTTCCATCTAGATGTGGCAACTTGCGGTGCTACGACCCCACAAAGCTTTTCTCGAAAGGACAGTATTGTATAGTTTGTTCAAAATTTTCTTAACTTTCAGTTAATTTTTCAGCCATTAGATTTACATCCAATCATTCACGTCACTCCCCACCCATAGATAGAGGTGGGCACTAGCCCGAGCCTTTTCGAGCTGGCACAAGGCACGGACGGTCTGGCTCGGCCCATGGCCTGGTATGGTCCGCTTGTGAATGGATTGTGCCAGCACGACATGGATGTTCAGGCTGTGCTAGGCCTGCCAATCAGATATGGTGAGCGACCTAGCAAGGCACGCAGAGCTAGACCACGCTCGGACTGGCACAGCACACCACAATGCCCGCGTGTCGTGGCAGGGCACGCCAGCCCCTACACGGCATTTTTTTTTAGATAAAGGAAACAATCCGGCCTCTTCACTCAAAGAGGAATACGGCCAACAGTACAAACTCCATAAAGAACAACGGAAAAAACAACCGGCGTTACCGCCAAGAAAACATCAACCCTACAGTCAACAAAAGACTAAAACTAAAAAGAAATACAACCACAGGCCCTAGGCCTCAATTCTAAGACTCATTCTCCATCCAAATCTGGCAAAAAGATCCAATATTGTGATCTCTAGCAGCCTGCAACCCCTTAAAAGCATCCCCTCTCTTCCTCTTTAGGCAATGGAGACCAACTTCGATCCAATGCGTTCCCTGAAGATTACTGTGCAAATGAGTTAAAAGAACTTCATTGAAGATCAAATCATTCCTATACAACCAAATAGACCAACACATGGCAAAGCGGCTCCAACTAAAACTTGGCTCTTAAGCTTAGAGTTGAAACCCTTTAGCCAAGAACCAAACAAATTGACTACTGTTGCGGGGAGGACAGATTCCATAGGAGATATAAATGGAGTTCCAAATAGATCTCGCCAAATGGCAATCAAAAACAAATGTTGAATTGTTTCATTAGAATTACAAAAGCAACATTTAATAACGCTTTGCCCTTGTCTTTTAGCTAGATTATCTTTTGTAAGAACAACTCTGGACCTCAAAAACCAAAGAAAGATTTTGATTTTCAAAGGGACTTTCAACATCCAAATGACACACTTCCTAGGAATAGCATTTTCCTGAATCAATGTATTATACATGGAATGAACCGAAAAAATATCCTTTTGCTAATATCCACCTAAACTTGTCTCTATCCCGCGATAGAGGAACGTTAACAACTCTTGACACTAGTTCAAGCCAAGTCATCAAGTCGGGACCTACCAAAGATCTGCGGAAAGAGACATTTAGTGGGATGAAAGCAAAACATTTGCTCTGAGACATCTTTCTTCCTAACAATTACATGCAGTTAGGATATAATTCCATAAGAGGTTTAGGACCGATCCAAATATCCTCCCAAAATCTAGCACATCTCCCATCCCCTATAAGAAAGGAACCCATAGACAAGAATTGCTCTTTAACTTTCATCAATCCGCACGAGCGAAGAATCCCCAACCTTCCTGGTTATTTGAGTAATGGATTTACTATGCAGGTATTTCTTTCTAAGTAAGTCTTGCCATAGGCCTTCCTCACAGATCAGTTTAAATAACCATTTACTTAACAAACACCTATTTTGCAATTCCAAATCTAAAATTCCCAAACCCCCCAAACTTTTAGGCTTATTGAGAACTGACCATCTTGCTAATCTGTACTTTTTCTTGTGCTCATCACATTGCCAAAAAAATCTAGATCTGTAGTAATCAAGTTTTTTAATAACCCCTTTAGGAGCCTTAAAAAACGATAACATATATAATGGCAAACTAGAAAGGACTGAATTAATCAGAATCAGTCTGCCTCCTACAGAAAGAAGCTTACCCTTCCAACTGGCGAGTTTCTTTTGAAATCTCTCCTCTACAGAAATCCAATCCTTATTGCTAAGATATTTGTGATGCATTGGAATACCTAAGTATCTAAAAGGAAGAACCCCCTCTTTGCACCCAAAAAGCTTAATGTAATCTTTCTTGTATGTTTGAGCCTCACCAAAAGGAAAATCTCACTCTTATGGAAATTGATCTTAAGACACGACAAGCTGTTCAAAAACACTCAAGACTAGCTTTAAGTTCAAGGCTTCATTCAAGTCATGCTCGGAAAGAGAATCGTGTCGTCATATCTTGAAGGATCGATAGACCCCATCCACTAAATGCGAATTATTCCTCTAAACTGGTTATTATATTTAGCCCTAGCTATCAAAATAGCTAACATATCTGCTACCAGATTAAACAAAATCGGAGATAGTGGATCCCCCTGTCTCAATCCTTTCTTAGTCTGAAAGTAGCGGCCCAGATCATCATTAACTTTGACATTCACACTTCCTTTGCTGACAATACTATCAATCCACTTACACCAAATCTCAGAAAAACCTTTCATTCTGAGAGATTGTTGTAGAAAATCCCAATTCACCTTGTCATAAGCTTTTTCAAAATCTAATTTTAACACCACTCCATTGAGTTTTCTCTTTTTCAGCTCATGCAAAGTCTCATGCAAGATGACTACACCTTCCATGATGTTTCTTCCGACATAAAGGCGGTTTATGAAGGTCTCACGATTGGTGAGCTCTCGCAGCCCACTCTATTAGCCATAACCTTGGTAAAAATCTTGAAGCACACATTTAATAAACAGATTGGTGCATCAGATCGCTGAATTTGCTTTACCTCTTTCAACTTTGGCAACAAAGTAATTGTTCCAAAGTTCAAACTGAAGAGGGGCAAGTTGCAATTGTGGAACTCATGAAACATGGCCATTAGGTCATCTTTAATGAGTCCCCAAAATTCCTGATAAAACTCTGCAGGAAAACCATCTGGTCCCGGAGCCTTATTGTGATTCATTTGAAAAATTGAATCTTTAACTTCTTTAGAAGTAAATTGAGCTTTAAGAATTTCATTTTCCTCGAAAGACACCTGGGAAATATGCTCTCTTTGAGACTCAATCATAGAGAAAGTATTTCTCTCCGACGGTCCAAACAAAGTTTTTTAATAATTGGTGATGTATTTCTTAAGATTTTCCTCACCTTTGATCACCCCTTCCTCTGTTCTAATTGGAATATTTTAGACTTTCGTGTTTTCCACTTGCAACTAAATGGAAATATTTAGTGTTTCTATCTCCTTAAGAAGCCTCATGGACTTCGATCTTTGATACCAATATAATTCTTCTTCCCTAAGGAGAGAAACTAGTCTCTGCTTAAGGTACTGCCGTAACTCCACCTCCTGAGGACTAAGCAATGTAACTTCCGCTTTCTTGTCTAACTCTCCCGCTCTCCTAATAAGCTCTTTCTTCTCTTTTTTATTAGAACCACTCACGTTTTTAGCCCACCCTCTAAGAAATTGCCTTAATCTCCTAATCTTGCTTTGCCATATTTCCAATGCACTGGACCCATTCGTCTTTATTTTCCACACATCCGAAACAAGCTTGTGAAAATCTTTGCGTAACAACCATCCTAATTCGAATCGAAATAAGGGTTGCTTGCCACCATGAGTACCGATCTGTGTTAAGTAATAACGGAGTATGATCCGAAATTTCTCGAGTAAGAGCCACTACGGTCGATAATGGAAATTTTTGCTCCCATTCCGAACTTATCAAGATTCTGTCCAGTTTTTCAAAAGTAGGAACTTCTAACGAATTGGCCCAGGTAAACTTGCGACCTGACATCTGGAGTTCCCTCAAGTTCAGGCTATCAATGACCGCATTAAATAAAAAGGGCCATTTACCATCAAAGTTATCCTTATTTTTCTCGCTAGAACATCTTATGATGTTAAAATCACCACCTATAAGAATGGGTAATGATTCTTTGCTACAAGAACGCACCAGCTCAGAGAGAAAATTCTCTTTGAATTTTGGTTGAGCAGCTCCATAAACTGCTACCAAAATCCACTGAAAGCCATCCTCCTTACATCTCAGATGGAATTTAATATAGAAATCCCCTTCCTCAATGCTGCCTATATCAAAAACATCAAGATTGACTCCTAGCGCAATACCACCTGACCTTCCATGAGGTTCCGACCAATGCCAAAGAAAATTCCTACCCCCACACAAATTATTAAGTGTATGGGTATTAAAGTCTTTTTTTCCCGTTTCCAAAATAGCAATAAAATCTAGTTGCTGCTCTTTGGAAGTATCCGAAAGGAATTTAAATTTAGCCAAGTCACCCAGATCTCTGCTATTCCAAAAAATTCCTTTCATTTGAAACTATTCTTAAAGTTCCTGCCAGAATTTGTTTTGCCCCTTCTCGCTTAGAAACACGGTACAAACTTTATTCTTTTATTTCTTTTATAGACAACTTTGAAGTCACGACTTAGGTGACATCCGTCATCATCACAGATCTCATCCATTACAGCACCACATACATTGGAAAGAGAGCATTCAAACCACCATCCTCCAGTGATTCATCTTCACTATCATTCTGATCAAGACATTCATGCGTACAGCTAGAAGGTAAAGAAGCCACAACTCTAGAACAATCTATTTTGTAAAGATTCTTAACCGCTAAAACAGACTCTTCAAGAGAATTACCGCAAAAGACACCCAATTGTTTAATATTGGCTATCGCATCCACAACAGGTTTAGAAGATAAACTGGGATTAAAGTTAATACCTTCACTGAAGTCCAGATTCTTCATAGCCGCCCTGCACTCAGCCCGCGACAAAGAATGCTCAGCAGTTGCCCCAGCCAACCTTGGAGAAGCACGAGCTGGATACACTCCCACCTCAGCAATATCGGCCGCCTCTATCCTGCTATCCCAGACTGAATCCCCTGCACCCTTACCAGCATCCGAAGATAGCCCCTTATCAAGAGAAATATCCTGCCCACTCGGCAAAACATCCTCACCCAACTGATCATCAGTATTACTAATATCTTGGTCCACACATAACAGCTCAGACATATCCTCATCACAATGCCTCTGACCTTGAGAAACATATGTTTTAGACATCCCGATCATAGGCACTACAAGCCTGGATGAATTACTGACATAATCTCCATCCTGCGGAGAGACACCCATATCCACTGCCACCTTACCAGCACTAGACAAATTCGAGACCAAGCCAGAATTCCCAGAAACAACATCCTCCTTTCTCAACCCAGACTGATTCACATCCTCATTAACTTGAGCCAATACTCTATCTGCAGCTTCGCCTAAAACTGTGTCAACTGAAGAATCAATGATTTCCTGCGCTTTCCTTCTCAGAAAAAGATCAAACTCAGAATCAGACAAGCCCTTAACAGCAGCCAAAAAGGAATTTTTGACTCCTCCTGCGAAACCCCCCTTTTCTGTCTTAGAACGAACATTAGAACCATCACAGTTTTTATATCTTTTTGGTTCCCTTGCTGATTCAGGATCTACATCATCCATCAGAAGATCATCACCATCGTCCTTCTTATCTTCATCATCAGAGTTGGCTAAGTCAAACTCCACCTCATCTCCATTCTCATCACAACCAATTTTCTCAACTTCAAATTTCAGCTCAAAGTAATGATCTCCAATTACCACATCAAGATTAGGAGGGATAAGCTTGGGATTCAGAACTGCTACAAAAATCCTCCCAAAGTCATTTTTTCTTGTCGTCTCCATATCCACCGTTTGGGTCGAACCAAGCATTGAACCTACAGCCCAGAGATTAAGAAATTCTCTAAGCTTCTTCCTAATCCCAAAAACTCTCACCCACACTTTAGGCAAAAGGAAACCTTCCTCTTTTTCTAGCCATTCCTTGAAAATCAATCTAACACCTGCACTAACACCATCCACCTTCACATCCGCCCCCCCAAAAGCAATTGATCTCTGTAGATCAACCTTTGAAGGAAATTGAGTCACAAAGCCCAGCTCCTGCTCTTTCAATTCCCAAGTCCATTTGCTTGGAAACAGCCTCTGTAATTGAAACACAATCTGTTCTTTAGACAGCACCCCCCTTCCACCGAAATGAGAGCATTTCTGTTTTCCTTCTTTGCTTTAGGCAATGGAGGATGAGGAATATGATAGAAGCCCAAACCGTGCACAGCATAACCTACTGCATGCGCCACAGGTCTTGGTTGCTTGAGGATAGGACATCTATGATTAACATGTTCAGAACTATCACAAATAACACAGTAAATCTCAGCTCTGCATACAGCCGCCGAATGACCTTTCTGAGAACATCTCAGGCATCTCGCACCTCCTTTCTGCTCAGCCCCAAACTCCGACATGCCTTCAGAACCCCTAACCACCTCCGATCCAGAACCACCACCTACCTCCTGACTCACTTGCTTCTCATCGAGACCCAATTTATCTGCAATCTCAATCCCAACAGGAACCGATTCTTTTTGTGCCTTACCGCCTGAAGACTGGCCTTCAACAACCCCAATCTTTTCAGAATAATGTAGCCCCACTTTATTGACCGAACCTCCATACTGACCCTGCACACCTAGATGATCAGAAGGTGTATAAGCACCTCGCCGAGGAAGAACTCCTCGCTGACCACGACCCCGCCATGAGCCTCTGCCATCACGACCGAAGACAGAATCACCACCCTCACCGCTCCATCTACCACCCCTCTGACTCTGCCCGAAACCAAAAGATCTTCCCCTCCCTTGCCCAAACCTGCCAGCACTGCCTCCGCCCCTTTGCCAATCTCCTCTCCTTGCAAAAAAAGGATTCCCACGCTCCATATCCTCTGGTTCGCGTTTGGCAAAGCCAACACAGGAAACCTGCGCACTATGACCCGAAGAACTCACAGCACAGGAGGAAGTGGAACGACGCCAAAGCAGATTGGAACACGGTTTACCAGCATTGGCAAAAAGATAACCGAGCCCAGAAGAAAATCTAAAGCTACTTAAATGTCCAAGATTTGTGAGCTTACGGATTGGCCTAGCCAAGCCTAGAAAGGACCCACGAATCTGAACAGTTGGCAAAGCTGGGAATTCCGAAAAGTCATCAAGACAACTGGCCAACTCCCTATATGCCGGAGCCATGCATTTACTGCTCAAGTCCACCGAACAAGCTGGGAAAATATCTCCAAATCGTAATCCCTTCACTTGATTTTTCACCTCGATATCACCAAGGGTTCTAGGTTGAGAAAACCGATGTTTAAGCATAGGACCACGCCAAGGTTTGAGTTTGGCAGTCCTCCTAGCCGCCACCGCCTCCACAACCCTTGAAGCCAAGCCCTTCGAATGAGAAATTTGATTAGCACCCCTTTCCACTGAGCTAACGCTAAGACAATCAAGCTCACCAGCCAAAGAATCCTCAGCTCGTTGCAAATCAGCAAGAGAAAAACCCTCCGCCAAAGCATCCTCCACAAAAGCAGCTATAGAAATTTCTGATCCATAACCGCCCTTACTAGAAGTAGAACTGGCAATATCATCGTCAACCAAACCTCTAGACCTAGAACCCACTTCTGGCAACCGGCCCCTATCTAGAGAGAACGGAGACCCAAGAACAGCGGGGACAGAACACGAGATTAAGACAATGAGTCTCCTGGCCTAACACCAACCCATTGCCAGCTTGATGAGAAACAAAATCAAAGGAAGAAACAGCCTCAGAATGACTAAGCATCACAACTCGCTATGCACCATAGGTGAACACCGAGCTAGGCAAAAAAACAAACAGGTTGTCTGCACCAAGCACGACCCCGACACAGAACAACCAAACAAAAAACCTTAGAAGGATCAGAAGAACTTACCTCGATCACCAACACGCCGACGAGGTCCACACCGGCGCCGCCTCACCGGACCCAAGCCCCGCCGCCCAAAAGAACCACCACCCCTGGCATCGAGACCCACCACACCGCACTGCCGAAGGCACACCGAGCAGGATCCAGCCCAGAGGACGACCACCGCACATCCGAGGCGGAAGTCACGCGCGAGGACGAAGACGGCGGCGGAAAGCACGCGAGAGGGCGGAGACGCGCCTCTTGCATTGCTGGTCACCCCTACACGGCATGGCCTATGGCAACGTGTGTGGCACTCGACGGGGCCCGTGCCAGCTCACACAGCAAGTGGCCGGAGGGGAAAAGGGAAGGTGCAGCACGTGGCATGACTGAAAATAATTAATCAGCAGACTTCGGCTGCTCGAAATTTAAAAAAAAAAATCGCCATGCCCTGAAAAAATAATTTTTCAGCAGTTCGTTACCATTGAAAATCAGTGAAGAAAATTACCAATGGAATCCGACCACTAGAAATAAAAAAATATTTTGCCGGCACTGGAAAATTAAAAAGAATTTTCAATAGACTGGAATTGCTGAAAATAAATAAAAAAATTTCTGCTGAGTCCGACCGCTGAATTTACCTGTGTAGGGGCTAATTCCACAATTTCGTCGCGACAATGACCATTTTCAGAAGAAAAAAAACATGTAGAGAGCTACTACAGACAAAATTCTCGGTTCTCTTCCATGTGTCTATACTCACAAAATATAATATGCTTCCACGTTCTCTCAAAAGAAAACAAACTAACTTTAAATATGTTAATGGTCTTAGTTGCAACAACGGACTACACTGCTAGACAATAGTGCAATTAGTGGCAGTAAATTTCACACGAAATTAAATGTCCTGATGACTCTCCATTTCAGTATTACTTTTTTTTAGATAAAGGATTAAAATCCGGTCTCTGCAATAGCACACAACCGAGAGTTTACAAATGAAAATCAGAAAGTATTATTGAGAACAAGACATCGATTACTAAAAATAAAAGGCAATTCTATAATTGCTTCTCCATCCACTCTTGGCAAAGATTTCTAATGTCACTACCTCTAATGCCCTGCTTGCCAATCGGATGCTCTCTTTGTTGTTCTCAGATTGCAATAATGCCCAAAACCGCAGCCAGTATGTTCCTCTGAAAATAACCTGCATAAGAGTAGAGAATTGTTTTTGCTCAAAGATTAAATCATTACGTGTACACCAAATAGCCTATAATAAGGCAGCACCACTGACAAGAATAATTCGTTTTTCACTCTTCTCAATGCCTGTTAACCAATGTCCGAGCAAATAAGACATAGACTTCGGCGGAGATAAACCAGTTGCAATATGCACTATTCTCCAAATAGCTTTTGCGTGGTGGCAATCAAAAAAAAGATGTCTTATTGTTTCATTGCAATTACAAAAACAACATTTTTGATTCCCATGCCAATGTCTTTTAGCTAAATTATCCTTTGTTAAAATTATTCCTCTTTGTAAGTACCAGAGGAAAATTTTAATTTTTAAAGGGAGTTTCAGTTTCCAGATGAATTTATTATGGAAAGGAGTCCCCTGGTCATCAAATAGGCGTACATAGATCTTCTGAGAATTCTCCATGTTTATGTAGACTCCATTGGAAAATATCCCTTCCACGATGTCGACAATGAGCTATCTTTGCTACAAGATTGTACCAAGCCGTTAGTTTATCCCCCACTAATGATCTTCTAAAATTAATGCTTGGTGGCATCTGAGTCATGACCTATGCAACCGTATTATGTGGGTAATGGACTATATTATACAAACTTGGAAATTGAACTTTAAGCGGTGAAGTACCCACCTAAGTATCTTCCCAAAATCTAGTTTGTGTACCATCACCAATTCGAAAGAATCCACATTTCAAGAAATCATCCTTGACCTTCAAGAGTCCTTTCCAAAATTGTGAGTCCCCAGGTTTGGGCTGCACATGAGATAAACATTTAGAGCTTAGATATTTATTTCTAAGCAAGATCTGCCAAATCCCATCCTCATTAAAAAGCTTAAATAACCATTTACTTAACGGCATTTGTTCTTAGTCCGAAGATCAGCAATACCCAGTCCTCCCTAATTTTTAGGACGACACAGAATACTCCACTTGGCAAGACGATATTTTCTCTTATCATTATTACCTTGCCAAAAGAACCGAGATCGATAAAAATCCAATTTGTGTAGAATACCCTTGGGGATTTCAAATATAGACATCATGAATATAGGGAAACTACTTAGTACTGAATTTAATAGTACAAGTCTACCCCCATAGGAAAGGTATTTAACCTTCCAAGTACATAGTTTTCGTTTAAATCTATCCTCGATTGCACTCCAGTCTGCATTACATAGCTTGTGGAAATGCATCGGGATACCTAAGTAACGAAACGGGTATGATCCTATTTCACAACCAAACAGGTCAGTGTATTCTTGTTCGTGTTGTCTTGCTTCACCAAAGCAAAACATCTCACTTTTATGAAAATTAATTTTGAGACCCGATAATTGCTCAAACACACAAAGCAATAACTTCATGTTTTTAGCTTGGTTGATGTCATGGTCCATGAAAAGAATAGTATCGTCCGCATACTGCAAAATCGATAAACCATCCTCTATTAGGTGAGGAATAACTCCCCGACTTTGGCCATCCTCTTTCGCTCTCTTAATCAAAATAGCGAGCATATTGCCACAATGTTAAACAGGATCGGGGACATTGGGTCACCCTACCGGAGACCTTTTTTAGTTTGGAAGTAATGACCAATATCATCATTAACTTTAATGCACACACTCCCTCCAGTGACAAAATGTTCCACCCATGAGCACCACTGCTGGCAGAATCCCTTCATGCGGAGAGTTTGTTGAAGAAAAGACCATTTTACCTTATCATAAGCCTTTTCAAAGTCAAGCTTTAATATCACTCCATTGAGCTTCTTAGCATGTAATTTATGAATAGTTTCATATAGTATCACAACTCCTTCCATAATATTCCGACCTGGCATAAATGCAGTTTGTGACAAACTTACTACTTTGTTAGCCACTCCCATAATTCTGTTAGCAGCCACTTTTGTGAAAATTTTGAAGCTCACATTGAGCAACCATTTCAGTATTACTTACCATGGTTCACTGTAACTATCGAGCAGTGGCAACAAATTAAATAATGAGTTCACTGGGAATTAATAGAAATGTGATTCCTGGTCTCACAAAAGGGCGGCTTTTACGGTGGTTTGATGTCATGCTAACAGTTTATTCGTTACAATTTAATGATTCAAAGGTACCTGGTGGAAGGTACCAAAATTGTGAGTAGGTATATAACACAATAGAGTTGGGGGTTACACACGTAATTTCGTGCTCGTCAGATCGGAAAGAGAAGGTAAATAAGGTAAACATCCTTTTGGTTGCAACCAAATCCTAAGAAATCCTAACGAGTCAGGAAGCCCTCTATGCAGTTTAGTTTTTAAGCAGTTTTTAACATAAAGTATAAGTTATATATCACTAGCAAAAGCTAAAACTTGAAAGCTGGGCTAGACTTAATTTTGTAGTTTATTGCTGAGAAAAATTAGCTATTTGTCAAACAGTCTCTTATACAAAACTACAACCGCTTTTTAACTCAAAAAGCCAAAAAATATTTTTTTTCGAAAAGTTATAGCTCCTCTAAACAAGCCCTAAGGCATAACTATTTGGTATGAATAAACCACGAGTCAAAACAATTAATGCCAGCCTCCATGTATGAGCTAGGCTATGAGGCTGCAGAATGAGAATGAAACTTGTATACTAAATAACTGAACTGGATCGTCATTATTTATAGAGACTATTTGTAACTGATTGTCAAACTAGGTAACTGAACATAAAGTACATAATTTCCCAAAATTTACATATAATTGTTGTTGTATCCGGCATTTGCAAACACAAAGAAACCATGGCTTTGCGTGTTCGTATGATGGAGAATGGGTAAGAGGAGTAGAGGTGGCTCCATGTATCCTGATTCTGGAAGAGGAGATGAAGAGGAATTTATTGAGGATTGTGGATGAGTGACGAGGGATATAGTTGACGAAGAAGGGGAGGATTGTGACTGGGCTGGAGGAGGGCAGGTGGAGATGTGCCAACGCGGCACAAATCACATACGGTAGCGCATTGCAGTGACATCGATTACATATTTACATAGTAATCGAGTAATTAATTACAAGGTCAAAATAACGTAAACTCCGCGAGGCCTCCCCATCCTTTCTTGTGTAGTTGATTTAATCGTGGTTGTCAATGGCAGAATTGAAAGGTCAAAGAAAACTAGTTAATCATTTGGAGCAACCAAAATGGCAAGACCAATTAATGGTAGAATTAAAGGGAGAACGGGAAATTGAAAATCTAGGCAACGAACATGGTGAGGGTTCTGAGGATTTGGATTTGGAAGCAGTTACTAGCTACCAACTAATCCCTCCGTTTATTTTTATAAGACGTATTTTGATTTTACACAAAGATTAAAATTACATTAAAATTGAGAAAGGTATGAGAGAAAATAACTTAGATTCCCTCACTTAATTGTTTTGGAAGATGAAAGATATACTTTGTGTGTGGTAATGAATAAATACATATAGTTAAGAGAGAATAAATAGAGGTATAAAAAGAAAAGTCTCATTAAATCTACACGTAAAAGTTTTATATTTGTGAAAAAGACCATTCAAAACATAAGCCTTATAAAAGTGAACAGAGATAGTATAACATTGTATAAAATCTATTAATCAATTATTGATATATTTTAAATTCCAGTACCTCATAGTACCTTCAAGCACAGTAGAAAGTTTCATAAAAGAAGAGGACGAAGTACGTAGAACAATTAAGAATAAAATAGTGCCCGTCTAATTAGATCGGAGGACTGACATAGAAAAAGTAACTTTGGAAGGGTCATCCTAATTTGTGTAATTTTTTTAATTGGGATAATTTATACTATACCACCTTAAAGGTTAGCAACCACCAGAATACCACTCTAAAGATTTTTCTTTAGATAATATCACTACTCCAAACATGTTTAGTTCCATAAAATACTATTTCTATTATTTTCCCCCTTTTTAAATCATTTTGCACATTTTAACCCATGCATAGAGACATTTTTACCCCTGCGGTCTAACCCAACTAATTGCTCTATTGTGAGATAGCAAATGATTCAGCCCGACCGGGCATGACCGTGATCCCGTGACTTATGACCGTGAGGTTCTGTTGTGGATAACACTATTCCCCATGACTAATATAAGTTTTTTTGGTCCCGCCTTTACTAGGCCGTTCAAGCACAAGATAAAAGATACCACTACATGAATCCGCATTATTTTCATCGGCCAAAAGCCGACGAAACTACGGAAAAAGCCGGCGAAAATAGCTATTTTAAATCCGGTTTTTCAGCCTATTTCGTCGACTTTTTGACGGAAGAAAAACGAAAATCTGATGATTTTTAAATGCGACAACAACAAAAATAAATTTATTTTCGACGGCTTACGTGGGCCGTCGAAATTCTTGGTCGATGCACCGAATCGCTCGGTGTCGGCGTGGCATATGTATTTTGTCGGCTTGACGAAATTAAAGTATTTTAAATCGGTTTTTCAGGTATTTTTATCGGTCTAACATAAAAAAAATGCAAAAACAACCATCGGCAAAAAAATATTTTAAATCGACGGCAAAAAGCCGAAAAATAGTATTTTAATATCAAAAAAAATTAAATTAACATATAAAATCCCAGAAAATTCACAAAAATCCTAGAAAATAACGAGATCATTTTGCATTAAGCATCCAATGTAGCTAGAAGAAATCTTCCCCATTATGTACCAAGTACTAACGGTAGTTGAGAACAATATTTTGAAAAAGAACAATAGAACGATCACGCATAATTTACTCTCATTAAGCGCCACGAGATATCCCAAAAGTCATTTACATATGATGCATAAAATGTAGCCATTAACAGAAACTAATTATTAATAGCAGTGAGCTATCAACCTAAAATTTATAAGCAATGGTTGGGAACAACAATAGATGACAATAACAAACTGAGATAAACGTAATTACAGTGGGAAATGAAGGGTAACTTACAATGGAAAAGATGCTTTGCTAGCGTGTCGTTGGGCATGTACTCTGCAACAAGCAATCTCTCATCACCTTCGCAGCAACAGCCAAGCAAATTTGCCAACCTTTTGCTCCGGAGTTGGCCGACTAATTTAGCTTCTTCCTGAAGCATAGTTATTTCCCCAAAGGGCATTATTGGCAAAATTTAGAAACTTATCACAACCATCTTATGGGTATTGGGTAAAGCAAATAAAAATCTGTATCAACAAATAGGAAGTGATTTCACACAAGAAAATGTCATCCATATGGAGGGTGCGCTGCTAAACTTAAGAAAAATCATCTATGTCTTACTTTCCAAGTAAACAAAAAGAACTAGAATAGGAGCCATAAGAAAATGACATAATAATTAGTGATATAACAAATAACAAGGCATATAAAGAACTAGTACTAGAAGCCCTAGACCTGATACCATCAAAAATACACAATGTTGACACTTGACAGCAGGTGATGGTAATTATTAAAGCATCACGATAAAGATGGTAAAAGTTCTGGATAACTACAGCCGTAAGGTCATGTGCTCGGCATTAGAGAATTACCGAGATGCTAACTTACCAAATCTACAAACATGTGCAAGCTCATATTGATCATTGTTAATCTGGATAAAGCAAAAGGGAGAAATCGTGTGTTGCTAAATGCTCTACCTAAACCAACAGTTTCAGTGGGAGAGCAATTAATAGAGCAATCAAATATGATAATCCACAAATGAAGAGACTAGTAGTAGCTGGTAATGGTTGCTGTCTCACACTTGTTTTAGCATTGGAATCTAACAATCATACAAAAACAAAAAATAAAAGTTTTGTCAGGCAAACAGTTGGTCGATGCCACCATTTCATCTGCAAGCCATCATAATCCATCCAAAAGGAATATAAGTAAATAACAAGCATACATATCTTCTCAGGAACAGGTACAAATCAACAACCTCCATGATAAGAGGCATCATCAGATAAATCGATTTTACCAACAGAAAAGGCAAAGAATCCAATATATTATCCCCACAATAACCATACATATCCAAGAGATTCCATGTCATCCCTCCTGCTTTGTTCTGTTGGAAAAGCAGAAAATTAAAGTTTATTATTTAAACCAGATGGTGCATCTAAAGGCAAGAGAAAATTAATACAGAAAGTAAAATTGTGCACTTGAATATAGGCATATTGGATAAATGGATCTAACATTCAACATGCAAAGTGGACTTACCAATTCCAAGATGGGTGTTTACACTGGCATATCGAGCTGTTAATAACCAAGTTGCAATACAAAAATGCATACTTACCACCTGAAACATTTTATCATAAGTTGCAGTCAAACCCTGTTTGCGCCATTCCCTAAGGTCAAAAATGTTCATCCCAAATGCATATATGCCCTTCTGCTTAAATCTAGAATTGAAATCAGCAGGCAGCCATTTCAAATCATCAAGGCTTTCAATTCGAATTGTGGCCGGATTTGGTGGATTTGTGAGAAACCACACCATCATTGCAGGAAAATTCAATGCATCAATTACAACATGAAACATTATCTTTTTGGGATCCTGCCAAAGAAAATAAGTCAAACCAAAAGAACATTTTAAGACATGAATAAATGCAATATACCCACTGAATATGTTACACCAAAGAATTCATAGTGCAGTCCGTCTTCTTGGACAAATGTTCCTAATATGTACATGCTCATCATACCACATGAACAAATGTGCCTCTTGTTATTAATCATGCACATATATTGATTTAAAGTGAGCTTTCATCAGATTGCATCTTTGCTTCTTCAAGGAGAACTAACATTGCAAATATTTCAGTGTGAGCTAATCTTTCAGACAACCTATTGCTCTTCAGATCAGACCAAATAATATTTAATCATAGTTTGTATTGATCAAGATATGTCCTCCAACAAATTACCATGGTGTGCAGGCTATCTTAAGAACTCATATCATAACATCATAGCATGTCTCCATCGTACAGAAACATCAGAGAAGTTTAACAAATACACCGAACTGATGCCAATTTAGTCAAATTTGCAACTTCCACCAAATATCATTGCCTCATGCATCAAGTTAGCAATATGCCAACCATCAAGGCTCGAGCAGCCCCAAGTGCACCGAATCACTTACAGAGAATAAGCGGATAGCCTTAGTTTTTCTCCACTAGAGCACAGACACATCTCCACTAGAGCACAGACACATCGTAGATAACTAATATGCCAAAATATTGGCAGACAAAAGTTAAAAAGGAATATTTTAGTACAAGAACGTGGCTGCCAGAATTCAAATCTCACTATCATTATAGAAATACAGAATAACATGAAAGCAACTACCTAATCCCCATACTTCTGAGAGCTCATACCAATAACCCATACCTTTCTCCAACAAAACCCATGATGAAAAGAGTAAGACAGTGGGGATCGAGGGCTGCGTCGTACTGTTGTTGCGATTGAGCGAAGCGGCATAGTAGAAGGCGACGGAGAGGAGCCATGAGTCGGAGTGGGCGGCGGCGAAGTGCGAGCCAATCGCGTCGGTTCATGCCGTCGCCGCGAAGTTGATACCAGCGCCGGCTCCGGCAGCTCCGTCGGCACCTCCTCCGCCCGGCGTCACCTCCACGTCTCGTTCACGTATCCGTACAGGCATAGGTTCTCCTTCTCTGCTCCCCCAACACAAAACAATCACACCGCAATTTTCGACCGCGAAGAGCGAGGGTAGCGTCGAAATCGAGAGGCCACGGTCACTCACCGGATCGCCTTTGCTCGTAGAAGTCCTCGGCGTCTGCGGCGGAATCGACAGCGGTCGGGCTCCGTTCAACTAGGGTAAAGGTTGAATGGGGGTGGGGGAAAGCGAGGAGAATCCTTGACCGTGGGTGAGGGCTCGGAGGATGGCGGAGGCGCGGCGCGTAGTCCTTGAAGATGTCCTCGGCGGAGGCGGGGACGACGGCAGCTGTGGCCTCACCAAGGCAGCGTCCATGGTGGTGGATGGTGAGGCGAGACGGTCGATGGGGGCGGCGGCGGCGGCTGCGGGTCGGGGCGCGCGCTGGTCGGCGGCGGCGGCGGCGCACGCAGGAGAACTCATGAGCGGGCGGATATTTTTTTGGTGGCGCCACGGTATTTAGGGCTTAATTATTTTCGACGGCCAACTTTAGCGACGAAATTATGGATTATTTTCGACGGCCTTACAATAAGCAAGCGAAATTAAATCATGATTTCGACGGCTTAGTAGGCCGACGAACTTAAAAACTTATTTTCGACGGCTATTCTATGGCCGACGAAATTATAGGGATATTTTCGACGGCTTAAGTTTGCCGACGAATTTACCATCTTATTTTCGACAACTTCTTTGAGGCCGACGAAAATAGTGTTGGCCGACGAATCAACCACGTTTTCCTGTAGTGTACTTGATAGAAGCAATCAATAAACGTAGGATTGAAATATACATTGATCATATTCACACTGGTATGTGCTAAAAAAATGTACGCCTTGAAAGAAGCACCTAATAGCAAAATAAGGAAGTAGGATTTAAAGAAGCAGGTCAAACAAAAGACAAACATTGCAATATTAGCATTCCAACAATGTAGAACAGAACACATACTTAAAAACACACAGCCAATTAACGTTCTACTAACATAGTTTCCAGTGTCAGGGAAGCCAAGGGCATGTGAAATCCAGTAGCACGGTAGATACTAGGCAATACGTACGTAACATATAACTACTCAACATAACAATGCAAGTGCCATGTTGCTAAGCTTGGGGGCAAATGTATCTTTTCGTGTGGGTTAAAAGGTGCAAAATGATTTAAGAAGTGAACAAGAGTGGAAATGGTATTGTGTGGAACTAAACATGTTTGAAGTAATATTCTCTGAAGAAAAATCTTTGTAGTGTTATTCCGGTAGTTACTAATTTTTGGAGTGGTATAGTATGAATTATCCCTATTTTATTTTGAAATTTTTGCGTTACAAATAAGCCATCAGTGCTGACATGCTTCTTCTAAGTAGTTTGCTCCTTTGGTTTACCTCATTTCTTCCCAACATAAGAAAGCTTCACCTTCTTCTTCACAGGTTCAGGTTTAGGATCGAAAACATTAAGCTTCATCCATCTTGGCCTTCCAAAAACTGTCCAAAGAACTTCCCACGGTTCAAGTGGGTTCTTCTCATAGACAAACCAGTTCTACAATTTCCAGTGCAATGTTTGGCACAGGTATTCCAATGTCATCTTCCTTTGAACATCAGTAGCATGTGCGCCCCTAGTGATGGCATCTCTGAGCTCACATGTAACACCCCAATCTTCGAGTGTTTAAAAATCTTTTGCGTAGATTAGGTTTCCAAAACAATTTCACTGATTTCTCTTGAATTAATAAAGCTTTATTGGTATTTTCTAAAATAAAATGATCTAATATGAATAATATAAACTTCAATTAAATCAAAACCAATTTTATTTTGGTTCGTTGTGCCTAGAAGTATTTTCTACATTTTGGTGGGTATTTTTTGAGTGCATTTGCTTATTTGAGTTCAGTTTGATTTTTTTTAAAATCTAGAAATTGCTTCTTTTTATTAAAATTCCTTGGTCTGAATCTTGGTTCAACCCATTCCATCTCCCTGCACCAGCCCATCACTCTTCTCTCTCCTAACCCATTTTCCTTTCCCACGGTCCATCTCTCCCTCCCTCATGTGCCACCCCACCTCACTGCTTAGATCACTATGCTGTTCTTTCTCTCCCTCACATGTTTTGCCTTGCCAGCTGCCACTGCCATGGTCTACCTCTAGCAACCGTGTCGTCACCGTCTAGGACTCAGAGTCCGTCCTCCACATGGCATGGATGCCCAGACGCCTGTATATAGCGCCATCTACCTGCATCACGCTATTTGTCTCATTCCCCTTCTTTGAAAAACTAGAGCTGGCCTCGATCGCATTGCTAATCCACCGAATCGAGATATCTAAGTTGTGCACCACTGTCCTCTTCCTCCCTTGAATCCATTACCATCGAATGAGCTTCTCCATTCTTCATCCACCTATCTAGCCTTGCCTCACCCTTGGGAACCGATCGCTTTGCCATCGTAGTCATGAACTTGGTCATTTCACTGCCTTCATTTTTGTGACTAGCCGTCGTTGTTGTTGTCGGCATCAATCGACTGCTTCATCATTTTTGTCTCATCATCCTTGCCTAGATCCATTGTCGATCGACCCTAATCTACTGCCATCTCATCTTCTCCTTTGCTAATCGAGCCGTCACCACCATTGACATCGATCCTAAGATCCTCGTCCTTTTTTTTTTCATCACTAGTGAGTATCCACCACATCTGACATCCTCTCTATTGAGTTCTCCATCCCATGTTGTACCCCACACGTGCTTTCTCATCACTATTGAGGTGTCATATGCCACTTTTCCCATTGTTGCAAGTCTCATTGCCCACATAATCAGGTTTGCTTCATTGTGTTCTTTTTGTTGCACCCTTCGCCCTGCCGAAACACATACGTACCACCATAGCACTATCGCCATCACCATCAACCCTTGGTCCCCATGCACCGTTGCCAACGTTGTCACCACATCATCGCTACTCATGTGTCACGCTTGTGCCACCTCAGCCAAGCTCCTCCACCAACAACAGCCACATCCTCGTCCTCATCAACTGCCATCTCAACACCACATTAGCTTCATCGTCTTCATCATGTAGCCCACATGGCCACACATGAGGCACAAATGCAATCCTAGCAAAGTCACTTATGCATGGAACCCACCTATTAGTGCACTATTCCATTGACCCAGCTCACCAGCCAAGTCAGTTGCTATTCTTTTAATTAATTAAATCAAAAGGAATATTCCCTAGAATATTCTCCTTTATCTCTCATTTATCAGTATTTTTCCTTTTAGATCAAAATTTCGATAGCCCATTCTTCTTTATATGAGCTCTGATTGAACTTGTACAAGTTTCTAAATTCATTAAAAATCAAGCTTTATCTTCTAGTACAATCCATTCTCAATTTGGATTTTACTTGATTTGTCTTTTTGAGTTTGTTATCATTAGATATAGATGTTTGGAAGTTGTTCGAAAGAGCTGAAGGTAAGTAAGTTTAAGACCAAAGATAAAGTAATCAAAGATAAAGTGATCAAAGATAAAGAAACAATAACATGGCAAGAGCAATGTAAGTTGTGTTTTGACCATGTTGCACCTAACCTTTACAAAAGTTATTTTGTTTCAATTGTTGCATGCTAATTCAATGTATCAAATGCTTTATTATTTGAATTAGCTATGCAACCCATTTGAGATATACCTACCTTGTCATTTGTATTACCTTGATCATTTTCACCCTAGGTTGTTTAATTATTAGTTGGTCAATAATGTAGAACAAATATAGGTTGGTTTAGATGTCACTAAAATGCTTGGCCATGCAATGAGTTATTGATATCATTTTGAAATTGCAAAACTCACACATGGCTAGTAATTATGGAATATTTTTGTGAGAAGAGTGTGTCATGTGTTGTCACCCAATGATGGTATGTATTGCGCTTTAACCAACAAGGGGTTGGAAATGATTTAGACTGGGCAAATGGCAAGAAGCTGTGTGTGGTGGTCCTGTGTGAAGTTGGGTTGGTACAATTCTATGTAAATTTGTATAATTTTGTGTGAATTTTTTTGTAGGGGTAGCGTATTTGGTAGTCTTACCTTTATAAATTTAGTACTTAACTTTGTATGCCATTGAACTGATCCACATTGTATAACCGCATATCTAGATTTGGACAGACCTAATCTAGTAATTTATCAAGTCTTGATGTTGGCTGCCTTATGAGGTAGGTTAGGCTATGTGCTTAGGTTGAGAGTGTAGTTTCATTTGGTGTGATACATCATGGATGGTTACCATTCTCATATCCAATGGCGAGTCCCCTTTAATTCTTCTACTCTGTGTGAGGGTGGGATGGTGAGTATCAGACTTATCGAGTGGGTTAGCGTTAGTGTAACACCCGGCGTAAGCGCACCGCATGAATGCTACCAAAAGACCCTAAAGATGCTTACAACACTCCGGAACCATATTGGTCCGAGTGTCCCCAGAAAAAGACCAAGAAGTAAAACTTGACAAAGAAGTTCAATTGAACTAAGAACATCAACGAACGAGTCACTAACCTTTTACCTCTAATAAAAGATTGAAACCTACCTTGAAACTCTCTCTCTCTCTAAACCAGTTTAAATCTAAGTCACCGAAATTTAGAAAATTTCGGCATGACCTCTCTAGAATTTAGGACATCCACTCGTGAGCGGAAAAGCGATTGCGGGTATATGATATCATTCTAGCAGGTCCTTAGTTAACCAATCTCACATCCAATAGAAATTAATAAATTCTCCACAACGAACAACATATTACAACCTCCATCAATATCACTAGGCTTTACAAATCGATTTAAATAGTTTGATGGTGACTGAAGTCGTGCATGTGCTCTACTCCCATCCCAGCGAGGCAGCTTCAAAGAACCTAAAACAGGAAGCAAACAAGCGTGAGTCCAAGACTCAGCAAAGTGCAATCAAGTAAGATAAGTAATGAATTCGTCTAGAATATAACTGCTTCAATACATAAGGTAAAAGTTTCTTTAATTGATATCCGTAAATAAAAGAAGCAATTTGAATTCATATAAAAACCAAACATAAGAGCACAACTACTTCACTATTTGACATAACCAATTGTCGCGTACTTACGCCTTGAGAGTACCCTCTTAAATCGCACAAAAGCATCGTGGCCTATGTGGCGATCTAGCAAGCGGGTGGGTGTTTACCCGTCTGTTGGCGTCGATCCATGTGGTGAAGCGGCAGTGGCGACCACGCCCTGCTCGCCCGGCGCCCAGCCCACGTGGTGGCTGGCGAGGCGGTGGCGAGCACGCCACCACCGGGTGCGGTCCACGTGGCCTTGAGCGGCAGCGGCGACCACGCCTGCTGCCGGCGCCCAGCCATGTGGCGGCTTAGCGCGCGGTGGTGAGCACACCACCCACCGGTGCCGTCCCACATAAGCGCGAAGCGGCGGCGGCGACCACGCTGCCGCCCGGCGCCCGGCACGTGGCGGCTGGCGGCGCGGGTGAAAGCACGCTTGCTTGTCCGCCGCCATGCAAAAGGTAGATCGATGGCCGCCTCGAAGTCTCCTTTCCGTCGTCATCGTGTCGAGGAGTCGGCTGGCATGTCGAACGCGTCGGTTCAAGGAATTCTGCTAAGCCCGTTCTCGGCGCCTCACACCTACCCGTCGCGAGAGGGTCACTTCCGGGAGAAGCAGGGCAAAGGCATCTTGTTGGCATTGATTAGAAATTTGAAGGAGCAGGACGGCGCATAGGCGTAATAAATGCATGTAAGACAAGCATGATGACGACCCCTTCTCTATCTGACCCGTGTAAGCCCATGTGTATAAGGGCACTCTAGAATATATGAGAAGGGAGGAGAAGAGAGGGGTCAACAGAAGAGCTGGTCATCGGCAAGCTCTGTAACCAAGTTCACAATACACAATCCAAGATCAGGCAGGATGTAAGGCTGTTACCCTTCCTGAAGGGGGCCTGAACCTGGGTAAAAATCGTTGTGTTCATCAAATTCATAGACACTAGAATTCGTTAGTGTGAGAGGTACTAGGGTTTCCCCCTGCTAGGGTTTGCCAACTACTGAAGACACCCCCTACCGAACCAAACCCAGTCTGTAGACTCGGGCCTATCGGTAGGAATCTGGCCAAGCAATGGCCCAGCAGTAGAAAGTTGGTAGTTGGTTTTCGATCATCTCTCCGTGAGTTTGGTGCCTTCTTCGATCCGTGCACCTGGAGATGGCGGGTTCGCAGCATCAGGAAGAGGAAGAGTCGGGCCATGCTCAGGGTGTGTCCCGGCAATCTCGTCGATCACAAGACCATCTCACTCCGCCCGCAGTATTGCGATGCTCCATGGCAGCGTGGGGCGTCGGTGAGGCCGTAGCCATGGAAGTGGCCACTCCGGCTCGAGAATCTACATGACTCGTCTCCTCTGGACCACCCTCGGTGGAACTTGCGAGAGACTCCACCACCCTCCGTGGCTGCGGGATCTTCTTGCCTTGTGGGTGCGGCCCGGCTTGGTAGGGCCCCCACCGAGTCTGGGTGGTACTCCGCCACCTAGGTCTTGGTGAGGGCTCATGAGGCTCTAGCCGCCTGGCCACAGCGCCTGCCAAAGGCTGGAGCGAGGGCGAGAGGAGGCGTCTGACAGCGTCGGTCCCGGTTCCGAAAGGAACCGTGAGGACCTAAGGAGTTATCTTGATGACGCCCGTCGGCGAAGCGGTGATCTTCGCGGCCGGCCGTCTGGCTTCCTTAGGACGGTTTATTGCCCGGTTGGGGGAAAGAAGCTTACCTCTGTTTAAGTTGTTGAAGAAAACCAATCATTTTGAGTGGACTGATGAAGCCCAAAAGGCCTTTGAATACTTGAAGCGGTACCTCACCTCTCCTCCAGTGTTGGTTTCCCCTGCACAAGGTGAACCGTTGCTTTTATATATCATTGCTACTCTGAAGTGGTCGTTATTGTGCTTGTGGTAGAAAGGAAGGTGTCGAAGCAGGTCTATTATGTTAGCAGGTATTGCATGAAGCGAAAACCGACACCCGCCACGAAAAATCTTTGCTTGATCTGGTGGCATCTAGAAGCTGCGGCATTATTTCGAGGTGAGATTTTTGTGGTCACGGCCTACCCTTGCGGAAATCTGCCTGGCAAGTGAAGCGAAGGTCGCATTGCCAAATGGTCGATGGGCGGGAGAGTTCAACCTTAAGTTTGTCCCCATACTTGCCATCAAAAGTCAAAAGTTGGCGGAATTCATCGCCGAGTGGACTCCGCCACTCTGAAGCAAAAAAACCCGCGTCGCCTCCACCGGACCTTGTTCTTGATGGCTCGTTCAGATTGGAAGGCGAGGGGTCGGTGTTGTCCTAGTCTCCCGGTGGTGACATTCTTGATATGTTGTTGCTCTCGATTTTAAAGCCACTAACAATATTGCGAATATGAAGGCTCTTTGGCGAGGTTGCGCATTAGCCGATGCTAGGCATCCGCGTCTCAAGTCAAGGGCAACTCCCTGCTGGTCATCAGTCAAGCGAGGAAGGAATTTCAATGCCCTGACCCCACCATGGCAGCGTACTTGGCGGAGGTCAGGAAGATGGAGCGATGTTTTGAAGGATTGGGATATATTCATGTCCCCCGGTGTGATAATCACCTTGCGGATGGGCTCTCACAGCTTGCATCCTCAAGGGCTTCTGTCCCGGTCGGAGTCTTCGAAGAAAGACTATCGCGACCGTCAATCACAGCCCACGATCTAGGTGGGAATGATGGTGTCATTGTCGTGACCCCAATTCAGTGGGGGACGGCGGTATGGTATCGTGACCTCCGACTCAGTGGGGAGGCGGTCTTCTTTGCCCGACCTCGAGTTCAAGGAGGAAGGCGGCGCATCCGCCTCGGCCCCAAGTCCGGAAGGGAAGGCGGCGGTCTTGCCGATCTGACACCGAAATGCTTGGCCAATGAGTACCGGGTGAACACCGAGTGCTCGCCACGCTTGGCCGGGAAGGTCAGTGGATGGATCCGATCCTAGCCTTCCTGCGGGACCAAGTGGTCCCTGACGATGATGCCTCGGTGAGAAGATAGAGCGTAAGGCCAAGTGCTATACTCTGGTGGGTGGGGACCTATACTATCGGAGCAAAAATGGGATTCTACTGAAGTGCATCACTCGGGAAGAGGGGAGCGTCCTGCTCTCCGATATCCATGGAGGCATGTGCGAGAGCCATATGTCGACAAACGCTAGTAGGCAAAAGCGTTCGCCAAGGATTTTATTGGCCTCTGCCCTCCAGGATGCTTGCGGTGGTGAGGACATCTGGCTTGTCGAGTTCTTCGCCGAGCAAGTCCCAAACTAGCCCAAGCTCTGCGAACCATCCGCTCTCTTGGTACATTGCGATGCAGGGCTAGATATCACAGCCCGTTCCTTGAACCACGAAACTTCACCCACCTCTTCGTCACCGTCGACAAATTCACTAAGTGGGTTGAAGCTGAAGCAGTACGTGCCATTACGGCTTCCGCTGCTGTCAAATTTATACATGGGATATTCACGCGCTTTGGAGTCGCCAACCGCATTATCACCGACAATGGAACTCGATTCACCGATATGGCATTTACGGAGTTCTGCGATGAGATGGGCACCAAAGTATGCTTTGCTTGATGCGCCACCCAAGAGCAATGGTCGGTGGCGTGCCAATGCATTAGTGTTGAAGGGCCTCAAGACAAGGCGTTTGATCGACTCCTGGCGGTATGTTGGACCGAAGAGCTTCGGTACATCTTTGTGGTAAACCGTACCACACCCAATTGGACTCTTGGCGAGACGCCCTTCTTCCTGGTATATGGAGCAGAAGCTGTTCTCCCCTCCGAACTGTCGTTCGGCTCTCCGCGCGTCTCGGTTTTCAGCGAAGAAGGCCATGAAGATATCCGGCAAGAAGAGGTTAACCTCTTGGAAGAAGTTCGTGATCGGGCCGCCCTTCGCGCCGCCCGATACCAGCAAAGCCTCAGGCGATACCATGCCACCCGGGTCTCTGAGAGAACAACGGCGTTGGGCGACTGGTCTTCTGAGATTCAAGCGCATCTTAGGGTTGCATAATTTGTCTCCCGGTGGGAGGGCCCTTCAAGGTGGTCTCGATATCTCGACAGGCGGTCGGTTAGCCACTAAGGGCGGCGAGAATTGGCGAATTCCTATAATGTGGAGTTATTCTGAAAGTTCTATCCATGAAAAACTGTAAGTACCCGTGATTCGCTTTGACCAGCCCTAGGATGGACCTGTCCCCCAGCTGATCAGCGACCACTGGCTGTTGATAATGTTATTATCTTGAGGATTTTCTAATCTGCCACTACTCCTCTTTTTATGTCCCTCTGGGACAATTTCTTTGCATGGATGATATTGGTCCCTAAGTTACGGCAATCCCTTGTTGGTGCGTAATTATCTTTGGGTATGTGTAGGGTAGGGCGGGCAACCGAAGCAATTTGTACGGTGCTCAAATGTGGTTCTGCGCCTCGGGTTAGCTCTCGGAAGCACCGTGGTCGTCACCATAGCGCCCAGCCTAGTATCCTTCACGGGAGTTATTTGCCTAACCGCACATTGCCATGGGCGTGTTTGGAAAGCGGCGAGGACATGGAAGCCAAAACGAGTGAACCAATATCGTCCCATGCGCAGACTTATATTGCCAGGGTCTATATTTTATGTGCCTCGCATGGTGTTCATCTGCCTTTGCAATAGCTGCATATGTGCACGGGTCAAACCTTAAAACTTTGGCTCGATTCGAAAAGAAAAATCTAATAATGCATGAAGGCTCGGTGATCACCCGGCGCAGAAATTTGGTCACCGGCTCTATTTGATCGCTTGGTAAGTGGCTGATGAAACTCATTTGATCGCCCGGCTTGAGGGCTGGTCGCCCAAGCTCGGTGGTCGCTCGGCTAGGGGGCTGGTCGCCAGGCGCTGAGGCGAGCTACCGATGTTTCAAGATGGTCGCCCATTTGTTTAGGTTGAGCACTGCTAATGCATAAACCCGACCTCTCTGAGAATTCGGGACGTTGCCTAGACTTAAAAGCCTAACTAAGCGTCTCAAGCGAGTTTCAAGTTGGCGCCTAGCAATTCCGACATGCAATGTCAAATAAGCCGACAAGCAAGCATGAAGGTAAAACCGAAAACATCCATTCTGACTAAAGTTTGCTAAAGTGTTTATCTGAGACAAAGGAGGCGACCAACAAAAAAGCAAAAACAAAAGAAGTGAGGTGGCGGCCCACCCTTCACTCATCACCCACGTCGATGTCGGCGTCTTCTTCCTCCGCCAAGGGGTGAGAGCGTCCATGACCATTTCTTGCACTTACTACCGACCATCTTGCTCGGGGCGCTTCGCCGCGATGCCTCACTTTGGCGGCGTCTCCTCGATGCGGTCTCTATTGCCGCCATCGGGTCGAGGCGTCGCGGTAGCCCAACATGCCAGCCGTGAGTTGCGATCATTACGCAACCTCTCGCCCCTCCCTCGATGGGCGTGCGGCGAAGCGATGGGCAATCCCGGAGCACCTCCGCGGCTGGTTGGTCGGCGTGGCGTCTTGCGAGGCGGTATCTGGGCGTCTCGGCCCACGCCCAAAGGTTCCAGGCATCTTTTGATGCACTAGAAGGCTCCCTTGAGCATGGTGGCGAGATTGCGCCTGTGGCGGTCAGCCTCATACTCGGAGGTCTTCTGCGCCGCCTCAGCCCTCTCCGCCCGTTCTTTGCATGGCGGCGGCGAGCGATCGCGGTAACCCTTTCTTGCGCCACCATCGTGTCCGCCCTCTCCGCTCCCGTGTCAGCTCGTCGATAGCCCCCGTCAATTGCCTCGCCGTCTGGGCCCCATGCCCGGCCGTGGCAAAAGTCGCCAGCGGTTATGCAAGTCTTGAGCTTCGATGAAAGCTCAGCGGAGCGTCTGGCGGAGGATGGCGGCAGTCCGGCGAGTTAGCGAGTCTTGTTGGTGTCGAACCGCTTGCCTCGATCCCATGATGGTGGCGGCGGCGCTGGCGAAATCTTCGCCGCCTCAGTGGGCGCAGGTGGCATCTGTTCCCCTGAGGCATCTTGAGGGGCCGCCTTTGGCGTCACCCTCAAGCTGAAGCTGGACTTGGGGACCTCAAGCCCGCCTTGTCAAGTGGCGACATGGGTCCCCGTGGTAGAAGGCGGTGGCGCCGTGAAGGTTGAGGCCGGCGCCACGGAAGAAGCCGGAGGAGGAGAAGACAATGAAGCCGGCGCCGTAGGTGACATTGGCGCTGGCGGTGCTGGAAGCGGTGGTGCCGGCGGCGCCGATGCGGTTGGTACCGCAATTGGGGCGGTGGGTGCAACCACCCATCTTGCTTCGCCACCCTTGAGTGGTGGCGGCGGAGTCTGGTCGCGTGGCGGGCTTCGCCATATCCGGACCTAAGGTGTCGGGATAAGTGGCGCTTACCGCGGCGATTAGTGGGAGAGGTGCATCACGATCGTTAGAGGGCACGCGGCGGCACCGCGGCAAGGCGGTGGAGTCCATGGCGGCGACACTTTGGCGATCTCGAGGCGCTCCATGAGCTCAAGTCGGCGGCCGTGTCGATGAAGGAAGTCGAGCCACCGGTGGGGCCGGCGGCATAAGCACAGAGAGCCACTGTTGACAAGTGGCCGTCCAAGTTTCCGCGCTGGCCAAAGTTAAAAAGGCGCGGTTGGTAGGAGCAACACAAAAGAGGCATGAATCTGAAAAAAGCCAAAAAAAGTGAAGACTTACGGTAGGAAAGGTGCGGGTGATGTCGTGCGTCGCTGTGTATTGCCATCTTTGGCGAATCTGGCGGCGAAAAGTGAGTGTTGGGATACAAATCCTAACAACGGCACCCAGTTAAACCAGCGTCCGCGAGTTGTTGATCTGAGCCGCCATTGCGGAGCTCTGCCATCTCTTGACGGGTGAGTTCCGGTTTTCGATGGCCGCCCGGCAGCGTGGCACCTAAGCGTCGACTCGGTATGCGTCGTTGGCGTACATCCATTATTGCGCCGAGCCTTCGGTTTGACCTCGGTGGAAGGAGATGTAGTGAGCAACCATCCCATCGAAGGCGGAGTGGCAACTCCCCACCGATTCGCCGTCGGAGGCGTGGCGAGAGGAAGAAGTAGCAAAAAGTGGGAGATTCGGCATCACCCCATGAACATCTCACAGAGGTCTTGCGAAGATGGAGAGAATAGAATGGAGTTGGGAGTGAGGTGGAGATGGTGGATCTCGTAGAAGTGGAGGACGATGAGGAAAAAAAATCGAGAAAAAAGGCGGCGGCGAATAGCCATTATACCCCTACGAAGATGATGATCTCGTCGGAGAGGCACCGTGGCGTGGGGGTCGGACCCGTAGAAAGAGGGTGCCCTTGGCTGTGATGTAGAGTCTCCCCCTTGTGTAGGAGTCCTGATGGAGGCGGGAATGGATGGCGAAGCGGGAGGAGCCATGGCGAAAGTGACAAAGACAAGGAAAACTTAGAGCAAGAAGATGGAGTTTGCAAAGAGTGCTAAAAGCGTGAACTGCCTGGTGCGGATGAACCTATATGTATCCCCCACTCGTATCGACGGTTCACGAAAAGACAAGGTCGTGCGCCGTTTCGGGTCCCAAGAAAAATCAGTGGATGCGAGAGGGAATCGAGGCGGTTGCATCCTGATGAGTGATGGCCCATCCCAGAATGCACCGGCATTTAATGTAAGATCTCGAAAGGCTTTGATGTGCGTTCTTGGGTGGGCGGAGACTCTTGTCGGCATACTTTCGCGCGAGTACCCTCTTCGCCGCTAAAAGCATCGTGGCCTCGTGGCGATCTAGCAAGAGGGTGGGTGTTTACACCCGTCATTGAGTGTCGATCCGCGTCTTGCGAAGCGGCGGTGACGACCGCATACTGCTGCTTTCGGCGCCCGCCGCGTGGCGGCATGGCGAAGCGGTGGCGAAACGCCACATCCCGCAGTGCGGTCCACGTGGCGCGCGCGGCGAGCGGCGACCACGCCTGCTCGCCGGTGCCCGGCCGCGTGGCGACTGGCGGGCGGTGGCGAAACGCGCCTGCCCGCCGGTGCCGTCCCGTGGCGGCGGGTGGCGAGGCGACCCGCCTTGCTCGCCAGCGCCCGGCCGCGTGGCGGCTTTGGTGGCGGTGGTAACACACCCTACCCACCGGTGCCGATCCTCTTGGCGCTGGCGGCGGCGAGGCGACCACGCCTGCCGCGCCGACACCATTTGCGTGGCGGCTTTGGTGGGCGGTGGGCGGCACGCCTTGCTTGTCGCCGCCATGCAAAAAGGTAGAGATCTGATAAGCCGCTGAAGTCTCCTTTCGATCGTCTGCGTGTCGAGGCCGGTCTGCTTTGTGTCGAACGCGTCGGTTCAAGAATTCTACAAGCCCGTTCCTCGGCGCCTCACACCTACCGTCGCGGAGGGTCACTTCCAGGCTGGGCGAAGGCATCTTGCTAGCATTGATTAGAAAGTGAAGAGCAGGGGACGGCGCATAGGCGTAATAAATGCATGTAAGACAAGCATGATGGCGACCCTTCTCTCTCGACCCATGTAAGCCCATGTGTATAAGGGCACTCTAGAATATATGAGAAGGGAGGAGAAGAGAGGGTCAGCGAAAGAGTGGTCATCGGCAAGTGTGGGATATATATATCCGGGGTCCTGACGATCTAATAAAAGCCCGGCCGAGAACAATTGGGCCATCCCATTTGGATAAGGTGCGGGTTGTCGGGTTAAGCGAAGCGTAAAGAATCATGATAGACTTTAGTTAAGGAAACCGAGTCGTATTAGGCGAGGAGATGATTGTAATCCAAACCAATACGGGTTGGGATAGAGACCCTACTTCGTGTCAGAGTAGGATTCAATATTATAACCGCCCTTCTCTACTATATAAAGGGAGGCGGGGCACCTCAGGGCGAGGATCGATCATCTATTGGTTAGCCACATATAATTCGATTACTGCAGGACTAGGGTATTATCTCCATCGTGAGAGCCCGAACCTGTATACATCGGGTGTTCTTGTGTCACCATCGAGTTTGGGTCCAGCGCGTAGCCCCCTTTTCATTATTGTCGGTAACAAACGTCGACAGCAAGCTCTGTAACCAAGTTCACAATACACAATCCAAGATGAGGCAGGAGTAAGGCTGTTACCCTTCCTGAAGGGGGCCTGAACCTGGGTAAAAATCGCTATGTTCATCAAATTCATAGACACTAGAATTCGTTAGTGTGAGAGGTACTGGGGTTTCCCTCTGCTAGGGTTTGCCAACTACTGAAGACACCCCCCTACCGAACCAAACCCAGTCTGTAGACTCGGGCCTATCAGGCGGAATACGCCGACACCAATACTAAATTGAAATCATCCAGTAAAAGAAGCAGTAACTAGCCCCATTTACCACATCCAACTCGGAAACATAACTAGACCGTACTCATGCCTCAATAATCATTCCAGGATGAGTCCACGACTCAATCCTCAACCTGTCATTTCTATTCTCATCAATTAACATTTAACAATTGCAACACACATAATGAAATGCGATGCTTTTATGTGTTCATGCTCAAAATGCAACCTTTTAGCCTATACCGGTATAGCTGAGTGCACACCCGTCGATGTACACCCTCAATCCCAACCATCCCGTGGCGGGGACTACTCTTACTAACTCGCTCCCATCCGTGGATGGGACTACAAGATAGGACTTTTGTACTCACTCGTGTGAGTCTGAGGCCCCATTGTAACATCTGAAAATTCAATAAAGAAAATAAATATTTTTAATTTGAAAATATTTATTTCGAGTTCTTGGCATTATTGAATTTTATTTGGATTCGTTGGAATTGTTCTTCATGAAAAATCCAACAAATGGAATTAAAGAATGGAGCAGAGGAAAAGGCAAAAATATAAAAAGTAAAATTTGGAAAATTGCCATGAGAACTCTAATCATTCAATTAAATCATCTCGAGCCGACAATTGAAATGTTATGCATAAAGAAATGAGGAGATAAAAGGAAAAGACAACATTTAAATCAAAATAATGCAATGTCGAAATTTTCATAAAATAATGGAACCGTATCTTGACCTGAAAATTTTATAGAAGCGTCACGAGATCAAATCAATTGAAAAACAAAATATTAAAAATAATAGATTTCAATTGGTATCAAAGGAAAATCAAATTGAAATGAAATTCAATCACGATGCGACGGGTGGGCCACTCGTTGTTTTTCCGTTCCGTTGGCACATTGGAAAAGCTTGCGATCCTTGACAATGGGCCAGTGCCTCACTCCCGAACTCATCTCCCTGTCTCAGATTCGTTCCCTTGGCTGCCTCCGTTCGTTCCTTTGGAACTCTCGAAGCAGAGTCTGACCCACTCTGAAAGCTATACATTGCGTCTCGGTGACCTCGAGGACCTCTTCCTCAATCTCCTCTGGCTTCCTTGTCCTCTCCCCAGTGAGCAGCAAGTCCCATTCCATTTCCACCATTGCGGCGCCCAGAGCTCAAATCAGAAACCCTTCAAGCGAAATAAGATTCATTCCCAAATTCCTTTAAACCATAGCATCCCCAAGCTACGGATCAAAACCCTCAAAAACATTGGATCTTCTTCATGCGGAATCATGGCTGCAGCCGGTCGCCTTCTTCCTCATTTCGGTAGCAGTGGTAAGCTCCGATGATTCTTCCGTTGAAACAGCCGCGAAATGGACTCTGGTGGCCGTGGATGCTCAAGCAGCTGCCGATTTAAGCGAAGTCGCATACATTCTTCTTCTCAGATGAGCTCCCACCATTGCGCCGCCTCCTCGTGGTGAGCTCCTGAAGCCCTCGGCGAATCAACTCCCCTCCAGACTCGCCGTGTGCGTCTTGATGCTCTGGTATCGCCTTGGGGAAAGTCGTAGTAGCTCCCTCATGGCCAGCCCTAGCCCGCCTCTTTTTTCTATCTCTGCTTGGTAGGGTGGTGAGCAGCCGCTGAGGTAGGTGAAGGCTGTGTCAAAAGCGCCTCTCGATTAGGAAAACGTATTTTCTATTATGTGGTCAATTGCAAACCGAGCTTGTATCAGCTGTGAATATCTTACGCAATGGTAATCCAAATAAGCGAGACAAACTTATAAAATCATCTAAAATCAAGGAGAATCTAAATGTATAAAAATATTCAATTTCGAGGCTGTAGAATATTTATTTGAAATAAACTTTGATTAATATCCCATTATGGTCTTTAATCGATTTGTACACAGTAGGCATGAAATGTTGAAATGAACATTCATATGATGAGTAGACCAGGATGAATTTAAATATACAAAAATATTTAATTATTGAGCTTGAACAATTTATTAGAATTAAACTTTGTTATAATCTCATTATGATCTTTAATAAAAAGGTTATGCACGATAAAGCATAAATGATAAAATAAATATTAATATGATGATAAGATCAATATCAATTCAAATATACAAAATATTGAATTTTTATGTTACAAAACAATTATTTAAATTTAAGATGATGTGAACTCACTATTATGAGCATTATTGTGCATATGAAAAATATAAATGCTAAAATCATTAAATAAATCCTTAGGTGCCTCCGGAATCCTAGTAAACTTGAATATACAAAAATATATTAAATGTTCAACTCAAATTAGTTTATTTACTTTATGATCATTAGTAAATCTTGATATGGCCATTAATAAAAATGAAAGCCTAAAAGCTAACAAAATTAGGGAATGCTTTGTGTTAGTCTCCTGACAACAATGTAGATCCATGTATGCAAATACATTTAAAATAAGATTTGATTTGCATGTTCTTAATGAAAGGAAATGTAAATTATAACAATAAGTAAATAGATAATCTATTGCAATTGAAGTGAAAATAATGCCAAACCAACTTTAAAACAATTGTAGGATTGCTACCTGCTATCACCTGAAAAATGAATCAAAGATCATGTATGGTGTAGTTAGAAACTCAAAACGAAACTTGGCCGATTTAAGGTTTGCAAATGTGGTCATTTAGTCTATTTCAACAATAGATAAAATAACCCATCCAAATGCCAAAATTAGTAAAATCAGTTTGGTAACATTGTACAAAGGTTATACTATCATATTCTATAAAAATAATCTTATTTTATTAAGATTTGCATATTCTTCCAGTTAGTCCAAAACCCTTAAGTGTTAACCTTTTGATTCACTTTTGGCCGATTCCGAATAGTCACCTTAACAATGCCACTTAAGCCTTTTCAACAATGAATATAATGTATTAGCCAAAGCCTAAAATTTATGGAATTAGCTTAGGATTGTTATACAAAGTATAAATCATCTTATATTGAAGAAATAACCATATTCCATCATGTTTTGCATACAAATCCTAATAGTCAAATAACCTTAAGTGTTAAGCTTTCTAAACTTTATATTGAATCGGTAAGAATGAAGGAAACTATAGTTAAGTTATTTTTATCACCAGAACCTTCTCAAATATCATGGAAATGATATCAGTAGCCTAAATCAATAGATCTAACTTGCATGAGACTAATTCTAAGTGAAATCAATAAAAGATAAAGAACTAATCAGTCATACTCTAATAAGATCATTTAAGCATTTTCAATAACTCGCAAAACAACTCACCCAAATCCGAATAATGTAAAGAATAGTCTAGAATTGATATTTAAGATATAATCTACCATAATCTAAGAAAATATTCTTATTTTATCTTGCTTCGAATCTGAATCCTAACGAAGCAAAACCTGTAAGTAATAAGAATTGGTAGACAACTCATGGTGAATAGTAAATCAGTGAAAGCTTGCAACTAATGCTTAATTCTATTAATCCAATCAATCTTTGCATCTTGAATTCATAAAATAAAATTAATAAATTCATAAAGAGCAATCCCTGTTTCTTATGCAGAGTTTATTTGTTCTGCTATCTATTTTCTTTCGCTCTTATTGAAGATTAGTTTTTTGCGTTGTTTCCGTTGTTCGACGAGTAGAACCCGACGTCTCTAGTTTCCGCCGCCGTCGTCGTCAGCCGCATCCTCGTCTTCGTCGTAATCGTCAATTAAGCAAGGCAAGCATCCTTTGACCATATTGAGCCCAGTATTTTATATTCCTTTTGTGCATCAAATTGTTTTATGCATGCGATTACTTTATGTAAATTGCTATTTTGTGGATTGGTATTTATACCTGTTGTCTCGTGATCCTCCTTTGATACTTATGACATGTGAACCTTGATAACTATAGATTGAGGATAGGCATTACTTAATGTCATCATGGGTATATCGTTTATTTTATTCTGTAGCCATGCTTTAGAATCAAAATAGTGATGATCAAATCAATAATTGTTTCTGAAAACATTGAAAATGGCTTTGTTGGTTGTGGGTAATTTTGATTAAAACCCAAAATGAAACTATGCTTTGATGCGGGCGATTATTTGGCAATAGCGGTTGTGCGAAAGAATTGCGCGTAGTGTAGGGTGGAGTATCGCCGTGTCGGATTAAGGACCGAGCAATGGGGCGCTATTGATCCGAGATTTCGTGCAAACCACAAGGGTGAGGATGGGTTAGCCATAGCTTGTTATATATTTAGACATGGCTTTGTTCATTGGTAGGCGGGAGCTTTGCACGAGTTTTCGGTCGGGACTACCTGACGGGGTATTCGGTCAGTCTACTTGCTAATGCTGCGGTGTCGCGCCTACCGTGTTTAGAAAGCGTTGTGTTGGGTGTGTGAATGTGGGCCCGGCTTGGGTGTGTGTTTCTAGTTCTGGCGGGGGTTAACGTCCGGGCTGGACCAAAGCCACGTCTAGATAATATAATGACTATGTATGGTCTTCTTGACGTCACACCTAAGGAAGTGTGTCGGGCAAAAGTTGATCATTCCTTGCGGGTAAAGTTGTACACCTCTGCGAGTTTAAATCTAATCGATTAGCGCGCTTCATGATCATGAGCACTTGGTGATTTCATTCCAATGCTAGATGTTTTATCATTTTTCAAATGGGTTGGTATCATTTGTTTTGCAAAGCGTGATTTAAATCGAAGAGTGACATTGATGGAAATTCAGGAATGTGAATGATTAAATCGCTCACGTCATGGAGGACTATGAGTGTTACATATGCTTTACTTATTTGTTATCAATCAAATGCTTTTATAAATTTCGTTTGCAAATAACTTGATTTACAAATTCAAATTAAGCTTTATGCAAATTAAGCTGTAGAAACCTTTCCTTTGAAGTGGCTGCATGTATGATAGGCTTTGCTCAAGTCTTCTTTGAGTATGTAAAATACTCACCCTTGCCTAATTATATTGTAGGTGTGTGCTAGCGATCTTGAGTCTCTTTTAAATCATGAGTTGCGGGTTCTTCTTTAAGCGTTTTATTTCTAAGGAGTTATGCAGTCGGTTACTGCTGGGATTGGATGGGCAAAGCGCAAGTTATTGCTTCCTTTGCTGCCATTTATTTCCCCTGAGTTGAATATTTATTTGTATAATCGTTTCGCTTAATTGTTATATTGTATGGTTATGATTTCCAATTGTTGTAAACATGTGAGTGCTAGCTCTTGATCCGAGGAATATACAGTAATCACATGGAGGTTCTGTTCATCGAGCAGGGTCTCACACACATCAACATGGGTCGCCTCTTCTGTAATGAATGCGCAAATGCATGTGACGTGTATAAGCACAACACAAACATGAATATAACACACACATTATCATTTAATCACTTTATCCTTTGCATCAACATAACCATACTCATTTGTACAATTCATAAGGCGTTGAAATAATAGAAATTGAATAACTTACCTTCCCATTGCTAAAATTCATCCATCCTCATTACCATGCTAAGAACAACTTCTAGATATGCTATTAAACATAACCAAATCATTAGAAAATTTTCATACTCTTATACTTAAGCAAAGAATTTGACACCCTACTAACGCTCTGGGGATGCACTTGCCTTTAACCTCGGGCAGGCGGCCCATGTAGCGCTAGAAACCACCAACCCTAGGGAACAACAACCCAAGATAGGGCAAGGCACGATTATCACAATCACAAACTTAACGGAAATTATAGAAGCATGAATATGCAAAGACTCGGTATCATACACCAATAGCCACTGCAAAATACCCTTCCTAGACACTATGCACAAAAGCTAAACCCTTGAAGCATGAACAGTACTAAATAATTGGAAAATCTACTAGGAAGAAGGTTAAAAAAACTGATTGCATATCCAGTTGCATGTTTTTGGTCATTCAATCCCTTCTAGTCAGATAGTTCAGTAGCAATCAGGCATAAAGAAGCATACACTTCAAACCATCAATTAAAATAGAGTCAATCCAAAATGATATTCTAATAGCCACACAATGCCTGAATAGAAACTAAAAGGACATGGTTGGATTTGAACTTGGGAATAATTACTACTAAACCTAACCATTAGGTTTTATGTCAAGTTGCCATCACCCTGACCTTGCCACAAGTAGCCTTATAAATATGAAGATTCAAAAGGATTAAGGCGAAGGTTAAGCACATTTCTATTTTGAACATGAACCTCAAACTTCTAATATACCTCCATTGCTAATAACCACCCTACACTAAGAGCCTCTTTTCCGAACCTTATCTTTCTCAATCCCATAAGAGCACAGAACACAGATTTACAAATGCCCCTTTTTCAACTAACAGTAGTACACTACAATTTCTAAGCTCCATTACATGCAAGCCAAGCAGTGATCATGGGTTTACTCACGTAAAAGATCACAATGAAACCAACAAAAAGGGCTATACAATACCATCTAGCTACAACTCTAATAAACTTGAGCTAACCAGAATCTACCAAATACTCTATAGCCAACAATAGATGTTAAGCAGTATTGGATTCTGCACGCATATGTTGACAACATTAAGCATATATATGGTTTTAATCCTTGAATATGTTTACCCATCAGTCAAGCAAGCAAAGATTAAGCAAAATACACATACATGATTCCCTAATTGGACATGAGTATATAAACTACAACACAATACTCATAATCAGTGCAAGAATTTAGAACAGAGGCATGCACATCACTGTGAAATGCATTAGGAACATGTTAGGCTATACATACATATATATCCATAACAACAATGGCCTAGAAGTTAATTTTCATGTCATGCTAACCAATCACAAAAGTCCAGTATATGAGGCATTCCTAACTGCACATATATTTGATGAAAGGAAAATTCCAACACCTTTATAAATTTGGAGTCTTACACATTCAATGAATAACCAAAGCATTAGCATGTATTTATATATTCCGATTGGCATCGCAAAAACTTAGGAAATTACTATGGGGAGAATCTAAAAGTTAAAGCTAATAACAGGAGTACATGTCCAAGTAATCCCATTTTCTTTCAGTTGACAGTAGCAAGTATACATGCATATACTCTCTCTTTGGCAAATATCAGTACACCCAAACCACTAAAGAATCCATTTCTGATAATCAAGCAAGTTTAATCATCATGGAAAATGTAACATACAGTCATAAGTACTAGGGTTGAGCATGTGAAGCATTTCATCAAGCACCTGGCGTGCATACTAGAAATCAAACATTTCAATGAACTCTAGGCTTGAGTCCTCACCACAGGAAGGGGCAAGAGGGGCACTTGGCGGAGGAGAGGAAGGTCGGGAGGAGGCAGGCGGCGCCAAACGGCTAGAAGGGAGGCACCGCCCGCACCTCTCTTCCTCTCGGCTAGCTTCTTTGGTCTTGCTCTTCTTTGGTTCGGGTGGTGTTCTTGCCTCGATTCTTCTTCTTCTGAGCTGAGCAGTCGAGGGAGGAGTTGGGTTGATAGGCACTGGGGAGATGGCGGGAGAGCGCCTGGCTGGAGTGGAGATGGTGAGGGAGGCAGCTAGCTTGGAGTGGAGGTTGGGGAAGCTGGGGAATCGGCTGGTGGAGAATGGGAGAAGTCGGCAGGAGGGGCTGGGGAGGAGCTCTGCCAAGACTGGGGGCGCAGGGGAGGAGTTCGGCCAGGAGGCGCTCTGGCAGAAGCTGGAGCAGGCAACCGGCTCAGAGAAATGGGGCATGCGGCCAGGAGGAAAAGGAGTCGACAGGATGGGGAACAAGAAAATATCAGCCAAGGCAAGGAGAATGACAACCACACAAAAGGAGAGAGAAATGAGGTTAGGTAAAAAGGTAGGTGAAGAGGGGAAATTCCAAAAATACCCCTCCCAAACCTAAAACCTTTAACCCTAACCCTCCCAGATGGGCCAACCACCTCTGAGATTACCTGCCAAACGGGCCCCAGCCCACACGGCGGAAAGCCCAAAAGTGGAGCGAGGTTTCGCAATATTACAGTTAGGACATAGTTTTTGAAAGGTTTTTGTTATGATCTTCTTAGTCACATGCCTAAGGAAGCGTGTCTATTTCATAACATGAGAAGATGATCATATCTTGTGGAAAAAGTTTGTAAAGTGTGCTAATCAAACTATTCAAATTGTTGTGCTCGCTGTCATGGATATGCTCTGGGATTTCACATGAGGATTAAATTTTATAAAACAAAATTGGGAAGGTGGCTATGTGAAAGAATTGGTTTAAGCTGTGTGCAACTATGGGAAAACTCTCAATACTTATTATCATTATTTGTTTTACTTATGCTTTCAATCTATTTATTGTATTCAAACTGCAAATATTATTTTATACAAAATGAACCATATCAACCATCCTTTAAAATGATCTTTGCATATAGTTAAATAGACTTACATTCTATATGCACAACTTGCTGGTACTGCATGGACTCACCCTTGCTATAAACAATGATACTCAGTTATTGAAGACAATACTGAGATATCATTAGTTAAGGAAGATTATTTTGAAGATCGGGGAGAACTGGGTCACACTATCCTAGTCGATTGCTTATGGGCACATGGATGGGTTACACTGAAGATATTCTGTTTCCTTCTGCTATAATTCATTGAAGTTGTTCATCTTTTGTGGTATTAATTGCAAGCTTTTGTCATAAGATTGCTATTATGATATTTAATGTTATTTGTTCTTTCTTAGTTATTGTGCATATGCAATGATATTTCATCGATATTTCCAGTGCAATAGCTTGATTCTGGACTAGTACAGTATACACAGAAGGTCCAAATCTGCATACCCAACACCACATAAATCAAGGTACCCCACGGCATCTTCTTGCTATGTTGGGTAATTTCCGCCATCTAGCTCCAACAAGCAAACATATTTCTTGGTCATCTTGACTAAACTAGCAAAGTAACCAAGAGTTAATTACCAAAGGTCATCAGTTGGTTTACCACAAGCCACATGAGTCAAAACATGTATAACAACAGGAGGACAATTTAGTTTAGTAGTAAATATGAGTGCATGAATTTCCTTGAAATTTCCATAATTTTCAGAAAATTGTTCCAAGCATAGACACAATTTCCATGAATTAAAATAGTAGAATAGCAATTTCTGGTAATCATTGAAATCCTAAAAGACTATTACATAAGGATAGACAAGTTCCAAGGCTTAATTTGCAAATTTCCACATGGTGGAATTCCTCATACTTAAAACAAAAAGTTGCACGGTCTACTTTGCAAATTTCAAGTGAAAACAACTTAATTCAATAGAATAAGAATCTTTTGGTAATTTGTGCAAAGTTTAAGGACTTAAACATTGAAAGAATAGGCTTGCTAGTGGGCTATGCAGGGTGCCAGGCCCAGATGACCCACTTAACTAGCAGCTAGAGTTGGCAACCCTAGCTTAGCCCGGCTCAGTGGTAGGAGCCACACACATGCACGCGAGGTTGGGTGGCATAGTGCATCCCTCCCATCCTGAGATCCCTCCCAAAAGGCAAAGTGGCAGTGACAATTTTGGCCGAAGCTATGTTTTCTCCCATCTCATTGTCCTTCTTAAGGACGGTGAAGCCGTGTGGTGGTGCAATGGCACCACGTTGTCCCACCAATTTCCTTGAAGCACAATGCAGTGGAGGCGGTAGCTCTGGTGTTGGCGTGGCAACACTAGCCCATCCTATCCTAATCTCCTAGAGAGAATGGTGGTGGCGATGACGTTGTGTCTGTCCTCTGCTCGGCCCAAGCAAACAACAGTGAGATCAACACGGACGTCGGTGAAAGCCAGCCGTTGGCGGGGTTGATGTGGTGATAGTGCCAACAAGAGCTCGTCATTGGTGAGTCCAACATGGTGATGATGACAAGATCACCATTGATGGCCATGATGGCATGAAGGAGTGGCAGCTAGTGGAGCTTGCTATTGGTGAGGCATTGGTGAGGCATCGCTTCTCTTCGGTTGCACTAGCGTGCTCACCATTGGTGATATTGACTAGTGCTTCCCTTGGGTTGTGCCAGCAAGTTAGCCGTTGCCGTGATCGACCAGTGTAGTTTTGATACGCCGACTGCCAAGGATAGGGATGATATGCAGTTGAATAGGGACTGTAAGTTAAGCAGTTCCCATTCAACCGTTTGATCAAAAAGCGATGGGCAAGATCTTCTTAGGATATTGTTGCAAAACACTGTACAATTTTTTCACTGTAGCATCCAATGTAGTAAGTTACTGTAGTACAATGGAGACTACTTAATTTGCAATCCCTATTCAAATTGTATTTGATCCCTGTTCGGCTGCCAAGGGTAGCGCGGCGTGGGGTTATCCACTAACGGCGAGGCACATGACGGGATAGGGTGTTGCCATATATAGTCGATGATGACCACATTCACCGTAAGCGATTGCTTGGATAAAATAGTATACTAATATACACCATTTCATCTAAATAGATTGATCAGCTCAGCGTATCATGAAGCCTTAACAGGAGCGTTATCATGTTAACAATGCATATAGTATTGGGGTCACGTTGTCGACGATGAACCACACATAGAAAAAAGTAGATGAACACAAGATGTAGTCCCCAACAGCCTTCAAGGCTGAACAAATTGACTAGTGGGCTGAAATGCAAAGTGCTAGGAGGGTTCTAATGTGCAATATGATTTTTTTTCAACATTCGGGCATTGAGCTAGTCTTGTTTTATGTTGGATCAAAGGCTCCTTAGTTTTATACATTCACTTGGCTTCAATTGTTTGGCCTGATCGACATAGCACAATTCAGGGCATTGTAAATGTAAAGTACAAGCATACTTACCCCTCTCAGGAAACATTAAACAAGTGTTTATTTTGTGTACAATGTCAGCATTAGTCATTTTACTTAAAACAAAATCATTATTTAACCGAGGAAATTTAATAGATCATCATTCTTATGCTTCATGTCTTTCAATTTGAACAAATTTTTTTGATCAGCAGGGTGTAAGTGCTAGTTTGTTAACATGGAACACACATCAATTAGACAAAACAACCAAGCCAATAGAAAGATTCCTATGATGAGCTTTATCTATTATATATTAAAAGCTCATGACAAATCTTTCAAGTGCTGCTAAGAAAAAAAAAGATAAGCTAGAAATTCTCATAAAAAAGCAAAATATCTACCTCTTCATCTGATGGGCCCTAAATAAGTTGAACTATATAGCCATTGGATGTTATTATTTCAAGAAAACATCTAACCATCCATCTAACATATCCGAGTTATAAAGGCTTAAATTAAAATAAAGAGTCTATGCCAAGTACAATAAAAATAACATAAGTTTGGAAAACAATAAAAGGAAATTAACCTTTTGATTTTCATACGAACTCCAAATTAAAACCAGTACAGCTTAAATTTAGAATGAAAATTAGAAAATAGATTTTTTGAATGAATTCTATCCTAACACTAATATTTGAAATTAAATAAAAATAAAAACATGATTAACAGAAATTAAGATTAAAAAAAGGAAATTAGCAATTTGACTTTCATAAGAACTCCAAATTAAAACCCCTACACAGCTAAAATTCAGAATAAAATCTTGATGAAAACTAAAAGTTGGATTTGTATACAAATTATACCCTAAAACTATTGTTTGAAATTGAGTAAAAATAAAATTTACATTAAAATAAATAGCGCAAGACAAGTATAATAAAAAATAATATAGATTTGACATAAAAATTAGTAGCTAGATTTATACACGAATTCTAGCCTAATACTGAAAAAGAAAGTCTATAAGAAGTAGAATCCAAAAATATACAAATTCAGATTAAAAATCAAAGGAAATTAGTAGTTTTTTAATTATAAGCTAAGTGAAAAATAGAATTTGTGGTTTTATTAAAAACTGAAATTCCAAAAAAATATGCTAATTTAAAAAAATAAAAGAAGGTAAAGAATTTGATTTGTATATATATGAATTTGGGATCAAAATATTTTATATAATAAAATTTGAACATGGGTTGTTTATAATAGCTATGAAAAAATATATGTTAAAAATTGTCACAAAAAAGAATATTCTACCCTTTACTTGGTGGACCTTCATAGGATAAAGAGATTGAGGGGGTGGTACAATTGTAGCGACCCCCATTTTTACACAGAATGCAAAAATGGAAATCTAATGTGCTTGCAGTACTAGTCCCTGGATCAGTAGCTAGCACGCACATTTCAACAATTGGAATCACAACCATACAACATATTAATCAAACGGAAACGAATAATTACATAAATATTACAACTCAGAGAATATAGCGGCGAAGAAGCAAAGCCTTGTAGTGTACCCATCCAATCCCGCAGGCAACTGACCAGGCATAAATCCAGATAGAACACGTCAAAGAAGAACCCGCAACCTGCGACGAAAGGAGACTCGAAGCTTCGCATTCTCATCCACCTAAATAATAATTAAGCAAGGGTGAGTACTTTCGTACTCCGCAAGACTTGAGCAAAACCTATAATACATGCGAGCCATTTCAAAGGAAAGGCTTCTCGATTAATTTGCATAAGCGAGTTTCATTTGTAAATCAAGTTATTTATAAGCGGAATTTGTAAGAGCAAGATTGATTGATAACAAATAAATAAAGCATAGTAACACTCACGATCCTCCATGGCGTGGCGGCGATCAACAAATCACGAAATCCATCAATGTCGGCCCTTTGACATAAAGCACAGTTGCAAAACAAAATGATACCAACCCTTTTTAAAATAATAAAACATCTAACATTGGAATGACTTCACCAAGTGCCCATGACCGCGGGCGCGGCTAATCGATTAGATTTAAACTCTGCAGAGGTGTACAACTTTACCCACAAGGAATGATCAACCTTTTTGCTCGACGCACTTCCTTAGGTGGCCAGCCAGGAGATCATACATAACCGTTACATTACCTAGACATGGCATTGATCCAACCCGGGACGTTAACCCCCGCCATAGAACTAGAAACACACACCCAAGCCGTGGATCCACTTTCACACACAACACAACGTTTCTAAACATGGCAGGGCGTACACCGTTGCATTAGCATGTAGAAACCCCGTCAGGCAGACCTCACCGGAATGCCTGTGCTAGCTCCCGCCTACCAATGAACAAAGCCAAGTCTAAATAACTTAATAAGCTAAGGCTACCCCATTCTCACCCTTGTGGTTGCACGGAAATCTTGGATCAATAGCGTCCCATTGCTCGGTCCTTAATCCGACACGGGCAATACTTCACCCTACACTACGTGCAATTCCTCTCGCACATCCGGCTATTGCCAATAATCGCCCGCATCACAGAATAGTTTTATTTTGGGTTTTTAATCAAAGTACCAGCAACCATTTTCCCAAAAAGGATCATTCAGGTTCCATGTAAAACATTTCAAACACAGTTTTAATCATGATCATTTGCTCCTCGGATACTAAAGCATGGCTAAGCGGGTTAATATGATCGTATATACCCAAGGCGACATTAAGAGATGTCTAGCCCTATTACTGTGGTTATCAAGGTTCACATGTTCATAATCATCAAAGGAGATCCACGAGACAACGGTATAACTACCAAATCCACAAAATAGCAATTTACATAAAGTAAAGCATGCATGAAACAATTTGATGAACAAAAGGAATATAAAATCTGGGATCAATATGGTCAAAGGAGGCTTGCCTTGCTTAATCAATGCTTATGGTGAAGACAAGGTTGCGATTGGCGAAGACGACAGCGAAATCAACAACGTCGGGTTCTACGTCGATCAACGAAAATAATAGCAAATAACTAACTTCAATAAGGGCAAAAAGAAAGTAGATAGAAAGAACAAATAAAACTCTTCACAAGAAATAGGGATTATTCTTTATAAATTTAGTAATCTTATTTTACGAATTTAAGATGCAAAGATTGGTTAAGATTGATAGAATTAATCACTAGTTGCAAAGTTTCATTGATTTACTATTCATGATATGAGTTTACGCCAATTCTTATTACTTACGAGGTTTTGCTCTATTAGGATTGAGCCAAAGCAAGATGAAATAAGGATATTTCCTTAGATTACATGAGATCATAATCTAAAGATCATTTCTAGACTATTTCGTACTAAATTCAGATTTAGATGAGTTGCTTTGCGAGTTAATGAAAAGGCTTAATTGATCACATTATATCACGAATGAATACTTCTTTATCTTTGATTGATTTCATGTAGAATTAGTTTTACGCAAGTTAGATCTACTGATTTAGGCTACTGATAACATTTCCATCATATTTGAGAAGGTTCTGGTGATACAAATAACTTAATTACAGGTTTCCTCATTGAAACTACAATTCGTTTATCCATATTACGGTCTAAAGTAATGTGATTACTTAGGGATATTAAGCTATCAAAATTAATATGTAAATCATGGTGAAATGAGATTATCTATTCGTATTTGGGTAGGCTACACTTTGAAGAGCACTAGTAAACTAGTTCCTTAAGTTTTAGAATTTTGGGCGAGACTATAATCTTATCGCTAAAATGGTTTAGGCTATACTTAAAGACTATACTATTCAAAATCGGCAGGAAATGGGAAATGACATATTAACGATTAAGGGTTTTGAACTAGCTTCATTTAAATGGAAAGCATACTGTAATTAAGATGTTTTTGTAGAATATGGTAGTATGAACTTTGTACAGTGTTTCTAAACCAGTTTTACTGATTTTAGTATTTAGACGTTTTATTTTATCTATTGCTGAAATAGCCTAAATGATCATATTTGAAACCTTAAATCGGCCAAGTTTCAAACTTGATTTCCAACTACCCTATACATGATTCTGGATTCATTTTTCAGGCATTAACAGAATACCATCCTAGAAATGTTATAAAGTTGATTTGGCATTATTTTAGCTTTAATTGCAATAGATTATCTATTTACTTATTGTTATCATTAACATTTTCTTTCATTAAGAACATGCAAATTAAATCTTACTTTATATATTTTTACATACATGGGTCCTTGCTATTTTAAGAACTTAATACAAATTACATTATCATTTTGTGAGCCATTATGCTATTATTTTGTTAATGGCCATAACAAGGTTAATTAATGATTATGAAGCAAATAATTTAAACATGGTTCACAATTGAATATTTCGCATATTTGAATATCTCAGTCGATTCACATATAAGAATTTATTTTATCATGTTATAATTTACTAGGTATAGATTTGCATTAAAGACCATAATGGGATACTAACCAAAGTTTAATTGAATAATAATTCTTTAGTTAGAATTAAATACTTTTGCATATTTGGATTCTTCTTGATTTTAGATGAATATACAACTTTGTTTCATTGGGATTGAAACTATATCTCAAAAGATATTGAATTGCAATTTCATTGGATTGGCAAATGCATCTGAAATGGGAATCGTTTTCGGTGTGGAAAGCGCCTTTTAGCTCGAGCTTCTCCTACCTTAGAACACACGACTACTCATTCCTTGAGTAGAGACGAAATGTGGGATTGCTAGGGCTGGCGGCGGTGCTCGGCGAAGATCCGGCGGCAGCGCGGCACCAGGAGGATCGGCACGGCAAGGAGCATCGGGGAGGCGTTGATTCGCCGGAGATCGTGAGGCGTGGCCGGACCAGCGGCGGAAATGGCGGAGGTCGAGAGAAAAACAAGGCATGAGAGCTTGAATCGGTAGCATTGTGAGCATCGAGTGCTAGAGGTTCCATTTTCCGGGTTATTTGAGTGAAACTTACGGATTACTCATACAGCGGGCGGTCTTGGGAAGAAGGGGCTCATGGCGGCGACGACATTTCGCATGGAGAGGGCTAGATGTTTTTGAGGGCTTTCGATGCTTGAGGCTTGGTGATGCTCCAGCTCAACCGGATTTGAGAATGGGATACTCTATTGCTCAGATTGATTCACGGCTTGGAGCTCCGAAGGCCTCTAGCAATGGCGGAAACAGGAGGGAGTTCATGCGCTAGCTTGAGGAGAGGGAAGGAGAAGTGAGGGGGAATGAAAGCACTGCCTCTGGAATGGCTACATAGCGGTCTAATTGGTGGGGCCTTGGCGACAATCGAGCTTGGCGTGGAGCTCTGAGCTTCGGGAGAGTTCTTCAGTGGAGCGAACGGAGGTTGAAGGAAGAGCCTGGCAGCAGGGTTCTGGGACCATTGCCAGCGACTGAGAACTTCTCCATTGCGCCAACGGAACGGGACAGCAACGGTTGGCCCACACGTCGGTGACTGATCGAAGGAAACAGGGTGGCTGGGGTGAATTTCTCCCTCTCTCTGATTTTATTGGGCTATCAGATCATGGTAGAAATTCATCAAACTTTTTGAACATGATCTATGGACAGGTTTTGATGTCTGGTAAAACTTCTAGATTAAAATGAGTTACCAAAGAATTATTAATATTCTGACAACAGTGACTGCTCTAATTTCTTGGTTCGGATTTTGATTTTTCTTTGAGATCAATTAAAGTCTATTATTTTTGAAACTTTTTTTTTCAAAAGTATTTGACCTCGGAATGCTTCTATAAAATTTTCATGTCAAAATATTGTTCCATTATTTTATAAAAATTCTGACATTGCAATTTCCCTATTTTCAGAGTTTCTATTTGTAAATTTATAATAGTCCTAAATTGCAATATTAATTTATAATATTTTTACCATAGGTATATATTGCATTGAGAATTTCATGATAAATTTTTCAGCTCCATTTATGACTCCAAAGTATTTTATAAATTCTGACAATGCATTGTTTTGATTTAAAAGTTGTCTTTTCATTTTGTCTCTTCATTTCTTTCGCATAAAATTTCATTTGGTAGCTAAAATGATTCAATTGAATGATCAGGGTTCTCATGGCAATTCTCCAAATTTTTATTTTTTTTTACATTTTTGCCTTTTTCCTCTTTTTCATTCTTTATTTCCATTTGTTGAATTTTTCATACAAAGAATAAATCCAAAGAAATCCAAATAAAATTCAATAATGCCAAGAAACTCAGAATTAATAATAGTCAAACTTAAATTATTCATTTTCACTTTATTAAATTTTTGGGATGTTACAGATCTACCCCCCTTACAAAAATCTCGACCCCGAAATTTGGCGGGTCTAAGGAAAAGTATTTCTAAAGAAGTCAAGAAACTTCTTCTTGAGTCGGTCTTCTCGTTTTTCCAAATTGCTTCTTCTTCAGAATGATTGCTCCGCTGAATCTTGATCATCTTGTGGGGTTTATTACGAGTGTGTCGTTTATCTTCTTTTAAGATTCTAGTCGGATGCTTTCGATAAGTTAAATCAGGTTATAGATTGATTTCATTTAGCTAGGTGAGCTTAGAAGGAAGACGAAGATATTTCCTTAATTGCGATACATGGAAGATATTATAAACACTGGATAGGGGAGATGGTAACTCTAATTTATATGTTTTTTTCTTTCATCTTCAATGATACGATATGGCCTAATATATCGCAGCGCTAAGTTATTTCGAATTTGGAAACAATGAATACCCCGAACTTTGCCAATCTTGTGGTTGAGATAGATTTGGAAATTCTTTATCGGAGGTGACTTATCGTTCTGTTGATCCATCGTCTTCATTGCAATTGCTTTACTGGACCTTCGTCTTGCGATTCCAAGCTGACGTGCGAAGAAATAGAGAAGAATTCTATTTGAGTTTTAGGTAAGCAGATGAGGGATATTACCATATATATCTCTTTTGATTAAAAACCCAGGATTGTTAATATGGATAATCAAATTTTGAGAATAGCATTTAGTATGTTTACAATACTGGAGGTGAAAGAAAAGATGTATTCTTATTAGATTCATTTAGGAAGAACTGAACGTTATTATCCAGAAGGATATTTGAATACAACGGCTGATCTGTATAATTCAACAACAGTTGGCGAGATTAGCCGAGATTAAATGTTACTCAAAGTTGTCTATAGATTAACAACAGAATAGAGATGATTCAAGGATTGAGTTGAGGCAAGAGGGTTATAAGACGATCCTGATGATTTAATTCGTTTGACCACCTTAGTAGATAAAGGGTTTTGATTTCCTTTGGATTCAACAATTATGAAAGAATGAAGTATACAAAGTCAAGAAGATTGATCGCAGGAATTGAATACACAAGGGATGTGCTCAATATCACATAAGTGTCAGGTGCATTCACATGAAAAGAATGTTTATATTGAGCCTATCGTCGGCGGGGTTATTCTAGGTACTTGATGTTTTCCTAGGTCTTGGAGCAGTTTAGAAATTCTTGATGTCTTCCTTGGCGAGGTGAAGTAGAAGCTGTTCTTGGGTAGATGTTGGTAAAATATCCAAATTCTTCTCGGTTAAGGTAGATGACGTTATCTAACTTATTCGAAACAACAGAAAGGTTGTTTGCTAATTTTATAAAATAAATGATCATAAAGTGACTAAAAGCTGGGAATTAACCTTGGAATTAAATTTGAATTCTAGTAAGATTCAAATACATAAGTATCATACCTAATCTTGCATTGGATAGGTCATAAGCTTCTTTCGCGAATAGGTGTTGCGGCAAGCTGGAATTAATATTTTGAGTTGGACTGATGCATGTCTAAAGAATTGTTGGTCTTGAGATCCTTGCGGCCAGCTTTTAAGGTTGTTACAAAGCGTCCTAGGGTTGCGAATGAAATAGAGTCTATTTGATTTAGGTAATTGTTGGCATAATGCCCCACATTTACCACAACAAAAGCAAATAATATTGAATTCTGGTTTTGAGTAATGGATGGGGCGTGTCGAGGCGAAGATATCAAGTTGAAGTTTACATCGGATGGCTGGTTCGATTAGCAAATGGCTAGGATTTGCAGATAACCTTGAGTAAGTGGCATCAAAAGTGAGAAGATGAAGTTAGCGCGAGGATCTAACGGTGAGGATGAATTTGTTCTTCTTATTCTTGCATTAGCTTTACTAATTATTAAAGTTCTTGTTTGATGGCTGTTTTGTCGAGTCTGTAGTATATAAGCAGCTCTTTCTTGCTTTAGAAGGCATGAGACATTTGATGCTTTTGTTACGCTATGCCTTACTCTTTCAACGACAATACATCTATCTCTGGCGATTGCCTTGTTCTTCTTCTGTCGAATTAGAAGTCTTTTGAATACTAGTTCTTCGAATACTATCACATCTGTTCCTTTCAATTTTTTCCATTTTCATGTGCATTTTGTTTGAGTTTTCCTCTTGCGATTTGGGCTGAGTCGGATTCCTTGAGGTCCGACAAGGCGTTCATTGATGTTGTTGAAGGATGACAAATGATGATTGAGATTGAGAATGAAGTTGAGCAAAATTCCTTTTGGGGTATGTATTATTGCTTACGTGTCACTGGTTCTTTAACAAATTTTTCAAGCAAACTGCTTCAGATTTTATTCCTCCTACTCTCAGGGCTATAATCTAGTCTAACGTGACTTCTGGTATGTTTATGATGCTAGGAGATATTCGTTCAACTTGCGGACATGGTTTAGCAATACGGTTCCTTTTGTGACAGTTGAAGCATTCACGCTTTCCTCGTGGTGTCTTGTTAGGTACAATGGTATGCTTAATATTATTTTCCTTATGAATTTCAACTTATTGTTTCTTAGAACATTCTTTAGCACAATGACTTTCTTTATCAGACAAGAAACATGCCACTGGAGATTACCATTTACTACTTTCTTAGTGAAGGTAGTTAGGATCAAGTGCTATTTCTTTAATTCCTTAAGCAATGTTTCCTATACAACCGATTTTTTTATTTCTAATAACCAAATCCTAAGCAACCAAGGATTGGAGTTCCATTTGTTGAGGCTAAAGTGCAGTGGTGATTAATGAATCAAGGGGGTATTAAGACGGACAATGATCTTGACATTCATAAAGGCAACAAATGATATTACTTATAGGATGTTTTCAGGAGAATAATTTCCTTCACAGCTAGGGCAATTGATTTCACTCTCATTAGTAGTATGTCTCATTTCTCCCTAGCAAGTGCGAGCATGATCCTCAGGTCGATTGGTTTAATAACATTTCAAAGAAAAATGTGGGGGTATCAAATAAGGTATAGAAGTAGATTTCTACTCTAAACCATTTCCTTTTCTGACAAAAGCTGCACCAAGGTTAGAAATATTTTGTGCTAGTTGCCAGAACAGAAGGGAGTGCATTTTAACCAAATTTATTTGGGAAGAGCTGAAGGTCAGTTATAAGGCTAAAGATTTCATCACTCATTACTTTTAGTAGATGTATTAAGGGATTGTATTGTGTCGCAGGCGTCCTGCAACAATATTTATTAGGGTAAGGTTATTTAGACAGAATTCTATTGGATTAGAGGCATTTTGCAACCACGCTTGACAAGATGTTGGAATCGGAGAAGGATGGTTAGATAAGGGTTATCTACATACAAAGTAATATTTGATTCTTTCCAATCAACTCTGGTTGTGGTTTCTATGCAGATTATGCAATTTTTGGTTTGGTTTATAGGGCAAGCGTTTAGTTCTTTATTTTTTAATTAAAATTTTCTTATTAAGCGGGGTTAACACATCGCAAATTTCAACCTAGTGGTTTAACATTCACGAGAGCAACCCGAAAGCAATACAAAAGATTTACAACCAAAATTTTCAACAGCATAGAAATACTACATATATATTCAACTTAATATGGAGGAAGGGTATCTAAGGTTCTTCTTTCTACTGGCCATATGTATTTATGTATAAAGGTTTTACTATATAACTGGCATAGCGTATAACTTAAATAATATTGTCCTTCAAAGTAGACTATTCAGTGACGAGTTTCTTTTAATCTTTGCACCACTTGCTGTGTTAGTCTTCCGAGGCTTCGATGAAGTTGGGGAGGTTGTGATGCTCGTTATTTCCATCTTCTTGAAGTTGTTGATGCAAACATCATGACGTTGCTGACTTGTTACCAGAATTCTTTTCAAAAGATCTGTTGGTGGTTTTCATTAAGCAGGAGAATAGGAAGAGAAGTTCTTCTAGAAAGAATAACTTAGGGGTGGAGAAAAATTCTGTAGAGAGAAGATGAGTATATGAAAATTCTACAAAGGAGAAATGAGTACATAGATAAGGAAATTAAATTCTATAGACAGTAAAAGAGCATATGTATAACTGATGCTAATCTTTCTACCTTTCTTTTAAAAAATAGAGTTTCTGATTTTCTTTTCCAGTTTTCAGTTTTAACGTTCATTCGAAGGTTTCTATTCAGAAGCATAGAACATTTCTAGTTCAGGGTCACTTTATGATACATAATTTAAGCAAGGTGGTGAAATGAGTTTTGAAACATGATCAAGAGTTATTGGTGAAAAAGATTATGTTTTAATTAACCTAATGCAGCTTAATTTTGTTTGGTGTTTACTAATATGGTGATATCTTAAACTTGGTCTATATACATGGAGGACGCGGTTTTGAGAGGCTAAAAGTAGACATGGAGACTATGTTACAAATCTTGATGAGGCTTGATTTTTGAGAGAAGTTAACAACCAAAGTGGGTGCACAAGTGAGAGGTTATATGATGAGAAGGGACGAACTCATACAAAATTTTACAGAGAGAAGAGCTAAACTATTTTGCAGTTTCTTATTTATCCTAGGGGTTGAGTTTTCCCATAATCATACATGAGGACAATTTATTGTGAAACTTTAACCCAGGGGTTAAGTTCACATATAAATCAGTCCTGACAAACAGAAATAAAAACCAACTTCAAGTAGCGAGACATAACGACAACATATGTTGCTCTATATAACTAGAGCAGAATAATATGCTATGCGTAAGGGTTCTTATCTTACGGTAGGTCCTAATATATTCTAATCTTCTACCCTTTTATGGTTGGGTGATGCTATTTCTTCATGAAGTAGGATCTTCAAGTTATACTTCTGTTTTGTCGAGGTTAGTGAAGCGTTGTCCGACTTCCTTGAAATGTTGGTGTAGATATTGTAGGCTTCTTTGGTTGGCATGAAAAATGACAGCAACATGTCTCAACATCTTCACAAGCAATACTGAGGATGAACCATGAGCAGAGATTTCTTTTTGAGATAAGAGGAATTTGTTTACAAATCAAAATGAATGCAGGGTAAGAATAGAATCTTAAGAAGAGGAAAAGAATAGCAAACTCTACATTTTGCAAATAAATTATCTTTTGAAGATAAGATTTTTGAATTTGCTTCTTCTAATGCTAGCGACCACTCTATCTAAGGTTTATCCTACGGTCAGTATAGCTCTGATACCAAGCTGTAGCGACCCCCATTTTTACATAGAATGCAAAAATGGAAATCTAATGTGCTTGCAGTACTAGTCCCTAGATCAGTAGCTAGCACGCACATTTCAACAATTGGAATCACAACCATACAACATATTAATCAAACGGAAACGAATAATTACATAAATATTACAACTCAGAGAATATAGCGGCGAAGAAGCAAAGCCTTGTAGTGTACCCATCCAATCCCGCAGGCAACTGACCATGCATAAATCCAGATAGAACACGTCGAAGAAGAACCCGCAACCTGCGACGAAAGGAGACTCGAAGCTTCGCATTCTCATCCACCTAAATAATAATTAAGCAAGGGTGAGTACTTTCGTACTCCGCAAGACTTGAGCAAAACCTATAATACATGCAGGCCATTTCAGAGGAAAGGCTTTTACAGTTAATTTGCATAAAGCGAGTTTCATTTGTAAATCAAGTTATTTGTAAACGGAATTTGTAAGAGCAAGATTGATTGATAACAAATAAATAAAGCATAGTAACACTCACAGTCCTCCATGACGTGAACGACGATCCAACAAATCCTGAAATCCATCAATGTCGGCCCTTTGACATAAAGCACAGTTGCAAAACAAAATGATACCAACCCTTTTTAAAATAATAAAACATCTAACATTGAAATGACTTCACCAAGTGCCCATGACCGCGGGCGTGGCTAATCGATTAGATTTAAACTCTGCAGAGGTGTACAACTTTACCCACAAGGAATGATCAACCTTTTTGCTCGACGCACTTCCTCAGGTGGCCAGCCAGGAGATCATACATAACCGTTACATTACCTAGACATGGCTTTGATCCAGCCCGGGACGTTAACCCCCGCCATAGAACTAGAAACACACACCCAAGCCGTGGATCCACTTTCACACACAACACAACGTTTCTAAACATGGCAGGGCATACACCGTTGCATTAGCAAGTAGAAACCCCGTCAGGCAGACCTCACCGGAATGCCTGTGCTAGCTCCGGCCTACCAATGAACAAAGCCAAGTCTAAATAACTTAATAGGCTAAGGCTACCCCATTCTCACCCTTGTGGTTGCACGGAAATCTTGGATCAATAGCGTCCCATTGCTCGGTCCTTAATCCGACACGGGCGATACTTCACCCTACACTACGTGCAATTCCTCTCGCACATCCGGTTATTGCCAATAATCGCCCGCATCACAGCATAGTTTTATTTTGGGTTTTTAATCAAAGTACCAGCAACCATTTTCCCGAAAAGGATCATTCAGGTTCCATGTAAAACATTTCAAACACAGTTTTAATCATGATCATTTGCTCCTCAGATACTAAAGCATGGCTAAGCAGGTTAATATGATCGTATATACCCAAGACGACATTAAGAGATGTCTAGCCCTATTCTGTGGTTATCAAGGTTCACATGTTCATAATCATCAAAGGAGATCCACGAGACAACAGGTATAACTACCAAATCCACAAAATAGCAATTTACATAAAGTAAACGCATGCATGAAACAATTTGATGAACAAAAGGAATATAAAATACTGGGATCAATATGGTCAAAGGAGGCTTGCCTTGCTTAATCATTGCTTATGGTGAAGACAAGGTTGCGATTGACGAAGACGACGACGAAATCAACAACGTCGGGTTCTACACGTCGATCAACGGAAATAATAGCAAATAACTAACTTCAATAAGGGCAAAAAGAAAGTAGATAGAAAGAACAAATAAAACTCTTCACAAGAAATAGGGATTGTTCTTTATAAATTTATTAATCTTATTTTACGAATTTAAGATGCAAAGATTGGTTAAGATTGATAGAATTAATCACTAGTTGCAAAGTTTCATTGATTTACTATTCATGATATGAGTTTCTGCCAATTCTTATTACTTACAGGTTTTGCTCTATTAGGATTCAGAGCCAAAGCAAGATGAAATAAGGATATTTCCTTAGATTACATGAGATCATAATCTAAAGATCATTTCTAGACTATTCATACTAAATTCAGATTTAGATGAGTTGCTTTGCGAGTTAATGAAAAGGCTTAATTGATCACATTATATCACGAATGAATACTTCTTTATCTTTGATTGATTTCATGTAGAATTAGTTTTACGCAAGTTAGATCTACTGATTTAGGCTACTGATAACATTTCCATCATATTTGAGAAGGTTCTGGTGATACAAATAACTTAATTACAGGTTTCCTCATTGAAACTACAATTCGTTTATCCATATTACGGTCTAAAGTAATGTGATTACTTAGGATATTAAGCTATCAAAATTAATATGTAAATCATGGTGAAATGAGATTATCTATTCAGTATTTGGGTAGGCTACACTTTGAAGAGCACTAGTAAACTAGTTCCTTAAGTTTTAGAATTTTGGGCGAGACTATAATCTTATCGCTAAAATGGTTTAGGCTATACTTAAAGACTATACTATTCAAAATCGGCGAAATGGGAAATGACATATTAACGATTAAGGGTTTTGAACTAGCTTCATTTAAATGGAAAGCATACTGTAATTAAGATGTTTTTGTAGAATATGGTAGTATGAACTTTGTACAGTGTTTCTAAACCAGTTTTACTGATTTTAGTATTTAGACGTTTTATTTTATCTATTGCTGAAATAGCCTAAATGATCATATTTGAAACCTTAAATCGGCCAAGTTTCAAACTTGATTTCCAACTACCCTATACATGATTCTGGATTCATTTTTCAGGCATTAACAGAATACCATCCTAGAAATGTTATAAAGTTGATTTGGCATTATTTTAGCTTTAATTGCAATAGATTATCTATTTACTTATTGTTATCATTAACATTTTCTTTCATTAAGAACATGCAAATTAAATCTTACTTTATATATTTTTACATACATGGGTCCTTGCTATTTTTAAGAACTTAATACAAATTACATTATCATTTTGTGAGCCATTATGCTATTATTTTGTTAATGGCCATAACAAGGTTAATTAATGATTATGAAGCAAATAATTTAAACATGGTTCACAATTCGAATATTTCTGCATATTTGAATATCTCAGGGTCAGATTCACATATAAGAATTTATTTTATCATGTTATAATTTACTAGGTATAGATTTGCATTAAAGACCATAATGGGATACTAACCAAAGTTTAATTCGAATAATAATTCTTTAGTTCAGGAATTAAATACTTTTGCATATTTGGATTCTTCTTGATTTTAGATGAATATACAACTTTGTTTCACTGGGATTGAAACTATATCTCAAAAGATATTGAATTGCAATTTCGGTAGATTGGCAAATGCATCTGAAATGGGAATCGTTTTCGGTGTTGGAAAGCGCCTTTTAGCTCGAGCTTCTCCTACCTTAGAACACACGACTACTCTGTTCCTTGAGTAGAGACAAACAGGGATTGCTAGGGCTGGCGGCGGACGGTGCTCGTGAAGATCCGGCAGCGGCACCAGGAGGATCGGCACGGCAAGGAGCATCCAGGAGGCGTTGATTCGCGGGAGATCTGGCAGGGCATGGCCGGACCCAGCGGCGGAAATGGCGGAGGTCGGAGAAAAAACAAGGCATGAGAGCTTGAATCGGTAGCATTGTGAGCATCAGGGAGTGCTAGAGGTTCCATTTTCCGGGTTATTTGAGTCGGAAACTTAGGATTACTCCACCGGCCGGTCTTGGGGAAGAAGGGGATCAGGGCGGCGGCGACATTTCGCATGGAGAGGGCTAGATGTTTTTGAGGGCTTTCGATGCTTGAGGCTTGGTGATGCTCCAGCTCAACCGGATTTGAGAATGGGATACTCTATTGCTCAGATTGATTCACGGCTTGGAGCTCCGAAGGCCTCTAGCAATGGCGGAAATAGGAGGGAGTTCATGCGCTAGCTTGAGGAGAGGGAAGGAGAAGTGAGGGGGAATGAAAGCACTGCCTCTGGAATGGCTTCATAGCGGTCTGTTGAGCTGGGACGCGCGGCAGCAATCGAGCTTGGCGTGGAGCTCTGAGCTTCGGGAGAGTTCTTTAGTGGAGCGAACGGAGGTTGAAGGAAGAGCCTGGCAGCAGGGTTCTGGGACCACTGCCAGCGACTGAGAACTTCTCCATTGCGCCAACGGAACGGGACAGCAACGGTTGGCCCACACGTCGGTGACTGATCGAAGGAAACAGGGTGGCTGGGGTGAATTTCTCCCTCTCTCTGATTTTATTGGGCTATCAGATCATGGTAGAAATTCATCAAACTTTTTGATCGAGATCTATGGACAGGTTTTGATGTCTGGTAAAACTTCGAGATTAAAATGAGTTACCAAGGAATTATTAATATTCTGACAACAGTGACTGCTCTAATTTCTTGGTTCGGATTTTGATTTTTCTTTGAGATCAATTGAAGTCTATTATTTTTGAAACTTTGTTTTTCAAAAGGATTTGAGCTCAGAATGCTTCTATAAAATTTTCATGTCAAAATATGGTTCCATTATTTTATAAAAATTCTGACATTGCAATTTCCCTATTTTCAGAGTTTCTATTTTTAAATTTAGAATAGTCCTAAATTGCAATATTAATTTATAATATTTTTACCAGAGGTATATATTGCGTTGAGAATTTCATAATAAATTTTTCAGCTCCATTTATGACTCCAAAGTATTTTATAAATTCTGACAATGCATTGTTTTGATTTAAAAGTTGTCTTTTCATTTTGTCTCTTCATTTCTTTCGCATAAAATTTCATTTGGTAGCTAAAATGATTCAATTGAATGATCAGGGTTCTCATGGCAATTCTCCAAATTTTTATTTTTTACATTTTGCCTTTTCCTCTTTTTCATTCTTTATTTCCATTTGTTGAATTTTTCATACAAAGAATAAATCCAAAGAAATCCAAATAAAATTCAATAATGCCAAGAAACTCAGAATTAATAATATTCATACTTAAATTATTCATTTTCACTTTATTAAATTTTTGGGATGTTATAACAATGATGAGTGTTAACTCGACTATACCGGTATAAGTTATGTGATGTGCATTATAAGTATATAGCATAGACAATTATTGCAATAATAAAAGAAAAAGATGATGGCGATATAAATGGAAAATGCTATGTTATGTTTACTGTTTTGCTATACAAGTATTTGGGAAAGAAAGTTTTATTCACAAGTGACAATTATTGGGAAACAGAGTGGGCATTATCTCTTCTATAACATATAAAATTAAAGCATAAAAAATAGAGTTTTGCAAAATCACATATGTATTTCCAAATCATTTAAACATGGTTTAAGAACGATGCAGGCACAACTGCGTGTGCCACCCTGTTAGTTTCATCAAATGTTTAATAGTTCAAATACAAAACAAATACAAATTGGCAAAATGGAAGACAAAAAGCACAAACATGAATGCTTTCTAGGGAAAAGATATTTCAATAAAGAAAATGAGGATTAGGCCGTAAGGCACCAGCAACATATGAACAAGAGAAGCTGTTTCAAATAATGCACAGAAAAGTAGAAAATAGGAGACATAAATTTTACGTGAAAACCTTTGCGAAAAAAATATGGACGCACAAAGGCAATTTTACTATATGAAGGAGGTGTTTACAATGAAGCTTTTGCTTTTCCTATGAGCTACATAGACATATTTTTTCTATAAACTACAGAGACATATTTATAGTGGTACACTCCGTGTAGTAGTGGTTTTGAGATAGAATAGGAAACAGATTTGTATCACCCTCAGTCTCAACAGAAACAATTGTCCTATACCTCAACCTCGTATTGCTGAAAATGCTTCTTTGATTGTGGCGACTTCATCGTATACATCCTGCATTGTTGGTCGATCTTTTGGTGTCTCCACAGAGCATGAGAGACCAAGCTTAACAAGCCGCACGATGCAGCTCAGCATTTCGACCGTTGCTTGCTTTTCACGGTCTAAATTATTGTCTGCATTTTCATCTTCAAAATTTGGAATGATAGTAGGATCAAGAATCTCGCCAATCTTGTGAGGAAATGCTTTTTCCACAAATTTGTGAAGACTCAAACCATCATTAAACATCTCATCCGTCGGACACTTCCCTGTGAGCATTTCTAGGATAATAATTCCATAGCTATAGACATCGCCCTCTGTTGACATTTTGCTCCCAAAGCCATACTCTGCAATGTTGTCTATAATTGTTTAAACAATTGACTATCTCACAATATTGAAAAATAGAAAATACCATAAAAGCATCTTTTCAAACAAAGGAAAGGTAAAACGTGAATATCAAGAAAATAAATAATATATTAGAGAAGCCCTATTATTTTTTATATTGACAAAAAATAAGAATATGAAAAATTGTCACCTGGTGCAATGTATCCAATTGATCCTCTTGGTCCTGCTAAACTTGTAGAACTGGTAATGCTTGAAGAACTACAACTGTGAAGAAACTTAGCTAACCCGAAGTCACCAAGACGTGCACCCATGACATCATCTAGAAGGACATTGCTGGGCTTCAAATCACAATGGACCATTGGGGGCATGCAATGGTTATGCAGATAATCCAATGCAGAAGCTATGTCCACTGCTATTATTATTCTGGAGCCCAAACTCAACGGCCTTTTCATTTTCGGATCAAGCCAGCTATCTAGGCTACCGTTAGCCATATATTCAATAATAAGTGCTTTGAAATCATTCCCTTTAGGATCCCATGTTGAGCATGCAGAAATCACCCTTACGAGATTACGGTGACGAGTGTTTCTGAATGCCTCGCACTCAGCAAGGAAGCTCTTTTGTCCTCCAAGTTGATCGAGTTTGAAAACTTTGATAGCAATTGCGTGTGCTTCAGCCTCAAATATACCTTTGTAGACTGATCCATATTTCCCTGAACCAACCAAGTTGTCTGAAGAGAAACCATTTGTTGCTTTGAATAAATCAGCATACGAGAACATCTTCAACTCCTTGCATGATGGAGGATCTGATTGTTTGGATTTCTTACTCCTCTTCCAAACAATAAGTACTAAACACGACAAAGAGACCAAAGCAAGAGCCACACTAAGCCCAACTATCTTTAGAATGTGGGGCCAGTGTTTGGATGTAGATGCTAAGCATGGTGGCAATTGTAACTTTGGGGAATTGGAACATAACATACTGTTCCCTTGGACAAATACCTCACTGGAATTCTGAAATATCCCCTCCGCTGGTATTTGACCCTCAAGGTTGTTGAAGGACAAGTTGAGAACCTTCAAAGAAGTGAAGGACTGAAAGAATTCAGGAATTTCACCACTCAAGTTGTTTCGAGAAAGATCAATCTCAGCGATACCTCTTAAATTGATGAAAGATCCGGGAATTCTGCCATCAAGAAAGTTACCCTCCATGTGGAGGGACTCTAAGTGGACACAGTCACCTAGAGTATTGGGAATTAGTCCAGACAGATGGTTATTGGATATATTAAGAGGGCCAAGATTAATCAAGCCACCAATCTCCTGTGGAATCTGTCCAGAAAGCTGGTTGTGGGACAAGTCCAAACCTACTGAAAGGGAGTAAAGAGAGAAGAGCTCTTTTGGAATGCTCCCATCCAAGGCGTTACAAGAAAGGTTCAGAGTGTTTAAATTTTTGCAACCACCTAGAGCCCTAGGAATTGATCCACTCAAATTATTTTCTTGCAAATCGAGCTCATTCAATTGATGGAGTTTACCAATTGAAACTGGAATTTGTCCGGAAAGTTTGTTCTGTGATAAGCTTAGGACAGTCAAGTTTGCAAGATTTCCAAGTGTGTCAGGAAGATTTCCGGCAAAAAAATTCTGTCCCATTTTAAGAAACATGAGGTTTGTGAGGTTGCCTATATCTGGTGGTATGGTACCAGATATCTTATTTGCATTCAGCAGCAAAACCTCTAGGCTGTTTGGGAGACTACCAACTGAACTCGGCAAAATTCCTTGCATTATGTTTGTTGCTAAAGACAATATCACCAACTGTGTGCAATTTTTCAACGAGGAGAGGAAAGACCAATCTCCGGCTTCGAGCTGATTGCTAGCTAAAATCAGTTGGCTTAAGTTAGTAAGGGACCCAAAAGAAGGGATAATACCATGGAATGCATTAGCCCCTAGATTAATAGATTGAAGATTGGTTGCGTTGGTCAGAGAGGGAGGGATTTGGCCTTGGAACTGATTTCCTTGCAAAATCAACGTTTGGATGCTCGGAAGGGTGTATCCGACGTTGAACGGAATGCCCCCCGTGAGATTGTTGATGCCTATGTTAAGGTATATGAGTGAGGAAATGTTGTATAGAGAGGCTGGGACAGTCCCTGACAAACTGTTGTAAGACAGGTCCAGTGCTTGCAAGTTTGGAATTTTGCCTATACTCTCTGGGATTCTACCTTGAAGATTGTTGCCTGAAAGCAAGAGCCAGCGAAGGGAAGAAAAATTCCCCAAAGAGGAAGGTATGGTGCCTGAAAGACCATTCACCGACAAGATTAGATATTGCAAGGGTGAGTTGATATTTGACAAAATTGGTATGGACCCGACAAAGTTGTTCGTATCAAGGGATAATCTTTGAAGTGATGAGCTGTTGAAGAGAGCGGGAGGAATCTCGGCACCGAGAAGATTCTTTGTTAGGTCCAGCACTCGGAGCGATGAACTGTTAGCTAGGAGAGACGGGATAGGTCCCGTGAGGCTATTGTTCGCGAGGACAACATAGACAAGGGAAGAGCTGCTTCCAAGTGAAAGAGGAATGTTGCCCGTCAGACTATTGCTAGCAAGATGTAAAATCGAAAGATTTCGGAGCAGCCCCAACCCTTCCGGGATACCTCCACTGAGCATGTTGAAATCCAGGTTGAGTTTCTGAAGATTTGAACAGTTGCTCAGGCTTGGAGGGATCTCACCATTGAGGGAGTTGCTCCCGAGATCAATCGTCTGAAGGAGAGAGGAGGACAGTGTGTTTGGAATCACACCACTAAGTTTGTTTGAGCTGAGGTTAAGGTAGCTCAACCTATTTAGCTGGCCAAGCTCAGGTGGAATTTGACCGCTCAGTTGATTATTCGGGATGTGGATTCTTGTGAGGAAAGTGAGGTTGGCAACGCAAGGTGGTAATTGGCCATTGAGGCCGAATGACTCGAGGTCCAGCGCAACAACACGAGATGCGTGTGTCTTGCTGCAAGCAACTCCCGGCCAACTGCAGAAATGGAGGGAATCATTCTTCCATGAGCCTAGGAGGCCGGCAGGGTTGGAGAGATGTTGCTTCAGGCAAAGGAGGGTTTGGAAATCGGTGTCAGATCCATTGTGGAGAGCTGTATCACCCAGTGAAGAGGCAAGGAATGCAAAGCTCGAAAGAGAGGTGAGGACAATGGTCAGGAGCTGTGAGGAACTGAGAGCTCCCACAGGGGACGTATATTTTCTATCACACATGCTTTTATGACATATGCTTCTGCATTGAGTTGTGTGATTTCTCCAAGTAGTGACATGCTGCATTTATAGAAGAAAACTAAGCTGCTAGCTACTTGCATCATATTGGAGTTAATTAACGGCAAGTGGGTGCCATTTCTGTCACGCGAGCCATTCCGCGTTTCTTCCGCAGCTCCACCTACTTTCAGAGTTTCAGTCAAAGTTGGGTTCTGAATGGAGGCTTTTTAAGTGCTGGAGCTTGCACTGCAATTTGAGCGCCCAGCCAGCATCCATTACGCCAATTGTTCCCTTTCGGTGCTAATTAGCTAGGCTTTGCCTCTCCAAATGCACGGAGCACACCGCTCGTCAGGAACAATGGCAAAGAAGTGCTCTCGCCATCTTCCGACCCCGGCTCAGTTGCTCCTAATCGTCCTCATTTTACTGGTTTTTGTCAGTGGCATCCTCGGGCGCCAACCAGGTGGATCATGCGCCAACAATCGTAAGCAATCCTGTTTATAAATGAGAACAAGTTTTTCTTGCCTATTTTACGGCTTTCTAAACCCACTCGCAAGTCGCAACACATGCGATTTTCCTTCTATTAATCTACTGTAAATACTTTAGTGGTAGCGTACTGGAATTACCACTTAACTCTGTTGTTCTTCTCCATCATGGCAGCGACCGTCCAGCGTAACTGCCCGCCAATCCACCCTCCAAACTGTTGCCCGAACTGTCCAGGCTGTTGATAACCGCTGGATGGATACGAAGCGCATGCCATTTCTACGCAACGGAATCGGGAGGATTAATTCCCCAATTCGTTTGATCTGAGAACGCACGGGACGAGCTGGATGGTTTTCTTTGCGATCCGTTGCGCAGGAAGTTTTCTATGTCAAACAAATAAGATGTTTTTACCATATTGTGCAGGAGCCTTTTACTATGTATGAGTGTAATCCGTTCGCATCAATGATACCATAAATAAACATGTACTATATCCTGTTACATATCATTTGGGGATACCTGCAGTCAAGCTTTTTTTTTATTGGATTGACTGTCAATATCTTTTAAATAATTATATTCTAATATATAAGAATCGTACACTATAGATCTATATCAAAAAATACTTTTATAACATTATAATTTTATTAAGTTCTATAAATATATTACAATATAAACTATTGTTTAAAATTATGTTTTAAGGACCATATTAATGTTCAAAATAACTTGTATTTTTTTTTTGAAAGGTAGCGAGCTGCAATTATATTAGATAGGGGATAGAACAAGTGTGCGATGGTGCAACAAGCTACACCATCGGGAGAAGATTAGAAAAAGGGGGGGGGGACAGGGGAGGGAGGGATAAAAGAGAAAGAAGAGAAAAGCAAAGAAAGAAAAGGAGAAAAAGAGAAAAACACAGGAGGTAATTAACTACGTCGCTGGACGAGTTCTTTTTAGGTTCTTTGCTCCCGCGAAGATCCAGTTTGCCGCTTCATCCTTGATGGACTGAAGGATCGCGTCGTTTGTTTTGCATTCATTTCTGAAGACTCTGTTGTTGCGCTCTCTCCACCATTGCCAACAAGTTAAGATAATGAGGGTTTTTAAGCTCTTTCGGGACCTTTGTTGGTTGTTCAACTGGTGTAGGGTCCATTCCTCTAGGTCGCTGGTCGAATCCCATCGTCCGGAGAAGAGAGGGTGTGAGGGTCCATCGACTTCACAGTGCCCATAGAGCTTTGGCTTGAGTGCAATCTATAAAGAGATGGTAGACCGTTTCAAGGTTTCGATAGCACATCTGGCAGAAATACTGGTTAGGCCACTCACGCCGCTGCAAGCGCTGTGCGGTCCAAAGTCGATCTTGGAGTGCCAACCAAAAGAAGATTTTCTTGTGTGACGGTCCCCATGAGACCAAACGAGGGAGGAACGGCGTGAGGGTGCTTCCTACAAATTGCATGCGGTATGACGAGGAGGATGAGTAGACTCGCGGGCTTTGAGTCCATGTTATGGCGTCCGATATTCTTGATCGCGATGGGGTCGATTGTATTATGACCATAGGCTAATCAATTCGGAAGGTGATGGCGATTAGGTTTTGCCTAATGTCCGCATCGATTGTTTTCTAGGAGGGCATTTTGGACCGACCTTGTTTTGCGTCTGGAGATCTGGAACAGGGATGGTGCCAGCTGCATAGGGGCAAAGCCTTGTAGCCATCTGTCAGTCCAAAACGATGCCATCTGACCATTTCCGATGGTGATCCTCGTTGCCGCGGAGAAGAGTTGACGGTCAATAGAGTCGCAAGGGGTCGATTCCCCAAACCGCGACCTATCCCCAGCTATCCATTGGAACCAAAGCCATCGAAGGCGGAGCTCTGGCGAATCTGTGGAGGTCAAGAACACCAAGTCCCCCCCTTTCGAGCGGTCGGCAAACTGTTGTCCAACGGACTTTGCAATTTCCACCGTGAAGATCATTCTTGCCCGCCCAGAGGAATCTTCTTCTAAGTTTGTCAAGATCCGAGATAAATTTCTTTGGCACCTTGATTGCCGTCAACAGGTAGATAGGTAGCGAGGATAGAACCGATTTTACCAAAGTGAGACGGCCGCCTATTGAGAGTAGGGTCGCTTGCCAGCCCGCTAACCGTCGTGCCGCTTTGTCTATGATGTGTTGGAGGTCAGCTCGACGCAATCTTCCGAGTGCCAGCGGCATGCCCAGGTATTTGAAAGGGAAGGTCGAGATTTGTCCTTGAAAAGCCTGCAGGATGCACTGAAGGTTCAGGTCTTCGCCTCTGATTGCGGCGATGGTACTCTTTTGCATGTTGACTTTTAAGCCAGACGCTTCACCGAAGGATCTAAGGATGGCAAGGGTTGCCTCTAGCTCTTCCTTGATCGGATTGAGGAATATAACCACATCATCTGCAAATAGGGATACTCTGGTCGATGGGTCACATCCCTGTAGGGGGGACAGGATACCGTCATTGGTAGCTTTGGAGAGCAAGTAGTGGATTGGATCGATGGCCAACAGGAAGAGGTAGGGTGATATCGGGTCGCCCTGCCTCAAGCCACGGCGGTGACTGAATTTTGGTCCAGGAATTCCGTTGAGAAGGACCGAGGAGGTGGTTGAAGCGAAGGAGATTGACAGCCAATCTCGCCATCGGGGACTGAAACCGCGGGCTTGCAGGAGATCCAGAAGGTATTCCCAGGAGACAGAGTCAAAAGCTTTTTGGATGTCGAGCTTGAGTAAGAGCACCGGCGTGCGTTTCCGATGGTAGGCTTTTGCGCAGTTCTGAACCCATAAGAGTTTTGCTGGATACATCTCCCTTTGATGAAGGCACTTTGTGAATTTGAGATTAGCGCGTCCATGTGCTTGGCGAGGCCCAACGCTAAAACCTTGGATAGGATTTTAGCGAATGAGTGAATGAGGCTAATTGGCCTGTAGTCAGCGGCGGTTCCCGAGTCCTCTTTTTTTGGGATCAGGACAATGGAAGCTGTGTTAAGAGGTTTGAACGCTCGAGCATTACAGTTTTCAATGCAGTGGAAGGCGGCCATGATGTCCTGCTTGACAATTTCCCAACAGTGTTTGAAAAAAATGCCTGTGAAACCATCTGGGCCGGGCGCTTTTTCGGCGGGAAGCTGGCGAATTGCATATAGCACTTCATGAATAACTTGTATTTATGACAACAGAAGTAATAGCACTTGTTTATGGGTCGACATTAGCTTTGGAAACATGTTATTTGCTGTTGAATTGTCGACCGATGAGCTGAACACTCCAAACACCAGAGAGGGTACTGATAAGCTTGCACCTGCCATGTAATTTGTTAAAGTCTTATCTAAAACTATCCGAGTGCCCACGTATCAATGAATGTAGAGTAAATATATCTAGGTAGAGGAAGCCACTAATACAAGCGAGAATGCTAGATTTGGAACATTGTGTGAAATTTCAGTCTTTGGTTAGAAATTTCAAAGTTAAGTGACTCCGATCACTTCAACATGGAGCATGTCCAAAGGACATTCAATGGGAGCTGTATGATCTGAGTGATCCGGACATGAGTCAAACAAATTTTACAGATGTCATATTTTTGAGTTATAATGGAAGTCATATGATCCAAGTGACCCAAACTAACTATAAGTCAGATAAATTCTATATAGAAATGTTCAAAAGGACCTAGATGTTCTGAGTGGGTCGAAGCTTGACCCATATCAATTTCACAGAGAAAGTGTTCTTGAAGATTTGTACTAGCCCAGATAATCTAGGCCATATTGATGATCTAAGTAGGTCAGATGATTTGAGTGGGTCAGTTAATCCAGCTTAGACCGCACATGATCCTGTCCGTCGAGAGAGCAACGTTTCCTGGAAGGCAGAGATGCCCACGTGGAAGTCGCTCTCGCAAATGTCTACCGACAGGACGTATGGTCTTCGGAAACCGATAGACTGTTAAATTATATTGCACAACTTGACTGGCGCTTTTTTTTTTCTTTTTTCAATGAAGCCACCAACCAAAGCAACGGTTTCCTGGAAAACCGAGAGGCCCAAGTCATCCATTTCAGGCAAATGTCCGCCCACAGGACATTAGAGGTCTGTTTACAGTGGGCAAATAGGGAAGGTCGACAACGAGTGGTTGTCAAGTCTTCTGATTCTCATTAAACAAGGATGAGGTCTAGTTGGTATGGGGACTGCCAAGTTTGCAGTCTACATTCAACTGAGCAAATCGATGACGCAGACCGTCCAAAACCGGTTTGCTACAGTACTCCGTAAAATCTTGATCGTCCTTTTTCCATCGGACAGACTGCAAATCTGCAATACCAACTGCACCTGATTCTTGTCCTTCTCATTGAGCCAGTAAAACCTGATACTGGCAGCCCACAGGACATGTGGTCTTCGGATACTGATAGACTGAACTTATTACACAACTTGTCCACTGAACAATTGGTGATATTCAGGGCATCTCCTTCGTTTTAATAGCAAGAAAATCCCCATAATAATCCTAACTCTAGAAATTCTCACATTAATTGAAAGAAAAAGAGAAGGATTTCCATCACATATTTTGATGGGGTCAGATTATAATGGTACAAATTAATCATATATAACAAATACAATTGTTTTTCCATAATTGAAAGTAAAGTTGTATAACATATATAAATTTTTTAGATAAAGGATTAAAATCCGGCATCTGCACTTGCACACAAACGAATAACAAATATAAATAGAGTACATAACAAATACAATTAAATTTCAATCATTGAAAGTAGAGTTGTACATCAAAGACAATTATATCATAATATCTGAGACCCAATTATCAAGTTGTGTTCATTCTTCAACGCGATTTTACAGAAGGCCATTGATCCATTAATAGTAGATAAGCTGCAGGAAGACGTGGTCCACACTCTGTGCAAGCTTGAGATGTGTTTCCCTCCATCTTTTTTTGATATTATGATCCATCTCATTGTTCACATTGTGAAAGAATCGGATTCTTGGTCCGTATTTCTACATCGGATGTACCCTTCGAGAGATTCATGGGGTTATAAAGAAATATGTTAAGAATCAAATCGTAGGAAGGCTACATTGCCGATGGTTGGGGAACCGAGGAGGTCATTGAGTTCTGCGTCGATTACATGGATCTCAAACCGATTGGTGTGCCTGTATCTTGGCATGAGGAAGGCTACAGGGGAAAGGGACACTAGGCGAGAAATCGATGCGTACTAGCAATCTAGCTGCATTTACACAAGCACATTTTGCAGTTTTGGGACAATCAGTTGTGGTGGCCCCGTATGTCGACATGCACAAGAACGTGCTATCCAAAATAAACCCAGGGAGGTCAGAGGTTTGGCTCGCGAGAGAGCACAGAGATAATTTCGGCGATTGGTTGCGTAGACACATGATGCGTCTGAGACAGTACTTTCGGTTGAAAGTGTTGGCTCAGGGACCGTCAACTACAATTCGGACATTCCAAGGATACGACATAAATGGTTTTACATTTTATACAAGAGCGCAAGATAAAAGAGCACCAATCAAAATAGCGGTATTCGTATAGATGCCTATGACAAGAATGGAAATAGGCAAACCTACTATGGATTCATAGAAGAGATTTGGGAGCTTGACTATGGACCTTTGAAGGTCCCTCTCTTCGGTGCCAATGGGTCGACTTCGTGGCGTGAATATCAACAAGTGCGGCATCACTACCGTGGACCTCAAACTCGTCGGATCTGAGAGAAGAACCATTCGTACTTGCTAATTCATTACACAAATCTTCTTTATGGCGGCCGGCTAACAAGGAGCGCCACGTGGTTATTCAAGGAAAAAGAAGGATTGTCGAGTCGAGAATGTTGTCGACGAGGAAGAGTACAACCAATTCGATAAGCTTCCCCCTTTTGGAGAGGACATTGACCTTAGTACCATGGAAGAGAGTGACGAAGCTACGTACATACGCCACGATCATAACGAAGGTCGAATCGTAGCTTAGTTGTAGTAATGAAATGTATGCTTTCTTTTGTATGAACGACATGTTTATTTTCTCATATGTAACAATTAATGTAATATATGCAATAATAGAAATTGAGGTTATGCTTTCTTTTGATCAAATTGAAAGTTTCACTTAATTGGTCGGAGATTAGCATATCTTGCATTTGGATTTTTGTGATTTTGATTGACTTGAATTTGCTTGAATTTGTGACATTTGTTGTTCAATTTGCAAGCATTATTTGATTTTTGAAATATTAAAACAATTAAAATAGTTAGCAATTTTATTTTTATAATTTTAGAACCTAATATAAATTTGGGGAAATATTTAAATAAAATATTAGATGTCCTATAGTATGCCTCCAAAAATTTTAAGAGAATTTGGATGAAATTTAATAGAATTTGGTCGAGAGCCTATCATTGCCGGTTGTACATATGGCCGCGAAGATTATTACGCTTATCACTTTGCGGTTGTACATATTGACCGCAGTAATATTCCACTATCACTGCGGTTGTACAATGGACCGGCGGTAATATTCCATTATCACCGTCGGTTGTAATTATTGGACCGTCACTAAAATACTATCGATCTTGGGTTGTTTTATTGAACCCAGCGGTGATAATCCACCCTATAAATATACTTTTACCGCTCTCCTTTTAGTTACCTAACCTAGCCCGCGCCCTCCTCTCACTTTTTCTCGCGCCGTTGCCTCGGAGCTCCCGCCGCCGCCGTGCCTCGGACCACCGCCATCGGCTCACGTCGAACCTCCCGCCGCCGCCTCGACTCGGGCCGCCATCGCCTCGCTCGCCTCGGACCGCCGCGTCGCCTCGACTCAGGTCGGCCCCCGTTGCCTCCCCACCGTCGCCTTCACCTCCACGCTGTCTCCCCACCGTCGCGTCGACCTCCCCACCGTCTCCCCACCGTCGCATCGACCTCCCCACCGTCGCCTCGACCTCCCCACCGTCTCCCCGCCGTCGCCTTGGTACTGCTCTTGCGATGTGTGAATGTGCATGTGCAGACGTGAATGTGAATGTGAATGTGCTAAGGGGCCAGTCAATTCGTTTGGCTTGGGGACCTAGCATGTGGGTATAGTGTTCAGTGAGGATTTGGGACTGCAATAAACGATTTGTGACAACTAATCTGTGATGATTCTAGAGTTATCAATGAGATAGACATTTATTCTGTGAATAAGGCCTTAAATTGATAGACTTATATGCTGTAGAAGTACTGATTTATTCACTGTCAATTTGTGGTTCTTGTACCGTTTGCATCCTGTGATTAGTATATTCATTTGTTCAGCTAGCCTGTAGCACTGAATCTTATCGATCTGTTGTCGTTAGGTTCTGTGAGACTCTATCTGTTGGTTCCTGGGAGTCTATTTTATTCGGCTAGCTTGCAGTCCTGAATCTTATTGATATATTGTCATTAGGTTCAGTAAGCTTTTGTCTCGTAGTCTACTGTCCTGAATCTTATTGATATATCGCATGCATACATTGTTGATCAATTGGCATATTTAATATATATACTGATCTGAACAATAATAACTGAACACTACTTGGTTAATCTACTGATCTAAATGTATGCTCACTATCAGTGTTACTTCATTGTCTTTATACTGCTCTGTTCAGTTAATTAGTTGGCTACTGATCTGAATAATAATTGCTTGGTAAAATAGCTAGCTAACTAATCCGAACATCATTTCATGATTAAACTTAGCAAATATTTAATCTCTTGATCTGAATGTATCTTTGAATGAATATAATATGTTAACATCGAGCTTGATTATCAATTTTTTAATGTGTATGTTAAGGTAGTAAGGGTTGAAACTAAGGTAAGGTTGTCACAAATTAGTCTATTACTCGTCCCTTGTGGCGGCAGAGGGCCTTTGGGCAACCCGACATCGAGAACACTCAAAATAAACAAGTTGAGCTTTATGCTAGTTGCCTTGTTCATTTTTTTACGCCCTTGTCTTTGTTTTGATCATTTTGCTCTATAGTTATTTATATTGCAGCCAAAAGTAAACTTCAATTTGGTGCTTTGTATATGTTCTTGAAAGATGTATACATGTGTTGTAAATATTTGTTTTGTACAGATGTATACATGTGTTGTAAATATTTGTTTTGTGCCACTAATTGTAATAGTAAGTAGATGTAATAGTTGTAGTTCATTTAGTTAATACTCCGTGCACGGGACTTTTGGGTCACAGTGAGCATACACTTAAGTGGAGTATGGGTGTCACCTCTAAGTCCAACACACGTGTGAGGAATCGATTCATATTTCTGGGTGTCCACGAGAGGTTTTCCGGGTGACTTTCGGGTGACAGTGAGCATACACTTAAGTGGAGTATGGGTGTCACCTCTAAGTCTTTCAAATATTTGTATGTGTTCTTTTAAATATTTGTATGTGTTCTTTTAAATATTTGTATGTGTTCTTTTAACTCTCGGTATATAATGAAGTTACAAAAAAGAGAAAATTCTGACAAGTTTAAAGTGTTTAAACTTGTCGAATTTTCTCTTTGTAACTCTCGATATATAATGAATTTGATCTTGACATTTCATCGTAGGCTACCTATGTATAAATTTGTAGATCAAATTCATTATATCTCGAGAAGTTAAAAAGAAAATTCGACAAGTTTAAACACTTTAAACTTGTCGAATTTTCTTTTTAACTCGATATATAATGAATTTGATCTTGACATTTCATACTATAACACCCCATAGCCATCCGTGCCACGGATGCTACCCATCCTCTAAACTATTAAGACCGGCTTAGAAACTAAGCCACGAAATTTACAAAATTTCGGTATGACTCTCTAGAACCGAGGACATCCACTCGTGAGACAAAAGTATGATATCAGTCATATAATATATCAATCACTCAAAATAGGAAGAAACATTCTAGCAAGTCCTTAGTTAATCAATCAAACCCCCAATAGAAGTTAAGAACCTCCAACACGACGAACAACATATTACAATCTCATTAATTACATCCAGAATTATTGAATTTGTTAAATAAATTATTGAAGACTGAAGTCGTGCACGTGATACTACTCCCAACCAGACGAGTCAGCTTCAAGGAACCTAGAACAGGAAGTAAACAAGCATGAGTCCAAGACTCAGCAAAGTGCAACAATAATAAAAAGTAATGAATTCAACTGAATTACTTTTACTCTAGAATTTAATATAGCCCTTACTAAATGGAAATCAACCAGTAAAAGAAGCAATAACTAACTCCACTTACCACAACCAACTCGAAAACATAACTAAATCTTACCCCTGCTTCAATATACATCGCTGGATGAGTCCACGCCTCAATCCTCAACCTGTTCTTCCCTTTCTCATCAATCCCATTTATCAATTGCAACACACAATGCAATGGAATGCGTTTATGCTTTCATGCTCAAGTGCACAAAACATACAAAAGAAGAATCTCATACCCATACATCACAATCAACTTATTAAACATGATTCATATTCGTCAATGCAATACAGATGCACATATGCCATACAAAGAAGAATCTCACATCCATACATCACAATCAACTCATTAAACATGATTCATGATTCATCAATGCAATGCAAATGCAAATATATCAAACAAATGAAGAATCTCATATTCATACATTGCAATCAACTCATTAAATATGATTCATCATTTGTCAATGCAATGCAAATGCTTGCATGTTCATATACTCATCTCATTTCACCATTCTCATGCATATGATGCATTCTCATGCATAATTCACCATTCTCATGCATATGATGCATCATGCATGCCTCATCTCCTCTTTGTTTAGCAAATACCGGTATTGCCGAGCACCACCCGTCGATGCGTGCCCTCAAACCCAACCATCCCGTGGAAGGGGCCTGCCGAAACAGGACTTGCCCGCTACCCAAATGGCGGGTCCTACGCTAACCGCTCCCATCCACGCCAGTGGATGGGACTACGGGGTAGGATCTCTGAGCACTCCGGATTAGTCATATAACTCATATGACTTTCTCACCGACCTGGCTCGATGCACTTGTCATGAATGCACATATGCAAATATCATTATCAACACTCAAATCACCTTCTCAACACTCATATCCATATTCTCAACAAGTCTTATCAACATGGACACATGTGTTATTAACACTCGCACCAAAGACATAATCCATTTTCTTGAACGCAATTCAACTATTTCTATTAATCCAACCTCACAATCTTCATTATTCACATTCACCTATCATAGTAGTGAGCACTCTTATGAACGTGTGATATAGCAATGTGTCAATTTGACAATTATACGGGGTCCAACAAACAACCCACAAAGCATTCAATCCAAAGATGCACTTTCCATGAATGCATATATGCAAAAGCCATTCTCAACGTTCATATCCACAAGGTCATGTATACCATCACCACTCACATAAACGCCACAATCGTATATTATGACCACAAATCGAGCCATTTCATATCTCACATCTTATATCCTTTAGGTTCCCATTAGACTAATCATACTAGGGAGCGTCATCAGGGAATATATACAATGTAACCCATTCACATGCTCCCATTTCCTTCTTTCATAGCCACAAGCATAAATCTCATTCATGGATATTCACAAGTCCTACACATACTAGTGATGCCCACAAAGCAATATCATGCATTATCAACTTATATAGCAACTAGCATGGCAAACAATCAATACTGCAAGAACTCAACAATCGATGCACTTGCCTTTACCGACGAAAGAATGGAGTGGCATGTGGTTGAGGCCACTCCCGACAGAACCTTCCCTGCAAATAAAACAATATTCATCCAACTCAAATTCATACACACTCGGTACAAGCGATGAAGAAAACAACTCTACATATTCACATCTACAATTGAAACCAAAACATCCCTCCACCACCTAAATGCAAATCTGGACAGCCGGCATTGAAAATACCGTAACTTCCAAATGGCTACTCCGAAAAGGATGAACCCGGGCTTTAAACGATCGCAAGAGACAACTCTACAACTTCTTCTATAGCCGACCGATCGGAAAACTTACCGATTAATCTCAGTTTTGCGACGAACAGCAGACAAACGGAAAATTAACTCGATCTGGACAGCATACACCAAAATGAGCATAACTTGAGTTCTACAACTCCAAATCAAATAAAAGAATACATTTCTCAATCTACCCGAAAAATCCTAACTTTTTCTAGGCAATGAAAAAGTCTAATTCGGCCTCTACGATGCTCTAATCTGCAGAAGAACACAGACTGAACCAATCGCGACAAGAATTGGACAACACTCGGTAAAATAGCCATAACATTTAAATGGCTGAATGAAACTTGACGGTTTTGGTCTCTATTGAAAGGTAATTCAATTATCTACAACTTTTGTTATAGCCAAACCCCCAGGAAACACTTGAAGAATTTTCCATTTGCCATCCAAACAGTGGGACAGAATTCAGCTCAAGCAGGAATCTCAAAAAAACTCTAGACTCCAAATCCCTCAACTAAATGCATCTCAAATACAAGGATTCTAGCTGGGCATTAGATCAAACACCTTACATGCAAGAAATAAAATCCCCCAAAGACCTAGGGTTTACCTCAAATCTGACTTAAGGAGGAAAGGGAGGGAGGAGCCGAGGTCGGGCTGCCTGGGGGTTCTTGCCGGTCGGGCGGCTCGCCGCCACGGGGGGCGACGCGGCCGGGAGACGCCAAGCGAGGAGGCGCCCGCCTGGGTACTCCATGCCGGAGGCGACGTCGGATGGGAGATGCCCAGGAGAGCACCGGCAGGGAGACTGGATGGAGGAGTTGGCAGGGAGGAACCAGGCTGCAAGTCGGCTAGAGTTGCTGCCTCCACGCAAGAATGGCATTCGGCCAGCACAAATGAAGAAAGGAGTGGCAATGCTGGCCTTCCAAACAAATCTCACCACACATAAGGAAGAGAGAGGAGAGGTTAGGTGAAATTCCCAAAACCCTCCTACAAACAAAATCGACTTTTAGCCAAAACCGCGACCCAAATAAATTAATTCTTGGCGATAAGACAAATGACAGGATAAACAACTTGCCGCAGAACTAAACGGCTCGAAGAAAACAACCATTCCGATAAATATTTCACGAAAAAACTCAAAACCTTTAATAAACTGCGAGCGACAAAACTTTTCTCTAGAAGAAATCCTTGAATCAAGAAAATGAAGACAATTCCGGCCAAAAACCCAGGAAAATGATTTTTGCGGTATTACACTCTTCCCCCCTTTAACAGAATTCGACCTCGAATTCTGAACACCACAAGAACTCAAACAAGGACAACAAGAATCGACTGATAAAGCGAAAACATCCAAAAGAACAAGGTTGCATACTTCCCACGCACCGGACTCCAAAACTCGAGTCACCTCCTTACCACTTGGGAATTCACATCATCCACACGCAGACGCTATTAGACCCGAAGCGATGACCAAAATTCCCAATTCATACCACCAACCAACAACTCATGATAATACGATTAACACAAGCCACAACACTCTATTAAGCACATCACTGAATTCTATTCGATTGAACAGTTGGGGTTTTAAACCCAAATCCCCTAAGAACAAAGGAAACCCTGATTCACATTTCTCCTCAACAGCTAACCTTCATAGCCACATAACCATTAACAACTTCTAACCGAATCCGAATATACCACTATTTCTAACCAATTAACGCTGGGATCCTCTTAGAATTAAAACACGACTTTTATCTTTTCAATAGGATCAAAAATCATTCTTTAATATTGAATTGATTAGCTCGACATGGCAACAATCAATTTCCCTCACAACACGAAATCGAACTTGACCTTCTTTCAAACTTGTCTCACACAACGAGACAATCACTCAATGAAAAGGTTTGCAACCGAACGATCCATTTCGATGACCCACATTGAGTCTAACCCATAAAACCGAGGGTTAGACAACTTACGGAAATAAAACATTTAGCTAATGATTCCACCCAAAAGAATTTGAATCGACATCACAAGGCTCCATTATAATCCACCTTTAAACTACTTGAGGCCAACGCTAGCTCATGCTAGGATCGCAAGTCAATACCAAACTACACTTAGTTCTTTTCTTAAGAGGGTATCGCCTCACATAATCAAACCCAAGAGTATAAATCCTTACTATACTCAACACAAAGACCACCTAACAGTCATAATCCTTAACTCCAGCTGGAATGCAAATGAGATACAATTCTCTTTAAACCAATAAACCATATACATCACCTTGGAGAAAATTCAACAAAATCCCATGATCACTCTATTTCCTTTCCTAAGCCAAATCGCAAAGGCAAATTCAAATCTCGAATATCTCAAGAACCACTTTTATCATTTTCAAATCAACGCGATAAGATTTACATCGGGGAGCACTCAAGACGAAAGAGAGACTCCACGCAACTCTTTGGCAGAAGGTCTCAATAACCAAGACAACTTAACTGGCTGTCATCAAAGCAAAACTACTTATAACATCAAAATCAACACTTGGGAAGAGAAAATCAATTCTCAAACCTGACATCTGAACCCACAATCAACACACTATCTCTTAAACAAAAGAGGGGAAACTCATTCCCAACAGAGACCATTTCACTAGCCGACATCACTTAATTAACAAGTTCCTCAACCAAACTTGTTATTACTTCTTTGACACAATCCTTTATAACCTTACGCAAACACTATTTTCAGATCTCCACTTATATCCGTGGATCACCATGACCCACAACTTACTTCTTGCCATCTATCCAATTAGGGTCGACCACCTTAACCCAACAACACAAACATCTACTAATCCTCTACGGGAAGATCTTCAATCACCCACAACTTACTCTAACTGCCGAATTTTCCTTTCCAGGAAAGCCAACGAAAACTTCCAAAGAAGCTCGACTCTCAAAAGACTTAGAAAATGTCAGGACTCAAGCCATATCATTCAACAAAACTCCAAACCAATTATCAAACTCCAAAATTCCACGAAGGACAGGAGTTACACAAATCAATTCACGGAAAGGAAAAGCGAATCGATCGAATAACACTTTTCCCTTTAAAGCCCCAAATCCAGAACTTCAAATTGGAGAACGACATCACGAAGAAATCCATGTCTTTCTCCGCAAAGCAACCAAAAAGGGGCAACACAAAACTCTCTTCTTTGCCTTAAATCCAAGAAAACCAAAGAAAATAAAATTCAAATACGCACTCCAACAACTCTCCGATTTATGACAGAAACACAAGAACTCTCCTTCGGTGCTGGCTCTAAACTGGCGCACCATCAACCACAGCCACACGACAAGGCCGAACCCTTCGGCACAAAGAGTCCCACCGGACTCCACTAATCAATCTACCACTTCATATACATAGCCATAAATAATACCATAGTCTTAACAAGACTAACATATAACATATTAACAAGTAACAATATAGCATAAATCTCAAAGGAACATTGTGAAACAATACAACGATATCCCATCCCTTTCCTATAGTGCATCAGTGTGTGTCAAATTTTAAATTATTTAACCATTCTACGTCAAATTTTTATAGTTATTGCCCTAGGGCCACATTTTAAAGGTTCAACCTAAACCATGTTCCTACCTTTGCACAGCAAAATTTTAATTTATTCTAGAATTAATCACTACATTCAAACACCACGGACCTGAAGCCCGCTCTGATACCAACTGTAACACCCCATAGCCATCCGTGCCACGGATGCTACTCATCCTCCAAACTATTAAGACCGGCTTAGAAACTAAGCCACCGAAATTTACAAAATTTCGGCATGACCTCTCTAGAACCGAGGACATCCACTCAGCAGACAAAAGTATGATAGCAGTCATATAATATATCAATCACTCAAAATAGAAGAAACATTCTAGCAAGTCCTTAGTTAATCAATCAAACCCCCAATAGAAGTTAAGAACCTCCAACACGATGAACAACATATTACAACCTCATTAATTACATCCAGAATTATTGAATTTGTTAAATAAATTGTTGAAGACTGAAGTCGTGCACGTGATACTACTCCCAACCAGACGAGTAAGCTTCAAGGTACCTAGAACAGGAAGTAAACAAGCGTGAGTCCAAGACTCAGCAAAGTGCAACAATAATAAAAAGTAATGAATTCAACTGAATTACTTTTACTCTAGAATTTAATATAGCCCTTACTAAATGGAAATCAACCAGTAAAAGAAGCAATAACTAACTCCACTTACCACAACCAACTCGAAAACATAACTAAATCTTACCCCTGCTTCAATATACATCGCTGGATGAATCCACGCCTCAATCCTCAACCTGTTCTTCCCTTTCTCATCAATCCCATTTATCAATTGCAACACACAATGCAATGGAATGCGTTTACGCTTTCATGCTCAAGTGCATAAAACATACAAAAGAAGAATCTCATACCCATACATCACAATCAACTTATTAAACATGATTCATATTTGTCAATGCAATACAGATGCACATATGCCATACAAAGAAGAATCTCACATCCATACATCACAATCAACTCATTAACAAGATTCATGATTCATCAATGCAATGCAAATGCAAATATGTCAAACAAATGAAGAATCTCATATTCATAAATTGCAAAAAACTCATTAAATATGATTCATCATTTGTCAATGCAATGCAAATGCTTGCATGTTCATATACTCATCTCATTTCACCATTCTCATAATTCACCATTCTCATGCATATGATGCATTCTCATGCATAATTCACCATTATCATGCATATGATGCATTCTCATGCATAATTCACCATTCTCATGCATATGATGCATCATGCATGCCTCATCTCCTCTTTGTTTAGCAAATACCGGTATTACCGAGCACCACCGTCGTCGTGCCCTCAAACCCAACCATCCGTGGAAGGGGCCTACCAAAACAGGACTTGCCGCTACCCGAGAGCGGGTCCTATCTTTCGATCTTGCTCCCATCCACGCCAAAGGATGGGACTCTGGGTAGGATCTCTGAGCACTCCGGATTAGTCATATAACTCATATGACTTTCTCACCGACCTTGCTCGATGCACTTGTCATGAATGCACATATGCAAATATCATTCTCAACACTCAAATCACCTTCTCAACACTCATATCCATATTCTCAACAAGTCTTATCAACATGGACACATGTGTTATTAACACTCGCACCAAAGACATAATCCATTTTCTTGATCGCAATTCAACTATTTCTATTAATCCAACCTTACAATCTTCATTATTCACATTCACCTATCATAGTAGTGAGCACTCTTATGAACGTGTGATATAGCAATGTGTCAATTTGGCAATTATACGGGGTCCAACAAACAACCCACAAAGCATTCAATCCAAAGATGCACTTTCCATGAATGCATATATGCAAAAGCCATTCTCAACGTTCATATCCGCAAGGTCACATATATCATCACCACTCACATAAACGCCACAATCGTATATTATGACCACAAATCGAGCCATTTCATATCTCACATCTTATATCCTTTAGGTTCCCATTAGCCTAATCATTCTAGGGAGCATCATCAGGGAATATATACAATGTAACCCATTCACATGCTCCCATTTCCTTCTTTCATAGCCACAAGCATAAATCTCATTCATGGATATTCACAAGTCCTACACATACTAGTGATGCCCACAAGGCAATATCATGCATTATCAACTTATATAGCAACTAGCATGGCAAACAATCAATACTGTAAGAATTCAACAATCGATGCACTTGCCTTTACCGACGAAAGAATGGAGTGGCATGTGGTTGAGGCCACTCCTACGAACCTTCCTGCAAATAAAATAATATTCATCCAACTCAAATTCATACACACTCGGTACAAGCGACAGAAGAAAACAACTCTACATATTCACATCTACAATTGAAACCAAAACATCCCTCCACCACCTAAATGCAAATCTGGACAGCCGGCATTGAAAATGCCGTAACTCCAAATGGCTACTCCGAAAAGGATGAACCCGGGCTTTAAACGATCGCAAGAGACAACTCTACAACTTCTTCTATAGCCGACCGATCGGAAATCGTACCGATTAATCTCAGTTTTGCGACGAACAGCAGACAAACGGAAAATTAACTCGATCTGGACAGCATACACCAAAACGAGCATAACTTGAGTTCTACAACTCCAAATCAAATAAAAAAAATACATTTTCTCAATCTACTCGAAAAATCCTAACTTTTTCTAGGCAATGAAAAAGTCTAATTCGGCCTCTACGATGCTCTAATCTGCAGAAGAACACAGACTGAACCAATCGCGACAAGAATTGGACAACACTCAGTAAAATAGCCATAACTTTTAAATGGCTGAATGAAACTTGATGATTTTGGTCTCTATTGAAAGGTAATTCAATTATCTACACCTTTCGTTATAGCCAAACCCCCAGAAAACGCTTGCAGAATTTTCCATTAGCCATCCAAACAGTGGGACAGAATTCAGCTCAAGCAGGAATCTCAGAAAAACTCTAGACTCCAAATCCCTCAACTAAATGCATCTCAAATACAAGGATTCTAGCTGGGCATTAGATCAAACACCTTACATGCAAGAAATAAAATCCCCCAAAGACCTAGGGTTTACCTCAAATCTGACTCAAGGAGGAAAGGGAGGGAGGAGCCGAGGTCGGGCTGCCTTGGGGGGGTTGCTGCCGGTCGGAGGGCAGCTCGCCGCCGGCCAGAGGGGTGACGCCGGCCTGGGAGACGCCAAGCCAGAGGGGGCGACGCCGGCCTGGGTACTCCAAGCCAGAGGGGCGACGTCGGACTGGGAGACAGCGCAGGGAGAGCACCGGCAGGGAGACTGGATGGACGAGTCGGCAGGGAGGAACCAGGCTGCAAGTCGGCTAGAGTTGCTGCCTCCACGCAAGAATGGCATTCGGCCAGCACAAATGAAGAAAGGAGTGGCAATGCTGACCTTCCAAACAAATCTCAGCCACACATAAGGGAAGAGAGAGAGAGGTTAGGTGAAATTCCCAAAAACCCCTCCTACAAACGAAATCCAGCTTTTAACCAAAACCGCGACCCAAATAAATTAATTCTTGGCGCGATAAGACAAATGACAGGATAAACAACTTGCCGCAGAACTAAACGGCTCGGAGAAAACAACCATTCCGATAAATATTTCACGAAAAAACTCAAAACCTTTAATAAACTGCGAGCGACAAAACTTTTCTCGAGAAGAAATCCTTGAATCAAGAAAATGAAGACAATTCCGGCCAAAAACCCAGGAAAATGATTTTTGCGGTATTACACATACGTAGGCTACCTATGTATAAATTTGTAGAATTCAAATTATATATCTGAGAGTTACAAAAAGAAATTTGACAAGTTTAAAGTGTTTAAACTTGTCAGAATTTTCTCTTTTTTGTAGCTCTCGATATATAATGAATTTGATCCTACAATTTTATGTGTATGTACATTTTATCTGAATAATAATTGCTTGGTAAAAAATATATATGTGACCTTGAAAGATGTATGTGTATAAACATATATATTTGTGTGTATAAAGATGTATGTGTACAAAAAGTGACATATCACAATCCCGAAAACAACTGTACAAAATAATATGAAAAATTCATATATTCTTAAGAATATATTTTCTTAATAAAAATAATGAATCATTCTTATTCCACACTAAAATGATTTTAAAAAATAAGCCCTGCAAGTTCAAGAGCATGGGTGCTTGAGGCGGAATGATTGATTGCTATCATTCCATGTCAAGCAAGCATGCTCCTCTTGACATGGAATGATTGACGCCTATCACATCCATGCTTCTTGAACTTGCAGGGCTTTTTTAAATCATTTTAGTGTGGAATAAGAATGATTCATTATTTTTTCATTTCGAGATGTATATGTATCTTGTGAATTTTTTCTAATGTATAAGTATCATTTTAAAGTTACATGTGCACATGTTTGTAGCATGAGGTCACAACATCACTTGATTTCCTCTCAACTCTAGCAAAATTACCATCGTTTGAATTCACAAGTTTGATGTCATGTAGCAACCATAAATGAATGCAATATAATTAACCCAATAACATTTCTGATTGCTAGGAATGGCCTCGAATCAGGGACAAGTGCCAGAGGGAGTTCGGCCCTTGAATATAGACGAAGTAGGAACGGGTAGCCCAAGGGACTACCTGAACCTACAGGATATTGATATGGAGCAACCTGACGCCACAGCCATGAACCAAACTGACGCCACTGCCATGGACCAAGCTGACGCCACTGCCATGGACCAAGCTGACGCGACTAACATGGGCGAGGTAAAGTATTACTACGTTGTGATTCCCAAAATATCGTAGGGTCATACGACTAATAACAAGATCCAATTGTAGGCTCAAACGTCTGATGAACAAAGGCGTTGCAGTCGTGGTCCGAGCAAGATGCCTAAGGGTGTTCACAATATAGTCCAGCTCTCGCGATCGGGGAACTGCTATACCAGCGTCGGCGTTAGCGCCGTCTGGGACGACTGTGGAGTACTTGCTAGGGATAACGTGCCCATCACTATAGATCATGGACCGACGCGAAGGTGATCGGTGGGTGGTTCCCGATGACCTGAAAGACTCGCTATGGGGCAAGCTAAAACAAGTATTCCAGTTCCCCCAAGGGTCAGAGTTGGTTGCAAAGAAACGTGCACTAAGTATCATGTGCACATCATGGAAGAATTGGAAGACGATGCTGAATAAGAACTATATGAAGAAGAATGTCACGCCAAATTTTAACATGTTTCCAAAGATAAGGGAATTTTGGAAGGACTTTGTATGCATGAGGAATTCAAGAAGCCTGACAGTTAGTCAAGAACAAGGCTAACGCGATAAGAATATGTACCCTCACACATTAGGCACTGGTGGCTACGTGAAGAAAATACCTGCATGGAATAGGCGTGAACAAGAGCTAACCCTTAGGGGCGTTACTCCTGCGATGGCCGAGTTCACTGAACGATCGAAGCACTGGTTGCTTGGGAGGGGGGCTTCTGTCTCGGAAGATGGCAGCTTGAGTTTCAGGAGCGATAGAGCCTAGGAGGTGTCGCAGAAAATATCAGATGCTCACATGGAGTCTTCCCAAGGGCTTTTTAGGCCACGAAGGAGAATGATGTCGTGGCTGTTGCCTCGGGTAACAAGGAGCATCCTGGCGCACTGAGGAGTTGGTTTGGTGCCGTGGAAAGAAGGCTTCCCGGTGACGATCGTTGTACAAGCGGTCGAAAAGAATAAGAGAAGATGAACCGGAAACTCAAATACAACATGCTGTGGCAAGAGCGTTAGAGGAACAGAGAGCGGAGCTGGATAAAGTTGTGGAGGAAGCAAGATCTGAAAGCTCTCAAAGACACGACCGCCACTCGATGACGACCCTCGGAACCTCGATCCACGGTTCAGAGGAGCATTGCAAGATCCACAGGATTCCGGACCGCATGGACTCCATTTTCGATGGATGACATCATAGAACCGACACCGCAAGCTGCATTTGTCCGCACATGGCATTACCATCAAGGTGGTGATGGCGGGGCTTGGCCATGCGGCTCTCGCAGGTTCTCGTGACCGCCACCCAATACTGGATTCGCCAGGTCGAAGTAGACGGATGTAGTCCGACAATATCGCAAAATGGAGGTAGAGATTTCGGCGAGGACGGAAAAAACAAACTTGGAGAAAACGTGCATGGCTTCTCGCGTGGCGCAAGAGCTTGATTATGTTCGCTCGGACGATGAGGCCGATAACGACGATGATGATGATGAGCCGCGACTCTCCACACGCAGACACATCGCCTAGAAAAGTGCAACTCCTCCGTCAACACCGTTAGGAAAAGTCCAACTCCTCCACCGCACCATTTAGAAAAAGTCCAACTCCTCCGCCGGCACCACCAGAAAAGTCCAACTTCTCGATCGGCACATAAGAAGAATCGAACATCGGCACCATCTCGAAGTCCGTGATCGTCTTGTACCAAATCTCACCATCATCTGTAGAAGTCAGCACTGACCTCGGAAGAAATTACGGTCGAGATGATGAAGAAGAATGAAAAAAGGAAATAAAGGCCGACGTAACATCTCACTTCCAAAAGGCGCCATCACCCGAGAAGACTAAAGTCGATGCTAATGCGCGAAGTTTTTCTTGAGTATGGCAAAAGCCAAAGAGACAGGCGGGCTTCAACCTTCAAAATGCCTGACTACGAGCGCATCTCCGTAAAGCAACACTTGAAGGCGGCTAGTGCCGAGGCGTTGATGTCGCAAGCTCAAAAAGATGCTGCTGAACAACTTCGTAATCACGAGCTAGGTCTAACCTGGAAGTTCATTTTGGGGCAACCGCTGGTTGCCCCAAAAGATTTAGAGAAGCTAACCACACAATTGCAGCGTGTCCATCAGTATTACATGCAACAGTGCGAAAAGGGTATGTGGGCGATCCCAGTGAAATACAAAGATTCGGATTTTCACAATGGGGATGACATGTTCTGGGTAGAGTTCTGCGAATTGTATATGTTGTACCGGCCAGATGCTCTGGACGCGGCATTGGTCAGACTATGGACTTTGTAAGTCTCTATTTATATTATTGTATATTCTTGTACCATTCAACTGTTTGTCTAACTTCTTTTTTATATATGTAGAATGGAGATACAGATATGTAGAGGAAAAAACAATGACAATTTAGGATTTCTCGATCCGGGGCTTGTCAACAAGACAATCGTCCGTGATCACCCACAATTTGTTGAAGACTATTTATTTAAGACTTTCTTGAAGCTGAAAAACAAAACCTCCATACTTTTACCCTATAACTTTCAGTACGTATTACCCTACTTCTAATATTGTTTTACTATTTTTGCATGACACGGTGTGGGACTAATAGGCTATGTTAACATATATGTCTAGTTATCACTGGGTCCTCCTCGTCATCGAGTTAGAAGCTAGCAGGGTTTTTGTCTTGGACTCGCTAAGAAAAGAACTTAATGAGTATCAAAAATTTTGGGACATAATGAACAGGTAAACTCGATCGTTGCGTTATTGCTCTAGTAATATTTTATTCTATTGTATTTAAGGTTAATTACTATTTAAAATCATTCACAGGGCATTCACACGGTATTGCAAGAAAGGTGGTTCGCATCGTCCCTTCAGGAAAAATTTCAAAATAATAACAGACTTTCCATGCATGAGACATGACCAGGAAATAGTTTATAAAGATACTACGTATGTACAAATATACATGCAATTGTCACGAGAGTGTCGGCTATAACGAAGCCATGGTATATAATTACACATTCATGCCTACTTTTCTTTCATTTAACATCTATCATCATTAATTAAATTTCACTTTTCTTCAATAACATACTCCAAGATGAGAACCAATAAGTTACTGCAAACAGAAATTTTAGCAATTCAAGAGCATATCACTGGATTCATTGACGATCTGATCATCAATCCAAACGGCGAGTTCCACGACGACATCCTCGATCCAAAGTGAATGAGATGTACTCACACTACATTTGTAAACAGACTATTGTAAAAACTAAATATTGTGATGCTTTAATATATTTTAATTATGATCTAACGATGCTTTATATACTATATATTTGAAGGCAACATATCATGTGCACTCAGCCTTCCGTGTATACATCGTGCACACCAACTAATAAAAGTCACGAAAACTTTGAAAAAATTTGTAGATGTATTAGTAGATTACTCTACCTATGTATAAAATTGTAGGTTCAAATTCAATACATATCGGGACTTACAAAAAAGAGAAAACTGAATTTTCTCTTTTTTGTAAGTCCCGATATGTATTGAATTTGAACCTACAATTTTATACATAGGTAGAGTAATTATCTAAGTACATCTACAAATTTTTTCGAATCCTTTGTCACCGGTTCGCTCGAGGAACTCGGCGGTGATATACACGATCTTGTCGGTTCTTCAGATAAGCCGGCAGAGATATACATATATCATCGCCGGATTCTAGTGTGAATCGGCAGAGATAATCGAGTATCACTGCCGGGTTCTAGTATAAACCGGCAGAGATAGTCGAGTATCACTGCCGGTTGTACAATGAACCGGCAGTGATATCTATTATCACTGCCGGTTCCTGAGCTGGCAATGATAACCCCGAGTATCACTACCGACCAATCACTGCCGGCTCCCATAACCGGCAGTAATGGCGTGGACGAGCCGATAGTGATGACCTATTCTGTAGTAGTGTATAACACTCTCACTAAGATCTACCCTTTAGTGAAACAATTAGCCAACTGTTTGCTAGACTTGACATACTCTAGTTTCGAATTCATTATTTAGCTTCTCCTTGATGAAGAACCGATCAATTTCAACATGATGATCGTAGATTTAGGGCTGTTTGGTAGAGTTCCGATTCTAGCTTCACGAAATCTGAAACTTGTAGGCTAAAATAAAATGAATTAAGTTTATATTTTTGGTCTAAAATGTAAACAAGATGATCTATCTAAACACTCTTAATGTACTCACAACTTCACTTCACTTAACTGATGAAGCTAGAATTTTCAGCTTCACCAGATTCACGAATCGAGAAGTCCCCGCCAAACACACCCTTCGTCATAATAAATACCAAAGGACCACTCCTCAAAACTAGAAGTTCAAACAATAGTTCCTTCATCTAGATCATCTCACTCTAACTTAACGCTAATACTCTATATTTTGCCTCTACAAGAGATCGAGCCACAATTTACTACTTCTTACTCCTCCGTGACATGAGATTACCACCTATAAAGATATAGTATCCGATGTAGACCTCCTATCATCTAATACTACTTGCCCAATGAGCATCACAATATCCCTCTACATTCAAGTATTTACTTTTATTGAACCAAAGCCCCTTTCTAGGGCTACTCTTTAAATATCGTAGAATCTGAAAGACAGCATCCATATGGCTTGTTCTAAGATCATGTATATATCTACTTACCACACTCACTGCATACAAAATATCAGGTCTTGTATGGCACAAGTAGATGACATGTCCAACCAGTTTTTGATAAACTTTCTTGTTAACTAGATCACCAGACTCAACACAAAATTTGTGATTACTATCAATAGGCGAAGAAATAGAACGACACCCAAACATTCCTATTTCTGCTAACAGATCAAGGTCTTACTTTCTTTGAGAGAGAACTATCCCTTTTGGAGACCAGCAATCTCATTTCTAAGGAAGTACCAAAGAGGTCCAAGATCTTTCATCTTAAATGCTTCTCCTGGTCTCTCCTTTAGGTACTTAATTTCTTCATTATCATCTCTAGTTATTACAATAGCGTCAGCATAGACTACTAGTATAGTCATATGTGATCCTCTATATTTGTAAAATACCATATGATCCCATTGCACTGGGAATAGCCCATGCCATAGACTACATGTCTGAATTTGGCAAACCACCCTAGTGGAGACTACTTCAGGCTAAATAAAGATTTTTTAAGTTTACACATCTCCCTGATGGTTTGCTTATTCTCAAAGCGAGGAGGTATCTTTATATATGCCTCCTTTTATAAATCTCTATGGAGAAATGCATTCTTCATATCCAATTGATTAAGAGGTCATCTAAAAATAACAGTACAAGAAATCAACATTCTTACTGTACTAAAATGGTGACAGAAATATACTGTCCCTATATCAAATAACTACAGAATGGTATTTGTAACACCCCGGCGCCAAACATGCCACGGATGCTACCAAAACTCTAAATAGCTAATGACACCTCTAGCGAAAAGACAGAATTAACCTCGACTCTTAAAACCGGTTTAAAACTAAGCCACCGAATTTACAAAATTTCGGACAGACTCCCTAAAACTAGGACATCCACTCAGCAGACAAAAGAGCAATAACAGTTATATAATATATCAAACACTCAAAATAGAATCAAACCATCTAGCAGGTCCTTAGATAATCAATCACACATCCAGCACGACGAGCAACACATTACAACACCATTATTTACAACCAGGCTTTACGAATTAATTAAATGTGGTGGTGATGACCGAGTCGGTACGCGTACTACTACTCCCATCCCAAATGAGCCGCCTTCAAGGTACCTAAAATAAGAAGCAAACAAGCGTGAGTCCAAGACTCAAAGAAAGTGCAACCACAATGAAAAGTAAGAAATTGACTAGAATTACAACTACTTTAAGACATAAAGTAATTCCTTTAATTGACATCCAAGAATAAAGCAAGCGTTTGAATTCATATAAATTCGTAACGCAGAAACACAATTACTTCATCATTTAACATAACCATTGCTTAATTGAAATCATACGGTAACGAAGCAAGAATTAACTCCACTTACCACACCCAACTCGAAAATGTAATAAAACCTTACCAATGCCTTAGTAATCATTTCTGGATGAGTCCACGGCTCAATCCTCAACCTGTTCTTTCCATTCTCATCAAGCAACATTTATCAATTTCAACACATAATCCAATGAAATGCTTTTATGCTTTCATGCCCAAAATGCAACCTTTAGCCTATCTGGGGTATAGCCGAGTGCACACCGCCGATGTGCACCTCTCAATCCCGACCATCCGTGGCGGGACCTACTCTATCGACTCGCTCCCATCCGTGGATGGGACTACGAGGTAGGACTTTGTACTCACTACGCAGAGTACAAAGGCCCACATCAACATGGGTCGCCTCTTCTGTGATGAATGCGCAAATGCAAGTGACATGTATGCGGAAATGCAACAACATTGCAACTACATTCATTTCTAACATTCCATATAAACATAACTGAATGTATGCACGACAACCAATTCTCATGTTCATAATTAAGCACAAGCACTAAACTATCCTCACCTACCAACCTTACCAAGTGATCGTCCCCTCATTCATTACCCCAATGTCAAGATCTCGAGCATATACCATAGCAACAATTAGCCATAATTATGCAAAGCAACGAAATATCATCTATCAACTTAAGCAATAATTATTCAGTAACTAGGTTTTAATCTACCTGACTTGCCTTTAATTGAAGACGAGTGATACGGGTCGAGGTAACCCCAAGACCCACTACCGAAAACAAAGAATCACAGCAATTACTCGATCCGGACAACTTACTTCAACTTCACTTGAAACATTCGATACAAATCCGAATTAAGCATTGAATATACAAAGAAGAAGTCAAATGGCAATAGCAAGTCTCAGAGAGAAGATAGAGATATGAGAAACCTCATACAACCAAACACACGACAATTTTGCATGTAACTAAGTCAATGATTAAGTAACAACTTTACATAACTAAATAATCTAGCTAAAGAACCTAGAAGCTTTTGGCATTTAAAGTATGCACGCTCATATAATCCACATCAAGAATCATCCTGGATAATCTACTAGGAATAGAGGCTTTAGTTCTGACAAAAGATTCTGATTGCGTGGTCTTATGTTTTCCATGTGAATTTCTGTAGGTGGTTTTAATCACATGCTATCTATTCGAGTAACCAGAACTAGTATAACAGAACCCACTTATATACATATATATATGCATAATCATAGATTAAGTTGAGTGAATCAAAAAGTTGTTGCGGATCAGAGTATAACAACACATTGATAATTATGGAATAACTCTCAATAAATAGAATAAGCATGGCAGAGAACAACATTACATTTTTCTATGCTTTAATAAGAAATCACTAAAAGCATATACCTAGCTTAGTCCGATCAGGCTTTAAAGAACCATAGTCGGCCAGGTTAAGAAATACCTTTCCTAGTCGGGAAAGGCACCCCTATCTAGCGATACGACCATAAGCTTAATGTAACACAAATAATCATTTAAATCTCTCTGTCTTGAGATCTCATAATCATGCATGAATATATATAGGCTTCATAATCGCAGTGCTCAGACAACAATTGACCTTATGATTTATAAGATCAAACAAATTTAAAGACTCAAGCATGCACAAATCATTTCATTCTTATGAAGACTTAGCTAGACATTTCATCAAACACTTGGCATGCAAAGAAAAAATACCAAGCTAGACTACTGTAACACCCCGGAGCCCATACGCGCCACGGATGTTACCAAAACCCTGATTCACTAGCGACACCCCTCGGACCCACACAGGTCCAAAGGTTTACCAACACACGATAATTCTCCACAACAAGATCCATAGAACTGAGAATTACTGAAGAAGACATAAAAAAAACTAGCACCCATCTGAACCGATCGCAATCAACCACTAAACTCTAAAACCGGCTTAAAACTAAGTCACCGAATTTTACAAAAATTCGGCATGACCTCTCTAGAAAGTAGGACATCCACTCAGCAGACAGAAAACATTTGCAGAATGATATCATTCTAGCAGGTGCTTAGTTAATCAATCACACCCAACAGAAAAATAATAAACTTCACCACGATGAACAATACATTACAACCACATTAACTACATCCAAACTTAATGAATTTGCTGATTAAATTGTTGGAGACCGAGGTCGTGTGCGTGGTACTACTCCCAACCCGACGAGCAGCCAGCTTCAAAGTACCTAAAACAGGAAACAAACAAGCGTGAGTCCAAGACTCAGCAAAGTGCAATAATAAAGAAACGCAACTGAATTAAACGAAATACCAATACTTTGAAACGTAACATAATCACATACTTGACCGAACTTAGTAAATAAATAAACCGGAAACTGATTCCAAATACCACAACCATCTCAAGAATTATTTAACTTAACTCATACCTCGATAGCCACCTTTGGATGAGTCCACGACTCAATCCTCAACCTATAATTGCCATTAGCTCCACGATTAACCATTAACAGGCTCGATTCGTTGCCTTCAATGCTCAGGTGCACAAAACATTCAAAAGAAGAACCTCATATCCATACATCATTGTCAATGCAAAATGCATAAGCAAATATGCCATACAAAACAGAATCTCATATCCATACATCACAATCAACTCATTTAAACATGGTTCATCATTGCCAATGCAATGCATATGCAAATATGCCATACAAAACAGAATATCATATCCATACATCACAATCAACTCATTTAAACATGATTCACCATTGTCAATGCAATGCATATGCAAGTATGCCATACAAAACAGAATCTCATATCCATACATCACAATCATCTCATTTAAACATGATTCACCATTGTCAATGTAATGCATAATTCACAATTCTCATGCATATGATGCATCATGCATGTCTCATCTCCTCTTTTAGCACATACCGGCATGGCCGAGTGCACACCGTCGGTGTGCACCTCTCATTCCCTTCCACCCCGTGGTGGAGGGTGCCTACTCTTACTGACTCGCTCCCATACAACCACGTATATGGGACTACGAGGTAGGACTTTCGTGCTTACTACATGTAAGCACAGAGGCCCGCATCAGAATGGGTCGCCTCTTCCATCATGAATGCACAAATGCAATTGACAAAAAAAACCAATTCGCAATCTACATTCATTTCTCACATCCATAAGTTACCATTCACATCCTCAACACTCATAATCGCATTCGCAACACTCAATAATCACATTCTCAACACTCATAATCACCTCCTCAACATTCATATTCGTACTCGCATCTCCATTACTCGAGTAATTACAAATTCCATCTATTTTGATCATAAATCAATCCATTTTCGCAATCTAGTTCCATACTTTCAAGATTCCCACTAGCCTATCAAACTAGTGAACGAATATGAAAGTAAGCTTTAGCAAGACGTCATCACGGATCTAGACGAATTCATTAAACATCGCACATAACATTCAATCCAGGGATGCAGCATAATTTCATAACAGCAAGGCATATAAAGTTCATCAAACAACTCATAACACGCTCAAACAATGATGCACTTACATCAGATTTCTTACCCTTTTATCAAAAGACAATTACCTTACTAGACGTTCTTATAAACACGAATGCAACCATAGGGTAAGCATATATATAACACAAGCAATGAACTAATACCCTATAAAAGATATACGGATTGCACTTGCCTTTACCGACGCGTGAGGCAACGCGGGGTCGTGACCACCCCCGAAGACACTCTCCCTGAAATCAATGTTACGCACAAGAATGGATCAATGTCTGACTCAATACCTCAATGCATGACTAAATCTCAACTCTTGCCAAAACAATCCCAATTCATAGTAATGAAAACTCCGGGCAACCTACTAGACAGCAGACATTAAAACTTACTAATAGGAGAACACACTGACAACTCTCTCAGTTTGGGGTCTTATGCATAACCAATAACCAATTAAGCTAATATACAATAGAATTGATCATAATCAAATGGCAGTAAATAATTCTTAACTCACTCATTTGAATTGAGCCATACAAAAAGTAATAAGGATCAAGTCACCGCATAATATTCACAATCGTAATGGGTAAGAATGATACTATAGAAGCTCATACACAACAATCACACATATACATATCTCATTCCATAAACAACACCACATAAAGTCCTCAAGAACCTAATACTGATCAACATATACAACTGGCTACATGCATTGGTCGCTCAATTCCTTTTAATTCATTAGCGGGCAAACATATAGAACAACAGATATGGATATATAGATGCACATAAAAATTAGCAATGCCTCGATTCTTGCATTTCAAGCCCATCTCTCAACCTTGCATACTTAAATCATTGTGATACCACAACATACACCTTCTAGGCATTTCATCAAACACATGGCATGCATACTAGAAACCCATTACCAAACATGGAAGCAAATCCCCCCCAAAACAATACCTTGCCTCACTCTCTTGGATGAGGAAGAAGGCCAAGGGGAGGTGAGGGAGAAGCTCACGCTTATCGCTTGTCGCCGCTGGCCGGATCTTTGCAGTTGCCATTGCAGGCCGCCAAGTCTTGTTGTTGGTGGTCTGGCCAACGCCGACAGGGGGGAAAGAAGGGGACAAGGGCGCCGGCAAGAGGGAGTCCAGCGGAGAGCGCAGGAGGGGCGTCGGCCAAGACGGGCAGGGGAAAGGGCGCCGCCGCCAGAGTTGGCCGGAGGAGGAGGGGCTGGAGGCGCACGGGAGAAGGCAGGGGGTAGCTCGGCTGCAGGCGCCAGGGAGGGCCTTCGGTTGGGCTGCAGGCGCTGCTCTGCTGGAGCACTTGCTGCCGACTGCTTTGCTGCTGCTGCCGATTTGCCTGGGAGGGAGGAGCAGGGCGCCATGAGGTGGTTCGGCCAAGGCAGGAGCAATGCACCAGGAGGATGAGTCAGCAAGGCCTCCAAGCAATGACAACCACACAAGAAGGAAGGGAGAGAGATATTTGGTAAGGGAGGTGAAATTCCCAAAAGCCCCTTCTACAAACAAAAACCAACTTTTAACCAAATAGCGCAAACCAAATAATTAAATTCTTGGCGCTAAACGACAATTGTCAGGATAGACAACTTGCCGCAAAACTAAACGGCACTGAGAAAAACACCCCTTCCGATAAGTATATTTTTTTTCACGAAAAACTCAAAACCTTTACTAAACTGAGAGGCGACAAGACTTTTCTCCAGACTAAATCCTTGAATCAAGAACATGAAGACAACTCCGGCCAAAAACACAGGAAAACGATTTTGCGATATTACAACTACCTCAAAGCACATCCATGGAGGAAGGAGGGAGGGGGGAGCTACTGGCTCAAGGCGCACACAAGGAGGAGAGGGCACCGCGGGTGGCGCTGGCGGGCTGGATGGCGCGTGGCGTAAGGTGGCCGGCTGGGAGGCGCCGGACGGCTGGTTGGGACGGCACAGGCCGAGACGCGGTGGGCGACGTCCCGGGCGCGGGAGGCCGGGAGGAGCACGGCCATGAGGAGCAGGGGACGGTGGCGGCGCTGCTGGAGGCAGGAGGGAGCCAGGGGAGGGAAGGAGGCGAGGCTAGGGGAAGCGCGGGCGGCTGGGAGGAGTTCTCTGCCAAGCGAGGCTGGCCAGAGGAGGCAGCACGACAGGCGCCAGAAGAAGAGTCGGGAGGAGAGCACTGAGAGGAAAAAAACAAGCAACGGTTGGGTTGGGGAATTGTTTAATTCAAGGGTTTTCCTCTCTTCCTTTTTATACTCCACAATACTAAAGTCCACCACCCCACAAATTCCAAAGTTAGAAATTCAAACTCTTGGCGAAAAACAAAAAAAAAAGATTTCTTGAGTGAAACTTGCCGTCGAATAAATACGGCTCGGAGAAAACAATCAATCCGATAAGCTTTACAGAAAACCCAAAACCTTTATAGAATTAACAACTGCGCGACGGCAACTCTCGAATCAAGAAGGTGAAAAAACATTTTGGCGAAAACCACGGCAAAAAGATTTGCAAGATACAAGATTTCTATGCACTACTACAAAACAACACATAGGTAACACCCTGCTTGTGGCGCTTTTTGAACCGTCACAAATACAATTATCAATGACAATTTTAAAATTCAAAATAGCATAAATACAATTTGTGGTGGTTTTTGTTTGGAACTGTCATAAATAATGTATTATTTCTGGCGGTTTTTCTTTGGAACCACCACAAATATTTTTGGGACTATTTATGGTTATTTTTTTGAACCACCACAAATAATGAATTATTTGTGGTGGTTTTTCTTTGGAACTGCCACTGATATTGATAAGTATTTGTAGCAGTTTTAAGTAAAAACCACCATTGATAATATTAGTATTTGTGGCGGTTTTTGGTTAAAACCGCCACTGATAGTATTATCTGTAGCGGTTTTAATTTAAAACCATCACAAATAATATTTCCTATAAATACCACTATAGCCTCTCCATGTGAACAAAACTAAATTTCTAGATTTCAGATTTCGTTTGCAAAGAAAAGATTCTTATGCTTCTACTTCCTGTAGTTGTTTCAAGGTGTGTAATTTGTTCTCCTCTCTTCATTTGTAGTGATGTAGTTGCAATTTAATGTTTAGACCTAGTTTAATTAAGGTTTAGATGCAAGGTTTAGATTTAGTTTGTTTACCTAGCATTTTGTAGATGATGAATTTATTACCTTGCTCCATTAGATTAAGTTGTCTACCTTTTCTAGATGATGAATTATGATCAAGCATATATCAAATTTATTTAATTAAGATCATTGGATATTAATAAAAATTAAATTTTAGTTAATATGGTAGATGGGTGATCATGAAGTTGCCTTGCATTTTGAGATGATGAATTTATTATCTAGCTATTTTGGAGGATAAATTTAATTTTGGCTAGGTATGAGCATATATAAAAATTAAGTAATTAAGATTTGTTTTTAATTACCATTAATTTTGTACCATTAGTGGGTGCTTATACATCATGCTTCATTAGTGGCTATTGTTTGCTAATTTTTATCAAGCATATATTAAATTTATTTAATTAAGATTATTGGATATTAAAAAACATTAAATTTTAGTTAATATGTTAAGTTCGTGGTCATGAAGTTGCCTTGCATTTTGAGATGATGAATTTATTATCTAGCTCATTTAGAGGATAAATTTTATTTTAGTTAGGTATGAGCATATATTAAAATTAAGTAATTAAGATTGGAAAATTAATTAGCATTAATTTTGTATCATTAGTGGATATTGTTGGCTATTAGATTAATAATTTATTTAATTAAGATTATTGGATATTAATAAGTGTTTACATTAATTAATTGTAGATGGATCGGAGATGGATGTACAATGTGAACTGTTACAGCCAAAAATACATCGACGGTGTATCTGTTTTTCTAAGAGCCGCCAAGAAGAACAATATGCAAAAGAAGATGGAGTACATATACGTATCTACTTTTCTAAGAGCCGCTGAAAGGATCAAGTTGGTCTAGAGGGGGTGAATAGGCAACTTTTAAAAATTTAGATTTAAATATCTATCTTTAGCAACAGTTAAAATGAACCCAAGAGCTTAAATACCGATGATCCAAAATATTATACAAGAAAGCACAGATAACACAAAAGTAGCAAGAACTAGCACAATTGAGATCAAAAATCAATAACAAGAAATAAATAGAGAAATGCAAAAACTAAAAGTAAAAGGAGAGACACAAGGAATTTTTTCCCGTGGTTCAGAGACAAGCTCCTACTTCCACGTTAGAGCACTTCTGACGAAGTATTGCTCCTCCAAAGCTAGTTGTAGTAGCTTTGGTCTCCACTAGGGTGACTCTTTCACCACTCCAGTGAAGCGAGTTCCAATCTCTCACAACAATGGTGGCCTTCCACAATCCCTTTGGACAGGTCACACCAAAACTCTTCCAAGCCGTCTAGGAACGTCTAGTTCCAAGAGTAATAGACTATCCACAAGCCCTATCCCTTGGTTCACTAGCACAGCACTAACTAGATTACGCTTGGAGCAAGAAGACTTAGGAATTTGGATTTTTGAGTTTACAGGTGAAGCACGGTCTCCTTGATGGCTTGAAGGCTCTAATGTGCTAAAATATCAAGGAGATCAAAAATTATACCAAGGAATACCTTGGATGTGCTTATATAGCCATTTGAATAGGAACTAACCGGTACGACTACCACAGTAGCCGTTGGGCGTGTTAGACTGTCAAAAACAGGCTAAGATCAATTGCCCCGGACTTTGCTTGATTAAGCTCCACAAACCGCTTTGTGTACACCGGACCAAAAATACAGAAATGAGCATTTGCACCAGACTAAGCCAGCTAGGTACATCGTACATAGGCTTTGAAAGGAATTTGAGTCTGGCGTGAAATTTGAGAATTGCACATTTGTGCCAGACTGAATTTGTCTAGTCCGTCGTAGAAGGCATATTGGAAAAGGATTGGTCCAGTGGACTTTTAGAAGGCAAAAGGAAAATACCCGAGAGATATGCATTTGCGCCGGATTAAGAAAAAGGTTGGCCCGGCATAAACATGAGTTAGTGCTAGACTTGATTTTGTGTCAGTGGAAGATGGTTCGACGTGAATGGCGTACGCTCGGTTTGATTCTTGAATAAGGGGCTTTCAATGTCGGACTAAAAAAGAATGGTTTGGCGTAGACTTAACATGCGCCTGACTATTTTTCAAGAGAGATAAGGTTGGTCTGATGTGAATGTGACTTAGCTGAGTAAACGCCGAACTAAAGAATAGAAGGAACAATGTAAGTCCGTCATGAAAGGAAATTAGCTGAATGAGCGCCGGACTAAAGAATAGAATGAAGCTTTGGGTCCGGTGTGCATGGCATATTATCTGTTTGGGTGAAGGATTGATTTTAGTGAGGAAATATGTTTGATATGACCTTGACTCCAAGCAATCTAAATGACTTAGCCTATGAACCAAGATTCTCACTTGTGCATGGTCCCCCTTTACAGTATGGTAAAATTAAAGAAACCCTAGCTACTTGGTCTGAATCATCTTCCAAGCCAAAACTAGTAACAAGGATCCTTAATCTTGACCTTTTTGCTCGATGCCTTTTTAGATACCAATTCAATAATACTTATCACCAAGTGGTCATTGACTTGATCACCAACACCAAAACCCCATAATTATACATAATTAAAAATTAGGGGGCCTAGATGCTTTTAGCCGCCAAGGAGAACAGCATGCAAAAGAAGACGGAGTACATATATTGTTCATGCATTGATTATAAAAATGAGAAGATGTTTTCGGACAAAGACCATATCCAGTTGCACTTGATTTAGAGGGGTTTTGTATCTAGCTATACATGTTGGACAAGGCATGGTGAAGCAGAGATCATACTTCAACGTGATAACATTGACGACAACAGAGCCGGCAATATGGCAGCTGACATTAGTTATGGATCCGATGAGAATAGGTTGGTCATTGATGATGACAATAATCTGGCTCAAATGTTGCGTGATGCGTAAGAGAACTACACTAGTCGAGAGAGTTTAATCAATTTAAGGGTTTGATGGAGGACTCGGAGAAACCTCTTGTTCCCGAGTTGCTAGGAGGAATACACAAAGTTGTACATCATGCTTTTACTACTGAAATTGAAGACAAGCAATGGTTGGTCCGACAAGAGCTTCATGGCGTTGTTACATCTCTTAGCTGACATACTTCTAGAGGGAAACGTATTGCCTAAAATCACGTATCTAGCTAAGAAGGTTGTATGTCCCTTAGGATTGGAAGTAGAAAGAATATATGCATGTCCAAACGACTGTATACTCTATCGCAAAGACTATGCAGACATGCATATATATCTGGTGTGCAAAGCATCACGATTGTAACATCGCAGGTAATTTTCTGGCTTGGCAGTGAATTAATCTCCTAGCTTTTCCCCCTTTTTTCTTTTTTCCTACCCTGCCCCTGCCCTCCCCCACCCGAATGCCCTCCCCCTCCCCTTCTTTTTCCTGGTTCTTCTTCCCCCCATTCGATCCCCTCCTCCCCCAACTCTTATCTTTCCAGTGTCCCCCATTCCTGGCACCTCCTCCCCCATTTCTTGGCGCCTCCCTGCTCCATGTCCTCCCCTCCAAGCAGGCGCTGCCTTCCTTGGTTCCTCCTCAAGCTAGCTGCCCTCCCTCCTTTCCCTCTTGCAGCTCTCCCTCTTCTTCTTCCTTGGGATTAAAGGAGGTAAAGATTTCTTGATTTTGAGGTGTGCTTACTGTTCTAATGGAGGTATCCAGTTGGTATGGGTGTTCTAGGGTTTGGATTTTGAAATTTTGGGGGCAAAAGTGGTTCTAGGGTTTGGGGGGAAAGCTACTGTTTCGGTCTGAGTTTTGGCTATCTGTTAGGATTGAGTTTTGAGCTACTTAAAAGTATTTTCTGAACATTTATCTATAGATAAAGTTATAGATCGTCGAATCCTCTTTAATCTGAGACTGAGAACACTAAATTTTGTTTAGCCAATCAAAAGTTATGGTCATTTTAGTGCTGGCTGTCCTGATTATGCTTGTGTTGAAAGTTAAAATGTTAAACTGCTGTTTAGAGCTAGATTCAGGCCGAATTAGAATTTTTGTTTGCCTAGAGAAAGTTAGGAAATTTCCTGTAGATTAATAAAATGTCCTTGTTTTCTTGATTTGGATTTAAGAATCATTAGTTATGCTATTTTAAAGTTGCTATCCTGAAATCTGAAGCTGCTGAAGGTTTAGATTTTTAGACTGAGGTTTAGAGTGTAATTTGAGGATCTTAAATCCATCTCCTGAATAAATGGCTATATGAAAATTGTAGATTATCCTCTTGTGGTCATTTAGAGCCCAAGAACTCAATTTTTTGGTTAAGCCATTTAGGAGATATGCTCATTTTAGTATGGACTGTCCAGAATTAGAGTTAATGCATGTAGTCTCTGTTCCTCCCTGATCTGGGAGTTATTTATGCATCTCCTGAATAATGGCTATATGATAAATATAGGTTATCCTCTTGTGGTCATTTTGAGCCCAAGAATGCAATATTTTGCTTAGCCAATTAATAGTTATATTCATTTTAGTACAGACTATTCAAAACTAGTGTCAAAGCATATGACCTCTGTTCATCTCTAATCTGGGAACTAAATATGCATCTCCTGAATGAATGGCTATATAATAATTTTAGATTATCCTCTTGTGGTCATTTAGAGTATAAGAACTCAATTTTTGGTTTAGCCATTTAGGAGATATGCTCATTTCCATGCTTGCTGTCCAGATTTCCTTTAGATCGGTTTTGGGGCTGTTTTTGAAATAGATTGTAGATGTGCTTTGTGATGTTGTGGTGTGTATAGTCTATGAAAATGAGTATGCAAATATTCTTTTCAGGTGGTGTAGTTTCGGGAGTGGCTTCATTCTCACGCCACCCTACTCCTCGAAGTTAAAGGCAAGTGTATCATGTAGATTATATGCTAGATGAAGTGTAGTTTTCTTACTAGTATTCTCCATTTGCATGATATTCATGAGTAAGATTGTGCTTGAGATGATGCAAAGGCTAAGAATATGATTGAAAGAATATGTCAATGTTTATGGATTTGCTATATAAATAAGAATGCAATTTGCAATGTTATTCATTTCATTTCATTTGCAATTATACATTCATAACAGAAGAGGTGTCTCGAGTGGACCTCTATGTCTCACACATAGTGAGACATGAAAGTCCTATTTCGGTAGGCCCCTCCACGGGCTGGATGGGATTGAGAGAGTGCACACCGACGAGTGAACACCTAGTAATACCGGTATTACCTATGGAAATGTGCATTACGAGCATGCATGTGCATTGCATAGTTAAAATGTATAGAATGTTATGGTATAATATTGCTCTTATGTGCCAAGCTTTTGTTATGTTATAATTGTTTTAATTTTCTTCTTTAAGTTATGTGCATTAATATGATACATTTTGCTGAGTTGTATGAACTCACATTTGTTTTGTGATGTTTTATTTTAGGTACCTCCAGAGTGGCATATTGGGAGACAAAGCTAGCATCGCTTCACTCACAATGACTATCATGTAGTTAGAGTAGCTGCCATATCTCTTAAAGATGTTGTTAGGCTTAAAGTGAACCTCCTTTTGAATAGATAGTATTGTAAGTAGTTGGTGGCTTATATCTCTATGTCATGGGTTATGTCGTGTCTTCGGTATGTAGTTGCACTCTTTTGCGTTGTGGTTGCCCTTTTGACTACTTGCTCTTCCATGTTAAGTACTTATCTGGTTATGTTAACTAGTTAGATATCATGAATTGTTATATATGTGGATTATTGTCTTGTTTCTCTGCTGAGTGGATGTCCGAGTTTTAGGGGAGGTGCTGCCAAAATTTCTTGTTAAGTTCGGCAGTCCTTCTAGAGATAGCTTGTTTTGCTAAAATATTGGTGTTTTGTTTTGTTTGGTGCATGAGGGTGTAACATTCAAGGTACGTGGGGTGTCGGGGTGTTACAGCGATACAAGCGTAAGGACAATGACAGCAAAGGCATCGAGGTGAAGAAAGGAGCTCTCGCTAAAGTGGTGTGGTATTTGCCAGTAATACCTCATTTCAAGCGTTTATTTGGAAACAAAAAGCACACCAATTGATGCGATGGCACTCAAAAGAGTGTAAGAGGGATGAAAAGCTGAGACACCCTACTAATTCTGCCCAGTGGAGAACCATCGATAGGTTTTTCAGGGAGAACTTCAAAAATGAACCGAGAAATATAAGGTTTAGGTTGAGTACGGATGAAATGAATCCTTTCGGTAACATGAGCAACATTCATAGCACTTGGCCTATGACTCTCTATATCTATAACCTTCGTCCGTGGTTATGTATAAAGCGAAAGTACATTATGATGTCACTTTGCTATCCAAGGAAATTGAGACAACCAGGCAACAATATTGATGTATACCTACAACCATTAGTGGAAGATCTTGTGATACTGTGAAACGAATGTGTATAGGTATAGGATGAGTACAAATGAGAGTACTTCACTCTACGTGTATTGTTATTATGTATCATTAATGATTTACCTGACCTAGGTAATTCGTCCGTTTGTACTATAAAAGGAGCCAAAGCATGCCCCTAGTGCCTGGATGAAACCGTTAGTGTAGGGATCAACAACTCGAGAAAAACAGTGTACATTGTAACCGTAAATTCCTTTGCAGGAATCATCCGTACCGCAATATGAAAAAACAATTCAACGGGACAAAAGAGGACGGTTCAGCTCCAAGACCTCTTCTTGGGGAAGAGGTATATGATATGGTTAAGGATCTTAATGTTGTACTTGGAAAGGGAGTACTAATAAGTCCAGGTCGCTTGGGAGTCTAGCGCGATTTCGAACGCCGCGAGGGGTCTACTTGCAAATCCGGCGACGTGGAGGCCCTGGGTGGCATTTCCTTGGCCTTTAAGATAGTTAATATATACATTGGAGTTAATTTACGACAAGTGGGTGCCATTTTTGTCACTGGAGCCATTCAAGCTAAACTCCAAGTATTATTAAAGCGATGTTCTGGAAGGTAATGTTGGTTAGTTAGGAGCAGATCTTCCGCGGTTCCAAGTTCACCTGCTTTAAGAGTCAGTCAAAATTGGGTTATGAATGGAGGCTTTTTTAAGTGCTAGAGCTTGCTCTATTTGAGCGGCCAGCTAGCATCTGTTGGATCTTAGAAAAATACTTCTAAAATCCTCTATGTATTTTGTACTAGTCCAAGAAAAGCAAGTACACACAATAGAAATGTTATCACAACATATCTGACGTATTTTATTAATAATCAGAGTTTACAATAATTATGACACACATGCCAAATAAAATATTACAGCGAAAGTAGAATAAAACCGGTAGTAGAACCTAACAAATTCGCCACAGACAATCAACTGGGACAGCGGCCTAGTTATCTTGATCCTCATCATCGTAGAGATACTCCTCTAAAAAGATAGAGTAAGCAAGGGTGAGTACAAAAGTACTCCGCAAGTCACACAATAAAGCAGTATCAATGAAGGGTCACAATGGAAGGCATAATATGGTTTAGTTGAGCATAAAGCAATACTTCAACTACAATAATTAATTTTCAATGCATAATTGATATAGTAAAAATTGAGTTTTAATCTAATTTTCAGCACAGGCTCCAACTCGGAGTTTCATCCCAAATTTTCCCATGTGGACTCTCTCAACATATAAACCATTTTTCTCAAAAACATTTTGAAATCCAAAGTCTAGTCCGTGAAAGGCTTGCTCAGCATGCCCATGACCGCGGGCATGGCTAATCGATTAGTTTTACACTCTGCAGAGGTTGTATAATTTTACCCACAAGACATGATTATCTCTTTTTCCCCAAATATACACTTCCTTTGGAGTGTCGGCAGAGAAAATTATGACAAGGCACCTATAAAGCTTCATCCATGTAGTCATGCTGGCTAAGGTTCTACCGTTGGTAGGGTAAAAACCGCCCAATCCAGAAACCCCCTCTTGTGCTGAGTGGTAGCCTCACACGCACTGCCACTTTCAACCTAATGGCATGACTGTCCATGGTATGTCGCAATATAGATAACTAGGTCCGTCCCATTCCAGACTTGTGGTAGTACGGTAAGGTTTTATATTCAACGTAACACAGACCGGTCCTTAATTGACTAGGCGAGCTTTTACAACCTTTGTGCCTTACACACCCACCAGTCAACCATTCTCGTCCGGTCTAAATCACATTTTCACTTTATTTTGAATAACATCATCTTTTATAACATCCCATGGTGCACTGACACCAAGGAATAACTTTATTTTCAACATAAATCTTGTTTTGGCATAAATCCCTAGAAAGTCATAAATTCATGTCTAAGCATGTCTAAACCAATTACTATCTCTAGTATTTCTAATTTACAGTTGGTGGCAGTGGTCCGTTCTTCGCCCACCCCCTCTCCGCCAGCCCACCATGCGTCCCTAGGGCGAATCCTTTCACGATATTCCTTCCTCCCCACTCCCCTAATTCTGCCCTCGCGTTCCCCACTCCACCTGCCCCCGCCCGCGATCCTCAGCTCAGTGGCGCCGTGTCCCCCACCTCGATCTGGCCCCTCGCCCGTGATCCTCACTGGTGGCCACTGTCATCGCACTTGGCCACATCTACCAGCACCTCCTTCACTACGCCGAGCCCATGTACCAGCGATTTATCATCTACATCATCTTCATGGTCTCGGTATGCTATCTATCTGACGCCTCTGCTTAGCTTCCTCACCTCAAATTTGTCGCCACCATCGCGATTTTTCCACGTCTGGGGCTGGAATGCAGGTCAGTCTGTGTGGATTCATGAGTCAGCATGCGGCGTCTCTGATTGTGCGAGGGTCTGGTAGGTAGCGCAAGGTTTGTGTGTGGATCTGCGAGTGGATTTGTTGGTGCTCTTAGGTTGTGATTGGGGTGGAATTTGTGTTCTAAGGCGAATTTGCTGTGGTAGTGGGTCCGCTATTTGAATTGAAGTCCTGTCTAATGAATATGCTGGAGGCCTGGAGCTAACTGATTCTGGCGATTATAATGCATGGCATTTGATAGGAGTGCTGCGTGCTTTCCCTGTGGTTTTATTCTAGATGTGCAGGTGAATTCATTAATGTTCCGATTGGGATATGTTTGGAGGGAAGCTGATCAGTACGGATTTTGGGGTGCTTTAGTTGTGTTTTGTCCTTAATAAGTATTAACAAGTTGATTCATTGAAGCTGCCCTGGGGAGTTCTGATTGGGTTGCAGGTGCTTCCATGGTTTGTGAGCGATCTTGTTTGTGCTCTTGGGTGTTTTGTTGAATGGAAATGGAATTGAATATTAACAGTGTGTTTAAAATTATTCAGGCTGGCGGTTAGTGTTCATCTGCATGTGAATTTGTTGTATTTATAAGACTGTTCTTATATGAATGAACTATTTGGTAATTTCCATGCTGCTACAATAATATTGTTATAAATTGGAGAGGAGCAAAATCCCAATTTCACAAAATCAACGGTATAAGTATAACACAATTGTTTTGGTCGATATGATATTACGGTTGTTCATCGGCAAATTGTTTTTTTCTTAATAGATGTAATCATTTGCATTCCATCCTATTCAGATTTACATTGAACCCATGTATCATATTATTTATGTTTATGTTTGCAACACTTCATCATTTTAACCCCGAGGACTTTTTTTGTAGGTCTATCCAAGGATGTCATTTCTTTCCCTTATCCCGCCCGACAATGCAATATATTTTAATTCTATCCAAGAGATGTAAGTCACTTTCTTATAACTCAACTTCTTTTGTCCATTAATTTGAATCAACTGGTATTTGGGATTATGGTTTCAGCTTTTGCTCACCTATTGAGGCGTGCTATCTTGTATTCCCATGGATATTAAGGGCCTATTGTAGACAAGCAAGACAAAAATAAAAGCTAGCAAGAACTTGTTGATTTCTCTAATGGCCAATGAGCACAATTTGTTTCTTCTGTTACCACATGAATTCATACTGATCGGGATCTGCGTGAGGAGGATTGCTGCCATTGGTTGTTTGCCATGTTTCATTCTTAACTCTTAGCACTTGTTTTGCTATTACGAATTTATATATATACTATCAACATCACCATGAGCCCGAGGCCATCCATCTCAACACCGCTCTTGGGTTTATTTATTACAAGTTATTGTTTAGATGTTGATAAGCATCAATTGTCTTTAGTAAAGAGAAGATCCATTATGCCTTGCACGCAACCTCACATGAATCCAAATTTTAGATGTCCAATCCAATCCTATGGGCTTAGACGTCAACAAACCCTTGATATCTGGAGTGTATCCTTTTCATAGTTAGTCCCGGTGTCTTCCTAAAACCAACAACACATGAAGGAAAACAACAGGAGAAAGCACATTGAATGATCTCCTCTTGTGTAAAATTGCAAAACTATCATCACAGTCATAATATGATACAAGTGATTCTACTTGGACTAGACCTTGATTCTTACTGAGCGGCTACTTCCAAAAACACATGAACATGTCGTGGCCAAAGATGTTATTTTGCGTAATTTATGGGGCCATTATCGTGATTCTTCTTCTCCTCTTCTTGTCTTTCTTTGTTAAAACATTTTAACATGTAAACCTGAATAATAATATCATAGCTGAGTTTTATGTGAGAATGAGAATGCCCGTATGTTGTTTCACATCTTTTTTTTTAATGCAGTTGTCCGTTTCAGTACTTGAACTAATAAATGTATATCCAGCTTATGCTAAAATTTCCTTTCTCATGATGTTTCAGCTACAATGCTTGGGTCATCTATAATTTCTTTTCACTCTACTTGGCATGGGTTGGCGGTCCTGGTGCTGTGGTGGTAAGTTTGTATAGCAGCAAAAAGAGAATGGCTCCACTGAGGAGGAGGTTCAAGCTGCGTCTGTGAGACCACGCATGCACTCCTTTTGCAAAACATTAACCACATGGCATCTTCTAAGTGTTGTCACCTCACGGATGAGCGCATACCTCCATTGGTTAGGCTCGCTGGATCTTTGACTTGATGTTGTTTTCGTTGTTGTATTTCTAGGTCTACTAGATGTTGCTTGAGTTGTAATGATGATCTTTGCTTTAGCTTCTTGGTTAGGATATGAACCGTCAACCTTCAACACAAGAGCAGTGGACAAAGATCTCGCATGGTGTGGAATGGCTCTTTCATCACATTTCTAGAGGTGAGCACCAAGCAACTTTTTGTGATTTGACTATTTCCATAATAAATCGTGGTGCTTAGTGCTCTTTGGTAACTAACATAAGTTTCCATGTCTAGTGAGCGAAAGTGTCGTTATATCGCCTTTATGTGATTGTACAATGAAAAACAGTTCTTGTATGTGTGAATAACCCCTTTACTTGATATTAAATTGGTTTTAAATCACTTCTCAGTACCATAAGTATACCTCATTTTACCTCATTGGCTTAATTAGAGGGACCAACTTGTAAATTTTGGTTTATTGGCATGAGCCTGTATTTGACGATGTGTGCATACATAACTATAACTTTGTTGATATTAGGTTTTATAAATATAAATATAGCTCTACTACTTCTAATTAGGAGTTGGTAGTAGTCGTCCGTTCTCCTCTCACACCACACTGTACGCTCTACCAGCTCTGAAAAAAACAACCACCACAAAAAAAGAATAAACCGTTCGGTTCTATTCGCTAGGCCCCGCCGATCTACTCATAGCGCCTCGCCCACCACCGTTACACCACCTCTTCCTCCATCATTCGTACCCCTCCTCCTGCCTTCCCTGTGCCCACATCATCCCTCTGCCTCCTCGCGGCCGCGCCGTCCCTCCGCTTCCCCACATCATGATGTACAGTGTATCTGCCGCATCCTCTTCCTCCTCCGTTACCACCCCCCCCGCCTTCCATGCAGAATCGTCCCTCTGCTTCCCACATCATGACATGCAGTGGTGCCGCCGAGGTCATCCAAGATCGCCTTCCCATTGACATCGGCGCCGATCCGCCCTCCCGACCCTCCACCACTAGATCCGGTCATCACCGACCCCATCGCTACTATCTACCAAGAAGGGTAGCATCGGCACCATCAACCACGCCGCCCCGCCAAGATCGTCCAGCGCTAGATCCGCCCGCTCCTCGATTACCGACCGTGAGCCCTACGGACGTGACTTCGACACCCACCGCCCCACCGCCCGCTTCTCCAACGACCGCATCCCCATCGATTATCTCGATACGGTGTGCCCCTCATGCCTATTTCTTGCTTCCTTTGTTTTTTTTTTCTTATGATTTTTTTGGTGGGTGGATTGCAGGTAGTTCTCGACTCGTTTCTTGAGTATTTCGTTGATGTAGGTTTCGCCCTATTCTATTTACATATGTGAATGGATTTCTTGGTTTGGTGTATCCTTGCAGATGTGGTTGCGCGGATCATGCTGGTTGTTGGTTTTGTTTTTCTCATCGGTTTCTTCAATCTTTCCTTCGTGGGCAACTGTATGTTGCGCTATCTAGAGTCACCATTAGAAGCAACATCAAGATACCTGCCGTCTTAGACAAGTTGAATGACAAGGGATGAAAGCCTAAAAAAACTCATGGGAACCCCAAAAAAAACATTGTCTATAGAGAATTATTCACATCATAGGCAAGGTTTAATCAAAATGATACCTAAGTCATGTTGCATTGTAACTATTTATTTTCAGATCTTCCGAAATGTATACCAAGAATATCATTTCTAAATATATTCTAATGTCAAGAATACTTTATGTATTATGTACAAGGTTTTTATTCATATCGAAGGAGAAACCATAGAAACTTTTATAATAGAAAGAAATAGATATTTGATCTTTTAGCAAAATTTTCCTTTTTTTTTCTTAATTTTATGTTTCGTTATCAATTTTGTTTTCCGTAGCAACATACGGGCACTGAACTAGTATAGCACTAGTTAATACTACAATATTGTACCAACTAGTGATATTTTGCTTTAAGGTGACAAGGTATGAATATTTCAAAGTCAATTGACGTTATAACAATTAGGAGTAACTAATCATTTAAATTGGGATTTAAATAAATTGATAAAACTATGCATGCAATAATTTAAGTCAAAATATAATTTTAAATTCTAGGATCAACATGTTCAAGGGTGTGACTTGCCTTGGTTGAAGGGTTGATGCTCGAAATCGTCGACAGCGAACCATTCCAACTCTCTGAAATCGATACGCGAAAAATAACTAATTTCAAATAAAATCCAAATAAGTTCAATAAAATAACAAACTAGTATAAATAAGTAATTTAAGATTTTAGATGAATTTAGAAAGAAAAATAGAGCAAACTAGAGTTTGAATGGGCGAAAACGGGCACCTGGAAGATTTATAATCGCATGAAATAATAAACAAATGAGTTTTGAATTTTTAAAATTTCTTTTCCAAATAAAATTTTCAAATTTTTGGAGTCAAAATTCAGATTTCAAAATTTGAAATTTTTCTAAATTTTTCCTCTATTTTCCTATCCCTTTTTCTTCATTTTATTTTTTTCCTGGACGGACAATCTCTCTCCCCTCTTTTTTTTTCCCTTTTTTTTCCTCACGCTGGCTGTTCTCACGGCTCGGAACGACAGGGAGCAACCATTCTTCATGGCGCAGGGGTGGGAGGGCCAGGGGCGGCCGGCTGGGCCGGATGGCGGCGGCGCGGAGGGAGGGCTGGACGGTGACGTATAGCTGGAAAAACGGGCGGCGGTCGGAGTTTGTACCTTTGCGAAATCCAGCGAAAAGGAAGCGAATTAGCATGGGGCAAGTGGTGAATCGTTATGGCACCCGATGCTCCTTTTATAGGGCGAGAGGAGGATAGGGAAGTGGCAATCGCGTGAAAATCGTGGTGGCTGAAAAAAAGGGAAGAACAAGATTTTTGCTTGGATTTTGAGGGATTTAAGGCCATGAATGGCAAGAGGAGGTCTCAAGGAATTGGGATATGATTTTTGCTAAATTTTTTATGCTCAAATCATGGAGATTTTGAAGCTTAAAATCTTGGTTTAATGGAGGAAAGAGAGAGACGTCCTTCTCTGGCTTCCTTTTCTGGAGGTAGGAGAAGCACCTGACAAGTGGGGTCTGCTCCCACCTACTTTTTAAAAATTATTTTATGCTGAGAAGAAAAGCGTGCTGGTAAAAATATTAAAAATGTTCTAAAAATTCTAAAACAATTATCAAAAATACTTTGAAGTATTTGGAACATAATAACATTATTTTTGAAATTTTTATCTTTTAAATATTACATAGAAATTCTTTTTATTAAAACTAAAAATACGAAAATGCTTTTAAAAAATCGATAAAAATCAGCAATATTGCAAGAAAATTCTAATTAATAATTAAACCAAGAAATCACAAATTTTTAAGGGTGTTACAGCATCCATTACGCCAATTGTTTCCTTTCGGTGCTAATTAGCTAGGCTTTGCCTCTCCAAATGGCCGGAACACACCGATCGTCAGGAACAATGCCAGAGAAGTACTCTAGCCAGTTTTCGTTGCATATGTACGGCTTTAATTTCTAGACCCTGCATTGTTAGCATGTAAAACTTGTGCCCAGTTAAACTGTTTGTTTCGGCATAGGTTTTTTGGATTTTGGCTTAAAGCTAGATTTTTGGCTTAATGAGCTTTTAAGTTGTTTACTTTTAAGCTAAGATATGTTGTTTGGTATTCTGGCTTTTTTATGGGTTGGATGGTATAGCTTATTGCTGAAAAGTTTGAAATATTTTTTAAGGTTATAAGGACTTTCCTTATGTACTGATTTATCTAATACAAATGTTTCATACTTTTTTCACCAAATATCGTATTGAAAAACATAGATTAATCTTGAGATCAAACTTCATTCTAAGCATAATTATTTATCAACTTGAAACTCTTACTACATGGCAATTTTGAATTCTTATCAGACTGAAAATAGCATAACAATTCTGAACTCTCGTCAAACTAAATAAGAACAAATATTGAGGGGCTCGATGAGGTGGATATGATCGCCTTTTGCGGTTTTGCTATACCAGATTCACCTACCTCCACCCGTCTTCTGCCATTCCACCCTCAGATCCAGCCGCCTCCACTCCCACCATGCCAGATCCGATCGCCTCCCGCCGTGCTATGATTGGATCCATTCAGCTCCAGCTGCGCCACGTCCGGGCCCTGTAGCCTCCTACCGCTCCAAACTCAGGTTTGGCTGCCTCAACCCACGTCGCGTCAGATCTGGGTCGGTGGAGGAGGAAGGTGGCTAGGGACGGTGGAGGAGGTAGGAGGTCGGGGACGGTAGAGACTGGAGCGGCGGAGGGAGAAGGCATGTCGTACAAGAGTGAGAGAGAAGACGAGGAGAAATGAGGAGATAGGAGAATGATTTTTGAGTTTATATGTAATGGCATTTGGTGGGTAATTTTGAAGACTTCGGTGGCAAAGGATTATTTCATCCCAAAAGGCCCAAAAAGCACCTCTCACTGGCTTTTGGCTTATAGTTATATGGAGGCTTTAGGCTTTTTTAAGTCGGCTTAAAAGCGGTCGTTTGTTTTGGCTTTGGCTTTTTTGTTTTTAAACCAGTGAAAAAGCCGAAACAAACAGGGTCTCATTCTATTACATTTGGTTGAGAATAAATAAAGATGAAATCAATCCAGAAAAGCTGCAATTGTTACGCAGCACCAACTCCATTGTGTTCCAGTTGTTTTGTGTTCGCGTGAATTTGCATTCTCATTGATACTTCGTCTCTGGCTAGCGGTGATCATTCCTGGGTAAGTCTGACATTTGGGATCAGAGCTTCCTTCCAGGTTACAGAGCTGAGCTCGTGATCGTGCACTCGAGGGTGTTGCCATGCATCGAGGACGATCAGTTTCGCCGGTCGCGCGCATTCCTCCAGGAGGTTCCGGCGGCCACATCTCGGGTAGCGGCGGGAATGACCGCGGGCTGGTTATACACTGCGTGGTCAAGGAGGCAGGCGGATCGGCGAACTACCAGCTACTAACCAAGACGAATTACAATGATTGGTCTTTGTTGATGAAGATCAAACTACAAGCTCGGTGTCTGTGGAACGCCATCGAACCAGGTGGCGTCGAGCTTCACAAAGACCATATGGCATTGGAGGCTATTTGCAGCGCGGTGCCGCCAGAAATGATCTCCTCACTGGCCACCAAGGCAACGGCACAGGAGGCGTGGGAGAGCATCAAGACCCTGCGAATCGGTGACGATCGTATCCGCAAGTCCAGCGCACAGAAGCTGCGCAGGGAGTACAAGATGATCACGTTTCGCGACGGCGAGTTGGTGGAGGATTTCGCAATGCATCTCATGGGTATGGTCAACTAGTTGGCCATCCTTGGCGATCCCGTGCTTGAACAGAAAGTCATTGAGAAGCTGCTCCGAGTCGCGCCCCCCAGGTTCAATCAACTTGTCCTTTCAATTGAAACGTTGCTCGACACGGCGACACTCTTGGTGGAGGAAGTTACCGGAAGACTAAAGGCAGCAGAGGATCGGCCCTAGCCACAATCCTCGGGCGGCGATGGCAAACTTTACCTCACCGAAGAAGAATGGCTCGAGCGGCACATAAAGAAGGAGCATGAAGCGGGACAAGGCAGTGGTAGCTTCGGAAGCTGTGGGAGGCGCCGTGGAGGCAGAGGACGTGGTCGCGGCGGTGGGAATGGGAGCCTAGAAGGGTCACGCTTAGGATCGAGGAGTGGAAGTGACAAATGCTAGAGTTGCAGCAAGCTCGGTCACTGGGCCAGGGAGTGCCGAAGCAAGCTCAAGCGTGAAGAACAGGCCCATATGGCCTAGGACGACGAGCCTACGCTGCTCTTCGTACAAAGGGGTGGTGGATACACGAGCGCAACATTGCAGTCGTCTTCAGATCGATCCCCATCCGGTGAGGGAGGTGGCGATTTCAACTGCGCCAAGGTGCTTCCCACACCGGCGGCGACCACAACTGCTGCGACTGTGCTACCTTCACCAGCTTCGTCAAGATGCATTGTCGAGCTGGTGGAGGAGAAGGTCTTCACGGCAGCGGGAGGTGAGGAGAAGGTCTTCGTTCTCCGACATCGACAAGGGGGTCACTGGCTCTGTGCGATTCGGCGACGGCTCAGTCGTGCGGATCGAGGGGTGCCGGACGGTGCTTTTCACGTGCAAGAACAGGGAGCACCGCTCCCTCAACAATGTCTACTACATACCTCGCCTCACCGCCAACATCACCAGCGTTGGGCAACTGGACGAGGGGCGCTACCAGGTGTTGATCGAAGATGACATCATGCGAATCCGTGACGAGGAGCGGCATCTCCTCGCCAAGGTTCCTCGCAATTCCAGCCGCCTGTATCTCATCGACATCAACATTGGGAGGCCCGTGTGTTTGGCGGCATGGGGAAGCGAAGACGCATGACGATGGCATGCTCGTTTTGGACACATCAGCTTTGCTGCGCTGTGCAAGATGGGGAGAGAAGGACTTGTCCGCGGATTGTTGGTGTTGTCACAAGTGGAGCAAGTGTGCGAGGCTTGCCTCACCGGCAAGCACCGCCGCACTACGTTTCTTGAGCGCACACTGTACCGTGCCACCGAGCCCCTGGAGCTCCTGCATGGTGACCTTTGCGGCCCAATCATGCCATTAACCCCAGCGGCAACAACTACTTCCTCCTACTCGTTGATGACTACAACCGATATATGTGGGTTGCCCTGCTTCCCACAAAGGACACTGCTACGACTGCCATCAAACGAATCCAAGCGGCGACCGAGAGGAAGAGTGGCAAGAAGCTGGGTGCGCTCTGCACGGATCGAGGGGGAGAGTTCACCGCAGCAAACTTCAATGAATATTGCGCTGAGCTGGGTGTGCAGTGTGAACTCACGGCACCCAACTCGCCCCAACAGAACGGCATTGTCGAGGGCAGGAATCAGTCGGTGGTCGGAATGGCGCGAAGTATGCTCAAGGTGAAGCAATTACCCGGTATATTCTGGGGGGAGGCGATTAATGCAGTGGTATACATCTTGAACAGATCATCATCCAAGAGCATCGGTGGCAAAACCCCGTATGAGCTCTGGAACGGAAGATCGCCGACTGTGCACCACCTGTGCATGTTTGGGTGCGTGGTGCATGTGAAGCTCACCGCGTCGAACGCTAAAAAACTTGAAGACAGGAGCCGACCCATGATTTTCGTGGGTTATGAATTGGGGTCTAAGGCGTATCGCGCCTATGATCTGACTAAGTGGTGCATCCACATTTCTCGAGACATCATCTTCGATGAAGAGAGGTAGTGGAACTGGGATGCTGACAAGCTCGCCAGAGCCAACAATGATTTTTTGATTAATTACACCACTGTGAGCCAGCCAGGTGTGGTCACCACTGTCAAGCCAAACGAGGGAGAGGGGGATTTCTTGACTTCTCATGCGTCGCCGAGCTCAAGTACACCTGCGGCAAGTCCTGCGTCGGCAAGCACGTAATCCGATGGCACGACGCCAGTGGAGTTCGTCTCGCCGCCTCCATACAATGAGGAGGACCTCGACGTTGATCACGACAGTGCGCCACTTCGCTATCGCCGCATCAACGACTTGCTGGGTCCTGGCTCACCGCCGGGGCTGGCTGTTCGGGAGCTGCAAGAGGACTTGCTACTTGTAAGTGGAGAGGAGCCGACAACATTTGCGTAGGCAGAGCAGGAAGAGGCATGGCGCCGATCCATGCTTGATGAGATCGCATCGATTGAAGAGAACAAAACGTGGAGGCTCATCGAACTCCCTGTTGGACACCAGCCGATCGGGCTCAAGTGGGTATACAAGGTTAAGAAGGGCCTGAGTGGCGCAATCGTGAAGCACAAGGCACGACTTGTCGTGAAAGGATATGTGCAGCGGACAGGTATTGACTTTGACGAAGTGTTCGCACCCGTGGCGCGCCTCGACTCTGTTCATCTTCTACTCGCACTTGCTGCACAGGAGGGTTGGAAGGCTCATCACATGGATGTCAAGTCCGCCTTCCTGAACGGCGAACTCGAAGAGGAAGTGTACGTCACCCAGCCTCCTGGATTCATAGTCGATGGTGAAGAAGAAAAAGTGTACAGACTTGACAAAGCATTGTACGGGCTTCGCCAGGCACTGAGAGCTTGGAACATGAAGTTGGACCACACGCTGAAAAGCTTAGGATGCGTGCAAAACCCGCTGGAGCATGGGTTGTACGCGTGAGGAAAAGAGCAAGCAAGGCTACTGGTGGGCGTATACATCGATGATCTGGTTATTGTCAGCGGTGATAGCAGCGTGATCGACCAGTTCAAAGCACAAATGAAGGCAGAGTTCAAAATGAGTGATCTTGGCACACTTAGCTTCTACCTGGGCATTGAAGTCCATCAAAGTCCAGGTATGATCACCCTGAATCAAGCTGCATATGCATCTCGGATTGTGGAGAAAGCAGGGCTTGTGGGTTGTAATGTTTGTGCAACGCCTATGGAACCCCGGTTCAAATTAAGCAGAGAAAGCTCCTCGCCACCGGTCGACGCCACCGAATACAGAAGTCTGGTGGGAAGTTTAAGATACCTGGTGAACACTAGGCCGGATCTTGCTTACTCGGTGGGTTATGTATGTGAGTCGGTTCATGGAAAAACCGACTGCTGAACATTTTGCGGCAGTAAAACACATCATCTGCTACGTGGTGGGGACAATCCACTAGGGTGGTGCTACACGAAGGGGGAGAACAACAGGCTGATCGGCTACAGCGATAGTAACTTGGCCGGCGACGTGGACTCGTGCAAAAGCACAACAGGTGCGTTGTTTTTCCTCGGCAAGAATCTAGTGAGTTGGCAATCACAAAAACAGAGAGTGGTTGCTCTCTCATCATGTGAAGAAGAATACATTGCGGCTGCTACGACAGCATGCCAGGGCATTTGGCTTGCCCGGCTCCTCGGCGAACTCAAGGACACAGCACCTGAGGCCATCGATCTCAAGGTGGACAACAAGTTTGCCTTAGCCCTCATCAGGAATCCAGTTTTTCACGACAGGAGTGTGGAGAACGGAGCTATCAAGCCAGACTACATCGGCACTGGAGGGCAGCTTGCAGACCTCCTGACCAAAGCACTGCCACGAGCAAAATTCCAGGAGCTGCGAGAAAGGATTGGTATGATGTCCATTATGTAGGCACAAGTTTTAGGAGATTTGTTAGCATGTAAAACTTGTGCCCAGTTAAACTAGTTAGCGTCGCATTGTTTAGCTAGTGTTGCATTGTCGTAATGTTTGCATGGACTTACTGCATGTATAATTACTTTGCATATGGTTCTGGAGACGTGGGAAGATTAGCTCGCACGTCTCAGTGTCTGTTGCGCCGCGATCAGACGCACTTCGTGTATAACCTGAAAGGCGGCGTGAGAAGCGCACAGGTCTATTTATTCTGTTACATTTGGTTGAGAATAAATAGAGATGAAATCAATCCAGAAAAGCTGCAATTGTTACGCAGCACCAACTCCATTGTGTTCCAGTTGTTTTGTGTTCTCGTGAATTTGCATTCTCATTGATACTTCGTCTCTGGCTAGCAGTGATCATTCCTGGGTAAGTCTGACACGCATCACATGTAGTTTAATTTTCCTTATAGTGATCCACTGTTAATAATACATTAATTAATTGATCCATTGGTCGCGTACTGGAATTACAACCTGACTCTGTTCTTCTTCTCCCTCATGGCAGCTTATGTCCCGCGTGACTGCCCGCCGCCAATTCACCCTCCAAACTGTTTCCCGAACTGTCCAGGCTGTTGATTTCTCCAAGTAGTGACATGCTGCATTTATAGAAGAAAACTAAGCTGCTAGCTACTTGCATCATATTGGAGTTAAATTAACGGCAAGTGGGTGTCATTTCTCTCACGCGAGCCATTCAAGCTAAACTCCAAGTATTTTTAAAGCGATGTTCTGGATCTTCCGCGGTTCCCAGCTTGTTCCATAGTTCCACCTACTTTTAGAGTTTCAGTCAAAGTTGGGTTCTGAATGGAGGCTTTTATAAAAGCTGGAGCTTGCACTGCAATTTGAGCGCCCAGCCAGCATCCATTACGCCAATTGTTCCCTTTCGGTGCTAATTAGCTAGGCTTCGCCTCTCCAAATGTACGGAGCACACAGCTCGTCAGGAACAATGGCAAAGAAGTACTCTCGCCATCTTCCGACCCCGGCTCAGTTGCTCCTAATCCTCCTCATTTTACTGGTTTTTGTCAGTGGCATCCTCGGGCGCGAACCAGGTGGATCATGCGCCAACGATCGTAAGCACTCCTGTTTATAAATAAGAACAAGTTTTACTGCCTATTTACGGCTTTCTAAACCCACTCGCATGTCGCAACACATGTGATTTTCCTTCTATTAATCTACTGTAAATACATTAATGGTAGGGTACTGGAATTACCACTTAACTCTGTTGTTCTTCTCCATCATGGCAGCGGCCTACTACCAGGCTGACTGCCCGCCAATCCACCTTCCAAACTGTTGCCCGAACTGTCCAGGCTGTTGATAACCGCTGGATGGATAGGAAGCGCATGCCATTTCTACGCAACGGAATCGGGAGGATTCCCCAATTCGTTTGATCTGAGAACGCACGGGACGAGCTGGATGGTTTTCTTTGCGATCCGTTGCGCAGGAAGTTTTCTATGTCAAACAAATAAGATGTTTTTACCATATTGTGCCGGAGCCTTTTACTATGTATGAGTGTAATCCCTTCGCATCAATGATAACATAAATAAACATGTACTATGTCATGTCACAACTACATATCGTTTTGGGACACCTACAGTCAAGCTTTTTCGATTGGATTGACTTTCAATATCTTTTTAAATAATTATATCCTAATATATAAGAATAGTACACTATAGATCTATATTGAAAAATACTTTTATAATATTATAATTTTATTGAGTTCTATAAATATATTATAATAAAAATTATTGTTCAAAATTGTATCTTAGGACCATGTTAATGTCCAAAATAATGTGTATTTATGATTGGAGAGAGTAATACCATTTGTTTATGGGTTGACATTAGCTTTAGAAACATGTTATTTTCTGTTGAATTGTCGACCGTTGAGCTGAACACTCCAAACTCCAGAGAGGGTAACTGATAAGCTTGCACCTGCCTTATAATTTGTTAAAGTCTTATCTAAAACTATCCGAGTGCCTACGTATCAATGAATCTAGCATAAACTCTAGGTAGAGGAAGCCAATAATACAAGCGAGAATGCTAGATTTGGAACATTGTGTGAAATTTCAGTCTTTGGTTAGAAATTTCAAAGTTAAGTGACTCCGATCACTTCAACATGGAGCATGTACAAAGGACTTTCAATGGGAGCTGTATGATCTGAGTGATCCGGACATGAGTCAAACAAATTTTACAGAGGTCATATTTTTGAGTTATAATGGAAGTCACATGATCCAAGTGACCCAAACTAACTATAAGTCAGATCAATTGTATATAGAAATGTTCAAAAGGACCTAGATGTTCTGAGTGGGTTGAAGCTAGCTTGACCCAAATCAATTTCACAGGGAAAGTGTTCTTGAAGATTTGTACTAGCCCAGATAATCCGGGCCATGTCGATGATCCGAGTAGGTCAGATGATTTGAGTGGGTTAGATAATTCAGCTTAGGTCAGACGATCCGAGTATGTGCAACGGCTATATTTCTGACCGTTGGAATCGTTAAAGCAGGGATAATCCGAGTGAGTCAGATGATCCAACTCAAAGAGATATTTTGAAATATCCTTGTTTTCCAACTAGTTTCTGAGGAGATCTATAAATAAACCCTATGGGTTAAGGTTAGCTCTCTAGTGACTCTGTTTCATAGTTCATCGTATTGTGGAGTTCAAGGGCACTTTGAAGTTTGGATTGAAGATCTTGAGTGTATAGGAGAGTAGATTAGGTCTAGATTGTGCATCACTCCTAATTGTTCGACCTTGCTAGGTTCAAATAAACTCTTGGCTTATTACTCCTAGAGATCAATGTTGCCTAGATGGCTTAAAGGCGTTGGCTCAGTGACCTTGGAGGAGCTTGTGGAAGGCATCGAGAGGATTGTAATAGTTTGGAGTCGACCTAACTGAAATGGAGAAGGACTAATATGAGTGGAGGGCTTGATTTCTTATGTAACCTCAAGTTAGGGCTAGACTCTTGCGATAGTGCTCTAACAAGGAGCAGGAGAGATTGTCGAATCTCTAAGACCTAGCTAGGTAAATAAATCTGTTGTGTTGGCCAATAGGAATTGATTCCTTTTCCCCAGTTAGAGAACTGAAGTACTAGACTGGTTGGACTAATCAACCCGTTCCTAATAAAGGGGCAAATAGAATCGCGAGACAACGGGATCACCTTTAGTTGTTACTACGACAGCATGTTAAGCAATTGTAGATTATTTTATCCCTACATTTTTTAGATGAAGGATTCATTCGATGCTTACATGGCCCTTGACCCTCGGTTTCAGATCTTATGGCCAGTAATACAACTCTTTAACTTGCAGTTACGCTAACGACCGCACATGATCCTGTCCACTGAGAGAGCACCGTTTCCCGGAAGGCAGAGATGCCCACGTGGAAGGGGAGATACTAGCGCTCGGACGGCCGATCACTGTTCATCTCATCGGACGCCTCTTGCAACATTTTTTTTTCTACGTGTGCAACATTTGTTTTCGACGTGTGCAACATTTTTTTTGAACGCTTGCAACATCTATTTACTGTAGCGAATTTCACTGTTTGTCGAAGGAAAATATTGCACGCGTTGGTAAAAAATGTTACACGCGTATAAAAAAATGTTACAGTGTATCTGAAAATTTCGGACGTCCAAACATAAGTCATTAGTTTTTTTTTTTCTTTTTCCAATGAAGCCACCACCCAAAGCAACGGTTTCCTGGAAAACCGAGAGGCCCAAGTCATCCATTTCAGGCAAATGTCTGCCCACAGGACATTAGAGGTCTGTTTACAGTGGGCAAATAGGGAAGGTCGACGACGAGTGGTTTTCAAGTCTTCTCATTCTCATTAACACAAGGATGAGGTCCAGTTGGTATGGGGACTGCCAAGTTTGCAGTCTACATTCAACTGAGCAAATCGATGACTCAGACCGTCCAAAACCGTTTTGCTACATTACTCCATAAATTCTTGATCGTCGTTTTTCCCTCGGACAGACTGCAATACCAACTGCACCTGATTCTTGTCCTTCTCATTGAGCCAGTAAAACCTGATAATGGCAGCCCACAGGACATGTGGTCTTCGGATACTGATAGACTGAACTTATTACACAACTTGTCCACTTTTTTCCATGAAGCCACCAACCGAAGCTCTATTTCGGAGATTTGGGGTCTGTTTGGTAGGGATTTAACTTCTTTAGATTCGTGAATATGGTGAAGTTGAAAATTCTAGCTTCACCAGATTTATGAAGCTGGAGCTGTGAGTATATTAAGAGTGTTTAGATGGATCATCTTGTTTACATTTTAGACTAAAAATATTCACTTTATTTTAACCTACAAGTTTTAGATTTCAGGTGAAACTAAAATCTGAAGCTCTACCAAACAGGCTCTTAGGGTTACATGTTAAAGTGGACCGCAGACGCCGAAGCTGACTATGTTTGATTCCTCGTGCCACATACGATTTACATATGGCACGAAAGAAAAGGGAGCTAAGGGAGAAGAAAGTTATATCTTATACGGGGTATAACTCTTTTAATCGGACTAAGACAGCTAGATACGAGTAGGTATCTCATTGGGGAAGTTTGTATCTAAACAAATGCGTTTGTGAGCCCAGCTATTTTAAAAATCAAATGCAACAATTAATCTTGTGGGCCTTTAGATATAACCTAAAGCATACTCCCTCTGTTCTTTTTTATTTAACATCTTTAAGTTTTCACCGAAATTTTTGAAACTTTATCTTATTATGTACTAACAAAATTGTAATATATATGAAGCCTTTTTTCTACTCCCGGGAGTAATTACTCCCTATGCCGTATTTCACAACATATTGGGTATCTCGTGCGATGGAGGGTATGTACGCGTAGTATACGAGTATATAAGATCATCCAGGTGGTATGTACATTTTTTCCGAGGTGGTATGCACATTTTTTGGACATACTCTTTTTATATACGTATATGAAGGTATTTGCAAAACATGCTAAAAATCATGGACCCCTTGCAATTTTTTCATGTGGCTCACATTGAAGTATCTTATAATTAGTATATGATTGTACCCAAAGTGATAAAGAAGTATTTCAAGTTCGTTTAGGTAGTATTTTAGAGGTGGGAGTAACTACTACTCCCAGGAGTAAAAAATATTTTTCCTATATACACACACACAATTGGTGATATTCAAGGCACCTCCTTCATTTTAAGAACAAGAATATCCCCATAAAAATCCGAACTCTAGAAATTTTTACATTAATCGGAAGGAAAAGAGAAGGATCTCCATCACTTATTTTGGTGAGACTAGATTATATGGTACAGATTAATTATATATAATAAATACAATTGTTTTTCCATCATTGAAAGTAAAGTTGTATAACATATATAAATAGAGTTACATAACAAATACAATTAAATTTCAATCATTAGAAGTAGAGTTGCACATCAAAGACAATTGTATCATAATATCTAGACGTATAGTTGCGTACGTGGATAAGTATGCTAATTATTATAACATATAAGTCACATATACACAAGGCATACATGCCTTTTCGTTAGCCCACACAAAACCCACTCGACAGCTAAGGTACACTTAGTCGATAGAAGTTTATTTTTATCTTTTGAGATGTACCTAGATAATACTTATTCCTCTACGTACGCTTCAAATTCAAGATAGAAGTGAAACTCGAACTTGACAATTGCATCCTAAAAGAAAGTTATCGTCTATAGGAATGAAACCCTTGCCCTCGGCCCATGTTGGTTCGGAATCTCCAATGCCAGACAGGTTGGACTAATCAAAGCTTCAGCCAATAAAGGAGCAATTAGGATTGACTGTGACAGAGTCTTGGAAGACCGAGATGCCCAAGTCATCCATTTCAGGAAAATGTCTGCCCACAGGACATTACAGGTCTATTTACAGTGGGCAGATACGGAAGGTCGCTCAACGTGTGGTTTTCATGTCTTCTCGTTGAACCAGGAAAACCTGATACTGATAGGCCACCAATAAATCATTGCACAACTTGTCCGGCTGAAATTTCCTCCATCAAGCTGCTATCCAAAGCTCCATTTCTGGCCGGAGATTTGGCGTTCGTCACGTGCTCAAGCGGACGCCAGGAGCTGATTATGTTGTGTTTGGCACAGCTACAGCTTCACCTAAATTCATAGAGTTGGTGGAATAAGATATTACTAGCTCCAGAAATTTATAGGGTTGGAACTGTGAGTACATTAAAAGCATTTAGGTGAGTCTTCTTGTTTACATTTTAGACTAAAAATATAAATCTAATTCACTTTATTTTAACTTACAAGCTCCAGATATGAGGTAAAGGTAGGATCTAGCTAAAACTCTTGCCAAACAGGATCTATGTTTGATCCCCCGACGGACTAAGCGGAAGCTAATCAAGCGCGCTTGATTATCTGGGCTGCGCCCAACTCTCTTTTTGCTGTCTTTGCTGACGCTACTTTTTCTTGTTTGAATTTATTATCTGGCAGCCATATGAGAACGGTGGGCTGATTGTTTTCTATGAATATAGAGGTCGGAGACACAGTTGCTTGTCTTTTGTAGACTGACAAATTGTGTCTCTTCCACACCCTTTATTTATAGCGAGAATTATAAGCGTAATACAATCGAACTTTATCTCTAACTTTCTAATCTATGCCTAAGTGAATCGGATTCTATTCTGAATTCTTATGCCAACACTCCTCAAGATGGGCTACAAATATCAATCACATCAATCTTATTACATATTATAACACCCTCACTAAGATCTACCCTTTAGTAAAACAATTAGCCAACTGTTCGCTAGAGTTGACATACTCTAGTTTTAGAATTCTGTTATTTAGTTTCTCCTTTATGAAGAATCGATCAATTTCAACATGATCGATATGATCATGCTATACTAGATTATTAGTAATGTTGATCGTAGATTTACTGTCACAATAAATACCAAAGGACCACTCCTCAAAACTAGAAGTTCAAACAATAGTTCCTTTATCTAGATTATCTCACTCGAACTTAACGCCCTTGCTCTATATTTTGTCTCTACAGTAGATCAAGCCACAATTTCGTACTTCTTACTCCTCCATGACATGAGATTACTGCCTACAAAGATATAGTATCCAGATGTAGACCTCCTATCATCTATACTACTTGCCCAATGAACATCACAATATCCCTTTACATTCAGGTATTTACTTTTTTTGAACCAAAGCCCCATTCCAGGGCTACTCTTTAAATATTGTAGAATCCGAAAGACAGCATCCATATGGCTTATTCTAAGATCATGTATATATCTACTTACCATACGTACTCACATCATACGGAATATCAGGTCTTGTATGGCATAAGTAGATGAGATGTCCAACCAGTTTTTGATAAGCTTTCTTGTTAACTAGATCACCAGACTCAACATAGAATTTGTGATTCCTATCAATAAGTGAAGCAATAGAACGACATCCTAGCATTCCTATTTCTGTTAACAGATCAAGGACTTACTTTCTTTGAGAGATAACTATCCCTTTTGGAGACCAGCAATCTCATTTTTAAGGTAGTACCAAAGAGGTCTAAGATCCTTCATCTTAAATGCTTCTCCTGGTCTCTCCTTTAGGTACTTAATTTCTTCATTATCATCTAGTTATTACAGTAGCATCAGTATAGACTACTAGTTTAATGATATGTGATCCTCTATGTTTGTAAAATACCGAATGATCCCATTGCACTGGGAATAGCCCATGCCATAGACTACATGTCTGAATCTGGCAAACAACCCTCGTGGAGACTGCTTCAGGCTAAATAAAGATTTTTTAAGCTTACACACCTCCCCGATGGTTTGCTTGTTCTCAAAGTGAGAAGGTATCTCTATATATGCCTCCTTTTATAAATCTCTATGGAGAAATGCATTCTTCATATCCAACTGATAAAGTGGTCATCCAAAAATAATAGCACAAGAAATCAAGATTCTTACTACATTAAAATGGTGACAGAAATATACTTTTGCTATTTCAAATAACTACAGAATGGCATTTCTATGCACTACTACAACACAGCATATAGGTAACACCCTATTTGTGGCAGTTTTAAAATTCAAAATAGTAGACATACTATTTGCGGTGGTTTTTGTTTGGAACCGCCATAAATAATGGATTATTTCTGGCGGTTTTTCTTTGGAACCGCCACAAATACTTTTGGGACTATTTGTGGCGGTTTTTTTGGAACCGCCACAAATAATGAATTATTTATGGTGATTTTTCTTTGGAATTGCCACTGATATTGATAAGTATTTGTAGCAGTTTTAGCTAAAATCAACCATTGATAATATTAGTATTTGTGGTGGTTTTTGGTTAAAACCGCCACTGATAGTATTATCTGTAGCGATTTTAATTTGAAACCGCCACAAATAATATTTCCTATAAATACCACTATACCCTCTCCATGTGGTCATCTTTCTTCTCGAGAACAAAACTAAATTTCAAGATTTCAGATTTCATTTGCACAGATTCTTGTGCTTCTACTTCCTTAGTTATTACAAGGTGTGTAATTTGTTCTCCTCTCTTCATTTGTAGTAATGTAGTTGCAATTTAATGTTTAGACCTAGTTTAATTAAGGTTGAGATGCAAGGTTTAGATTTAGTTTGTTTTTATTTACCTAGCATTTTGTAGATGATGAATTTATTACCTTGCTCCATTAGATTAAGTTGTCTACCATTTTTAGATGATGAATTATGATCAAGCATATATCAAATTTATTTAATTAAGATCATTGGATATTAATAAATATTAAATTTTAGTTAATATGGTAGATGGGTGATCATGAAGTTGCCTTGCATTTTGAGATGATGAATTTATTATCTAGCTATTTCAAGGATAAATTTAATTTTGACTAGGTATGAGCATATATAAAAATTAAGTAATTAAGATTTATTTTTAATTACCATTAATCTGTGCATATATATCTTGCTCCATTATTGGCTATTGTTAGCTAATTTGTATCAAGCATACATTAAATTTATTTATTAAGATTATTGGATATTAAAAACATTAAATTTTAGTTAATACGGTAGATTCATGATCATGAAGTTGCCTTGCATTTTGAGATGATGAATTTATTATCTACCTCATTTAGAGGATAAATTTAATTTTAGTTAGGTATGAGAATATATTAAAATTAAGTAATTAAGATTGGAAAATTAATTAGCATTAATTTTGTATCATTAGTGGATATTGTTGGATATTGGATTAATAATTTATTTAATTAAGATTATTGGATATTAATAATTGTTTACATTAATTAATTGTAGATGGATCGAAAATGGATGTACAATGTAAACCGTTATGTTGAGAATATATGGACAGCGTATCTGCTTTTCTAAGAGTCGCTAAGGAGAACGGCATGCAAGAGAAAATGGAGTAAATGTATGTATCTGATTTTTTAAGAGCCACCAAGGAAAACAGCATGCAAAAGAAGATGGAGTACATATATTGTCCATGCATTGATTATAAGAATGAGAAGATGTTTTCGGACAAAGACCATATCCACTTGCACTTGATTTGGAGGGGTTTTGTACTTGGCTATATATGTTGGACAAGGCATGGTGAAGAGGAGATCATACTTCAACATGATAATATTGACGACAACGAAGACGGCAATATGGCAGCTAACATCAGTTATGGATCTGATGAGGATAGGTTGGTCATCGATGATGACAATAATCTAGCTCAAATGTTGCACGATGTAGAAGAGAACTACATTAGTCAGAGAGAGTTTAATCAATTCAAGGGTTTGATGGAGGACTTAGAGAAATCTTTGTTCCCGGGTTGTAAGGAGGAATACACAAAGTTGCACACCGTGCTTTCACTGTTGAAATTGAAGGCAGGCAATGGTTGGTACGACAAGAATTTCATGGCTTTGTTACATCTCTTAGCGGACATGCTTCTAGAGGGAAACGTGTTGCCTAAAACCACGTATCTAACTAAGAAGGTTGTATGTCCCTTGGGATTGGAAGTAGAAAGAATGTATGCATGTCCAAACGACTGTATACTCTATCACAAAAACTATGCAGACACGCATGTATGCCCGGTGTGCAAAGTATCGCGATACAAGCGTAAGGGTGATGACAGCGAAGGCATTGAGGTGAAGAAAGGAGCTCTCGCTAAAGTGGTGTTGTATTTGCTAGTAATACCTCATTTCAAGCATTTATTTGGAAACAAAAAGCATGCCAAATTGATGTGATGGCACTCAGAAGAGCGTAAAAGGGATGGAAAGTTGAGATACCCTGTTGATTTTGCCTAGTGGAGAACCATCGATAGGCTCTTCAAGGAGAACTTCATAAATGAATCGAGAAATAAAAGGTTTAGGTTGAGTACGGATGGAATGGATCCTTTCGGTAACATGAGCAGCATTCATAGCACTTGGCCTATGACTCTATATTTACAACCTTCCTCCTTAGTTTGTATGAAGCGAAAGTACATTATAATGTCACTATTTATCCAAGGGCCGAGACAACTTGGCAACGATATTGATGTATATCTATAACCATTGGTGGAAGATCTTGTGATACTATAGAACGAAGGTGTGCAGGTATGGAATGAGTACAAACGAGAGAGTACTTCACTCTATGCGCATTGTTATTTTGCACCATCAATGATTTACCTGCCGTAGGTAACCTGTTCGACCACACTATAAAAGGAGCCAAAGCATGCCCCCAGTGCCTGGATGAAACCACTAGTGTGCCCGGATGAGAGCAGGCTAGTTGGGAAAGGTGCAATCGGAAAGAAATCCATAAATTCTTATGATCATATTTTGTTCGAACAAGTCCATTTCAAAGTCTTGCAACAATCAGTTGATGTGTCCTCGTATATGGACATACACAAGGATAAGCTATGGAGGGAAAACCGTGGATGGTCAGAGGTTTGCATAACAAAAGAGCATAATCGTTTGTTCAGTTATTGGTTGAAGGAGCACATGTCTAGTGAAGAAACGAGTATTACATTGAAGCGGTTGGCAAAAGGGCCTTCAGGTATAATCATGACATGGTAAGGATACGACATAAATGGATATACATTTTAAACGAGAGCTCAAGATAGCAAAAGTACTTACCAAAATAGTGGTATCCGTATAAATACTTACGACAACTTAGCCAGTAAGAAGAGCAACTTCTATGTGTTCATAGAGGAGATTTAGGAGCTCGACTACTGCATTTTCAAGATCTCGGTGTTTCGGTGTCGTTGGGTCAAACTCCCAAAGGGTGTCAAGGTGGACAAGTATGGCTTCACTACTGTGGACATTGAACATGTCGGATACAGAGACGGACCATTCGTACTTGTGAAGCAAATAGCACAAGTCTTCTATGTAATTGACCTAACATATAAGAAACACCATGTAGTTCTTCAAGGAGAAAGAAGAATCGTCAGAGTTGAGAATGTCGTAGACAACATCATTAGACTCGAGGAAGAAACCACTCAGAAAGTTACCTATCATCGCGATGATCACAAAGAATGTCAAATTGTGAAAGAAAAAAATTAGGTAGGAGTAATGGCAATATGTGTGCATTTACATAGAGTAATGCAAATGTGACATAAAAAATATGTATTTATGTGGAGTAAGGTGAATGTGATGTGAAAAATAAGATAACGAAGTGAAATGTGATATGACTCTTTTTGACTGCAAAACAATAGCATGTCAGAATTTTACAAAAATTCTTAAAAAATTTTCTCTAACCAAAAATTTTACCATATCTTACAAAAAACAGTATCAAATTATAGTAAAAATATAAAAATTAATGATCACATATAATTCCTTTTAAAATTCAAAAATAGAAAATAAGAAATCTAAAACTACCATATTGGAATTAATAGAAAATAAATATGTATAATTTTGATCTAAAAATTTTCTATAATAAAATTATCCCATATAAAACTCTCTTGAAAAAATTGAAAAATTCTTGACTTCATTTTCATCCTCAAATAAAAATAAAAAGAAGTGAGCAAATAAAGGAGTCGTTGTTAGAATTTTTATAATTTTTATGTAACTAATTTTAATTCAAAAATTTTTGTGGATAATAATAATAATTATTTGAACCTATTAAAATAGTTGAAAAATATTTTAATGAGATTTGTTGACCTTTAAATATTTTAAGAAAAATCGTCACTAATACTATTAACAGTGGCGTTTTTAATGAAATCCGCCACAGATAAATGGGGGTATTTGTGGTGGTTTTTAAGAAAAACTACCACTGATATTATCAGTGTAGTTTTTCTTAAAAACCGTCACATATACCCCCTAGACAAACCCACCCCCTAACCCTAATTCGACCCATCGCCACCTTGTAACATTCCATTTCTTTGAGTTTCTTTGTGCTCGAATTTCAAAATCTGAACTAGTTGCATTTTATTTGATTTAATTCCAGCTTAATTTGAATTTTCAAAATTTAAAAGGATTTAATTTGAATAATCTAAACCTCAAATTAAATATTTCCAGTTTTTACTGGGTTTTTGGTGCTTCATGGAATTTTTCTGTATTTTTGGAGTTTTTTCTAAATTTATTTGCTATTTATTTGAATTTCTTGGATTTTATTCGAATTTTCTAGTATTTTCTTTAATTCGAAATTGCTTTTCTTTTCCTTTTTCTCCCCGGGCCGAATCCTTTCTCTCGGCCCGATCCAATTCCGCCTGGCTTTTCTTTTTTTCACCAGTAGGTCCACCTCTCGTTCTTCATCGCCTACCTTTGCTTCTCCTACCCCCCAATCTCCACCGAAAACCCTTAGCGCCGCAACCGTTGGATTCCGATCCAACGATCGTCCTCCGCCCGCACAGCCAAAACCCTAACCCTAACTCACGCCTCACCGTTAGATCCCGATCCAACGGTGGATCGTCGCCCCATGCTTAGCGCCGTCCGATCAATCTCTGCGAGAACGTGTCCGATTGTGCCACGTCACCCCGAGCCACGCCGCCGCCCGTAACCCTAGCCGCACCCTTCGACTTCCGTGTCGTTTTCTCGCCTCTCGAGGTTATAAAACCTAGCGCCGCACCCCTCCCGAGGTTTGCCACCTCGCGCCGCCCACGTTGCTCTACTTCCCGCCGGCTGGGGCGCCACCGTTGGGCCGCTAGCCCTCGCCGGAGTCCCAAGCTGTGCCCGAGCCTTCTCCGCCATATTTCTCCCTCTCCGGTGAGTCTCCGCCGCACTTCTTGGTGTCGTTGTGTTTGCCTCATGATCTTCTCTCTAATCCGCACTAGCTCATGCCCGATCCAGTGCCGCTTCGCCATTTGCCCTGTTGTCTTCTCCAAGTCCGGCGGAAGAGCACAGCCACTTCGCCGTCGTTCCTCCTTCGCAAATCTCCACCGTCCGATCGTTCTCCTGCATCCCGGATCGCCCCACGTTGCCAGCCGCCGCGCCTTCACCCATCGCCGTCAGATCCTTTCCCAACGCCTCGGATCTGCGCCACATGTTTCGGTAAGCCGCCTCGCCGCATCTTTAACTTTCCACCGTCCGATCACTCATCAACGTCTCAGATCGCGCCGCGTGTCTCGCCTCATCAACCCTAGCCGCCGCATGGCCGTCCTCGTCAGCGTTGCTTCGTCGCCAGTGATGTGCCGAGTCAGCCGCCGCATGGCGCCGCGTGCCAGCCACGTGTGCGCCACATCGCCGCCACGTCGGCCCTAGATCCGTGTGGCGTCCACGTCAGCCCAGCCTATCATGTCACCCCGTGAGCCCCTTGGTGAACTTAGTTCACGGTGGACCGTGTCATTGGCAAGTAGGGCCCACTTGTCAGAGGCATGTCTTTTTTTTTCCATTTTCTTGTTTTCCCGAAAACCCGAAATACAGCAAATCAGAGCTCGACACGTGTCACCTTAGGTTTTTTTCTGATTTTTCCCTCCCGAGAAACTTCCAAAGCCCCGTTCTCCTCCGTCCGAACTCCGATTTGAGCGATTCAAATTTCTAAATTCATCTAAAATCATGCTCTATCTGTCAGTACCATTATTTTGATTTTTGGAGTTTATTTTAATTTTTTTTATTTATTTTTGTTCTCGTTTTACATGTAGACGATGCCGTTGAAGCATAGCGATCATCCAGAGGAGGTAGCACCAGCGGGAGGGGTTGAAAGAAAGTCTTCCTTGACCATATTGATCCCAATTTTATGAAAATATTATGTTGTTTTAAATTATGCATGCGTATTAATTTGCGTAAAGTACTTTAAATGAAGCTTTAAATGCTTAGCTAAATGCCAATTTTGTTATGCCCTCATTGATATTAATTGTGACAACCTTGACACCTTAGGAAAATATTAAGTACTGTAATTGTTGATAATTAATAATTTGATATGGGACGGTAGAATGGCTTAGTCTTGCTTAAATACTTCGGTACCTTACCATTATGGAAATTCTTCCAATCATTGTTCAAAATTAATTGTGAAATTATGGCAATTAGTATTGCTGGTATTATTAAATTGAAATAAAATAAAAATGGTTTAGACCGGGGCGGATGGTTGTTTGGTGGGTGCGGGATGCACGAGATCTTGTTTAGTGTTAGTTCCGCCCTAGTTAATTAAGGACCGAAGCATGTGTTACCTTGGACCGAGCTTTACCGTACAACCACAAGTCTATATGGGTACGACCTGGCTAAGTAATTTGTGCGGGTCGTTATTAGCTTCACCATTGGGTTGAATGTGGGTGTCGGATGGAGACACTCGCAAGGCGCAAGAGGGGGCTTCTGTACTGGGTGGATTTAACCCTAACAGCGGTGAAACCTTAGCGGGCGAAGTTGGTAGCGGTGTCGTACATTGTAAAGGCCTTGTCATGATCTCTCTGCCGACACACCAAAGGAAGTGTGTTAAGCAACAAGAGTCGATCATGTCTTGTGGGTAAAGTGTACAATCTCTGAAGAGTTAAAACTACTTGAGTAGCCATGCCTACGGTCATGGGCAGGCGAGGTAAGCTAGCACATTGTAGATTTTATGGTTTTGGTTTTAAATGAAAAATGATGGTTTTGGAAAACCGTGAGTGGATGGAACTCGCGGGTTTTGGTTTGGCAGTTGGAGCCAATCGGGTGGATGGAACCTATGAAATTGTTAAACATCAAATTCAATTATTATGTTATTTACTTTTTTGTCAAATATTGCTTTATGAAATTACTATTGTTATTTCAAGTTAAATTCTGCTTTATGCAAATGAACCATATTATGCCTTCCATTGTTTAGCCTTGCATAAAGTTATCATGCATTAAGTTTCCAAGACTTGCGGAGTACGGTGTGTACTCACCCTTGCAACATCAAATTTTTCTCAGAGGAGTTTGCTGAAGCCGAAAGTGACTATGATTTCTTTGCTTGCGGATTCGATGAAGGCAATCCAGACTACTAGGGCGCGCACCCCAGTCGATTGCCTGTGGGCACATGGATTGGCTCTTTTTGTTGCTACTGTTTAATTTTCGCTGCTACTTACCAACTTAAGCCATAAGGCTTGTTACTTGTAATAATGTGTTCACGATGCTATTTCCCTTTTGCTTAATTACTGTTGTTTAATTTGTGATATGACTGTGTTATCATCACTATGCTTGCTGAGTGTGCTAGTTGTTCCTGGACTAGCACGGTTATACTCAGAGGGGTCGGATTTGGAAATCCGGGTCCCGACAGAGGTGGTATCAGAGCCATATCGACTGTAGGTCGCAACCCTAGTTAGAATGGTCGTTTAGAATTTCAAAAATTATTTTTTAAATCAAACCAACAAAATTGGAATTTAATAGTTGGTCTTCTCTTACCTTATTCTTTGGTTTCTATTCCTTTCCTTTGCTGAAATAGTATTTTGAAAATTTAATTTGATCTTATCTACTGAAATTTCTCTAAGTCTTTGGCCGTCTGCAAGAATTCCTATCAAGGAAGATCATGGTCATTGTTCTCTTCAAGACCGATGGAAGAACTGCTGGAAGGATCAAGTGGACGAAAGAGCGCTCAAAAGGACTCCTGCGAAGAATAAGTCATTAGTGCCCATGTCACCCCTTCTTCGCTTGGTAGTTGGAGTTTATTTGGATTTCTGTTGCTTACTTGTTGGGTGTGTTGCACGCTTGCCCTAGGCATTGTGTTGCAGCCACCTTTTGCTGGAGTTTTAGTTGCTTGTTTTGCCTTGGAATGGCTACCTCCCCAGTCTCCTTATCTTTTGTTTTCCCTCTCGTCTTTTGCTAACCTTTCCTTGGCCGTTGCTTCAGATGGAGAGTCAGGGCAGAGGTCGTGGAGCTGGTCGCAGAGGCTGTGGTCGTGGTCGTGGCCGGGCAATGCCACAAGAGCAGGATTCCTCGAGCGGCAGGTCGGTCGAGGAGGAATCGCCATCGCCGCCATTGTTTCAATCTCGGATGGCGATATGCAAAGAATGATGGCGATGTACCAATTTTTGCAAGCCCTTGCTCGTAACATGGTGAACAATCGGCGAACAAAGACCAACAAGACGCCTGATGCAACCTCGACCAAAGCTTGAGAGTTCATGAGAACTGGACCGCCTACCTTCTCGGGAGCTGGTGAACCCTTGGAGGCAGACGATTGGTTGAGGGATGTCGAGAAGAAGCTTCAGTTGGCTCAGTGTGATGACCGCGAGAAAGTGCTCTATGCCAGCCATCAGTTGAAGGGAGTTACTGCTACTTGGTGGGACAACTTCTGTGCAGCCCATCAGAATGCTCAAGCTATCGCATGGGAGGAATTCACCAAAGCCTTCAGAACTGCTCATGTGCCTACGGGTATCATTGGAATGAAGAAGAGAGAGTTCCGTAAGCTGCATCAGGGAAACCAGAGTGTTTCTGAATATCTCAACCGGTTCACTCAGCTGTCAAGGTATGCACCTGAGGATGTGGCTACTGAAAGTGCCAAGATCTGGAGGTTCATGTAGGGACTTGACCCTGACATCAAGGTTCAGCTTGTTGCTTTGGACTTTCCCATCTTTCAGCATATGGTGAACAAAGCCCTAGTGCAGGAGGATGCTCAGCGTCAGCAGCGGGAGTCGGGCAAGAGGAAGATGGCATTTCAGGCTCACCAGGGAGCGAGTGGTTCTCGTTAGCGCTTCCCACCTCAGCGGGTCAGCAGGACACCTGTCCCTGGGGCACCCCGTGCCGCTACTTCTGGACCTCGCCCAGTTGCTCAGGGACCTCAGCCTGTTGTCAGTGCTTAGCCTCAGAAAGGGAATTCAAATGCTACAGGAGTTTAGTGCTTTCACTGCCACCAGATGGGATACTATGCCAACAACTGCCCTCAGAAGCGTCAGCCAGTGACTCCAGTGCCGTTTAGCTTGCCAGTTCTGCCAAGACTCAAGTGCAAGGACAAGGCCGTGGAGCGTCTCAGACCCCCAGAGCTTAGCAATCTTTTGGAAGAGGACATGTCAACCACGTGACTGCAGAGGAAGCTCAGGAGGCACTGGATGTGGTTTTGGGTAAGTTCCTTGTCAATTCAATTTCTGCCATAGTCTTATTTGATTCTGGAGCATCGCATTCTTTCATATCAAAGAGTTTTGTTAAGCAATTTGGTTTAGAATCGTTTTCTCTCAAGAGCCCTATGATAGTGCAATCACCGGGAAAAGAGATGAAAACTAGTTCGGTGTGCCCAAGTGCCGCCATAAAAAACAATGGGGTGGAATTCCTAGCGAATCTTATCATTCTGGATTCGAAAGGAATAGATGTCATCCTAGGGATGGACTGGTTGGCCAAGTTCAAAGGTCAAATTGATTGCGTCAGTAGAGCCATCACCCTCATCAATTCAGAAGGCACTCGAGTGGAGTGTATGCCTGATGAGTCTTCAAGTGAAAAGTGCACCTTGAATCGGCTGAAAGAAATAACCCTGGAAAGTGTGCCTGTGGTGAGTGAATACCCGGATGTATTCCCTGAAGAATTGACAGGCATGCCGCCTGATCGGGACGTTGACTTCACCATAGAACTAGTCTCTGGCATAGCTCCAATCTCCAAGAGACCCTACCGCATGCCAGCCAATGAACTAGCTGAAATGAAGAAGCAGATTGAAGAGTTGCAAGAAAAAGGATTTGTCCGTACAAGTTCGTCACCTTGGGGAGTGCCAATTCTCTTTGTGAAGAAGAAGGATAACAGTTTGCGCATGTGTGTGGATTATAGAGCTTTGAATGAAGTCACCATCAATAACAAGTATCCATTGCCCAGGATTGATGACTTGTTTGATCAGTTGAAGGGTGCTTGCATCTTCTCCAAGATTGATCTACGGTCTGGATATCATCAGCTGAAGATAAGGCCGCAGGACATTCTGAAGATAGCCTTTGCCACTCGATATGGATTGTATGAATTCACAGTCATGTCTTTTGGTCTGACCAATGCCCCAGCCTATTTCATGAATCTGATGAACAAGGTGTTCATGGAGTACTTGGACAAGTTTGTGGTGGTATTCATTGATGACATTCTTATCTATTCCCGAGATGAATCTGAACATGAAGGACATTTGAGGATGGTATTGGAAAAGCTCAGAAGCCATTAGTTGTATGCCAAGTTTAGCAAGTGTGAGTTCTGGTTGACAGAAGTTGCTTTCTTGGGTCATATCATTTCTGCTGGAGGTGTCTCAGTGGATCTTGAAAAAGTGAAAAGTGTGCTTGATTGGAGGCAGCCCAAGTCAGTGCCTAACATCAGAAGTTTCCTTGGTTTGGCGGGATACTACAGAAGATTCATTGAAGGATTCTCAAAGATTGCAAGACCGCTTACCCAGCTGCTGAAGAAGGAGAAGAAGTTTGAATGGACGGAAGCTTGCGAGCAAAGTTTTCAAGAATTGAAGAAAAGGTTGACCACAGCCCTAGTGCTCACTTGCCTGGATATTCAGAAAGGCTTTGAGATTTATTGTGATGCTTTAAGATAGGGTCTTGGTTGTGTTCTGATGCAGGAAGGTAAGGTAGTCGCATACGCCTCGCGGCAATTGCGACCACATGAGGAAAACTATCCAACCCATGACTTGGAAATGACTGCTGTTGTGCATGCATTGAAGTTATGGAGGCATTATCTCATTGGAAATCGTTGTGAGATCTTCACCGACCACAAGAGTCTAAAATACATCTTCACCCAAGCAGACCTGAACCTGAGACAAAGGAGATGGTTGGAATTAATCAAAGATTATGATGCGGGAATACACTACCACCCCGGCAAGGCCAATGTGGTTGCTAATGCCCTAAGCCGAAAGAGCTACTGCAATAATTTGATGATTCAAGAAGGACAGCCTACTCTTCACGAGGAATTTCAGCGTTTGAATTTGGGATTAGTGGAGGAAGGCTTTGTTGCTTCTTTGGAGATTCAGCCAACCCTGGTGGACCAAATCAAGAAGATGCAGAAGTCAGATAAGGAAGCTGCTAAGATCAAGGACAGAATAAAGGAAGGTAAAGCCCCAGGATTTTCAGAGGATGAAGAAGGAACAGTGTGGCTTGGAAAAAGTATCTATGTGCCAAATCAAAAAGAGATCAAGCAGTTGATATTGAAGGAAGCACATGAGTCAGCATACTCAATTCACCCAGGCAATACCAAGATGTATCATGATCTTCGAGGTGTGTATTGGTGGCGAAGGATGAGAAAGGAAATTGCAGAATACATAGCCATGTGTGATGTGTGCCAGCGAGTGAAGGCTAAACATTAGAGGCCAACAGGTTTGTTGCAACCATTGAAGGTGCCTGAATGGAAGTGGGAAGAAATTGGGATGGATTTCATTATAGGACTTCCGAGGACCAGGTCAGGGTATGATTCAATATGTGTTGTGGTGGATCGACTGACGAAAATTGCACACTTCATTCCGGTAAAGACAACCTACAAAGGAGATAAGCTTGCAGAGCTGTATATGTCGAGGATTGTGTGTTTGCATGGTGTGCCCAAGAAGATTGTTTCAGATCGAGGAACACAATTCACATCAAGATTCTGGCAAAAGTTGCAAGAAGCTTTGGGTATCAATCTGAATTTCAGTACAGCCTATCACCCTCAGACGGATGGATAGACTGAGCGAGTAAATCAGATTTTGGAGGATATGTTGAGGGCGTGTGCATTGTCCAATGCGGCCAGTTGGGATCAAAGTTTGCCTTATGCAAAATTCTCATACAACAATAGCTATCAAGCCAGTTTGCAGATGTCCCCGTTTGAAGCTCTGTATGGCAGAAAGTGCAGGACACCTCTCTGTTGGAATGAAATAGGTGATCGTCAAGTCTTCGTTCCTGATATTTTGCAAAAGGCTGAGGAACAAGTGAAAATGATTCAAGAAAGGTTAAGAACAGTGCAGTCAAGGCAGAAGAGTTATGCTGATAACCGCAGAAGAGAATTGACCTTTGCTTCTGGTGATTATGTGTATCTGAAAGTCTCCCCTCCCAAAGGAATGCGTCGATTCCAAGTTTGTGAAAAGTTGGCACCAAGATTCATTGGACCGTTCCCAATCCTAGCCAGAAGTGGAGAAGTGGCTTATCAGTTGGAGTTGCCGCTGCAGTTGTCAAATGTGCACAATGTTTTCCATGTGTCGCAATTAAGAAAGTGCCTCAGAGTGCCAGAAAGTTAGATGCAAATTGAAGATGTTGAGCTGCAGGAGGATCTTTCATATCCAATGTACCCGATCAGAATTCTGGAGGAAGCTAAGCGCAGAACAAGGAACAAGACGATCAAATTTTGCAAAGTTCAATGGAGCAACCATCCAGAAGAGGAAGCCACCTGGGAGTGCGAAGAGGATCTTCGAGCGGAGTACCCCAGCCTCTTTTCCTGGTTAGTCCAAATCTCGGGGTCGAGATTTTCTGTTGGGGAGGAGGTTTGTAACATTCCATTTCTTTGAGTTTCTTTGTGCTCGAATTTCAAAATCCGAACCAGTTACATTTTATTTGATTTAATTCCAGCTTAATTTGAATTTTCAAAATTTAAAAGGATTTAATTTGAATAATCTAAACCTCAAATTAAATATTTCCAGTTTTTATTAGGTTTTTGGTGCTTCATGGAATTTTTCTGTATTTTTGGAGTTTTTTCTGAATTTATTTGATATTTATTTGAATTTTTTGGATTTTATTCAGATTTTCTGGTATTTTCTTTAATTCGGAATTGCTTTTCGTTTCCTTTTTCTCCCCAGGCCGAATCCTTTCTCTTGGCCCGATCCAATTCCGCCTGGCCTTTCTTTATCCCGCCGCGCTAGTCCACCTCCCGTCCTTCATCGCCCGGCCCGCTTCGCTTCTCCCGGCCCAGCCCAATCTCCACCGAAAATCCTTAGCGCCGCAACCGTCGGATTCTGATCCAACGATCGTCCTTCGCCTGCACAGCCAAAACCCTAACCCTAACTCGCGCCTCGCTGTTAGATCCCAATCCAACGGTGGATCGTTGCCCCACGCTTAGCGTCGTACGATCAATCTCTACGTGAACGTCTCCGATTGTGCCATGTCACCCTGAGCTGCGCCGCCGCCCGTAACCCTAGTCGCGCAGCCGCCATCGACTTCCGTGTTGTTTTCTCGCCTCCTGAGGTTATAAAACCTAGCGCTGCACCCCTCCCGAGGTTTGCCACCTCGCGCCGCCCACGTTGCCCTACTTCTCGCCGGCTGGGGCACCGCCGTTGCACCGCTAGCCCTCGTCGGAGTCCCAAGCCATGCCCAAGCCTTCTCCGCCGTATTTCTTCCTCTCCGGTGAGTCTCCGCCGCACTTCTTGATGTCGTTGTGTTTGCCTCATGATCTTCTCTCTAATCTGCACTAGCTCGTGCCCGATCCAGTGCCGCTTCACCGTTTGCCCTGTTGTCTTCTCCAAGTCCGGTGGAAGAGCACAACCACTTCGCCATCGTTCCTCCTTCGCAAATCTCCACCGTCCGATCGATCTCCTGCGTCCCGAATTGCCCCACGTTGCCAGCTGCCGCGCCTTCACCCATCGCCATCGAATCCTTTCCCAACGCCTCGAATCTGCACCACGTGTTCCGGTAAGCCGCCTCGCCGCATCTTTAACTCTCCACCATCCGATCGCTCATCGGCGTCTCAGGTCGCGCCGCGTGGCCGTCCTCGTCAGCGTCGCTTCGTCGCCAGTGATGTGCCGAGTCAGCCGCCGATTGGCGCCGCGTGCCAGCCACGTGTGCGCCACGTCGCCACCATGTCCGCCCTAGATCCGCGTGGCGTCCACGTCAGCCCAGCCTGTCATGTCACCCCGTGAGCCCCTCAGTGAACTTAGTTCACGGTGGACCGTGTCATTGGCGAGTAGGGCCCACTTGTCAGAGGCATGTCTTTTTTTTCCATTTTCTTGTTTTCCTGAAAACTCGAAATACAGCCAATCAGAGCTCGACACGTGTCACATTAGGGTTTTTTTTTTCTGATTTTTCCCTCCCGAGAAACTTCCAAAGCCCCGTTCTCCTCCGTCCGAGCTCCGATTCGAGCGATTCAAATTTCTAAATTTATCTAAAATCAGGCTCTATCTGCCAGTACCTTTATTTTGATTTTTGGAGTTTATTTGAATTTATTTTATTTATTTTTGTTCTCGTTTTACGTGTAGACGACGCCGTTGAAGAGCAAGCGGATCATCCGGAGGAGGTAGCACCAGCGGGAGGGGTTGAAGGAAAGTCTTCCTTGACCATATTGATCCCAATTTTATGAAAATATTATGTTGTTTTAAATTATGCATGCGTATTAATTTGCGTAAAGTACTTTAAATGAAGCTTTAAATGCTTAGCTAAATGCCAATTTTGTTATGCCCTCATTGATATTAATTGTGACAACCTTGACACCTTAGGAAAATATTAAGTACTGTAATTGTTGATAATTAATAATTTGATATGGGACGGTAGAATGGCTTAGTCTTGCTTAAATACTTCGGTACCTTACCATTATGGAAATTCTTCCAATCATTGTTCAAAATTAATTGTGAAATTATGGCAATTGGTATTGCTGGTATTACTAAATTGAAATAAAATGAAAATGGTTTAGACCGGGGCGGATGGTTGTTTGGTGGGTGCGGGATGCACGAGATCTTGTGAAGGATCGAGATGGCGAACAGAGGGGGGGTGAATGGTCGCAAATAAATTTTCCCCCAAAATACTCCAACTAAAACCGAGAAAAGATCGCTAAGGAAATCAGTAAAACCATAAAAACCGAACGACTAGACAACTATGTGCATCCCTAGCTTACATGGATATTATCCATAAAATATGTGAGGATTTTTCAATCACAATCCTGGTTGTCAAGTGTCCAAAAGAAAGAGGAATCAATTCAAATACTTCTTTTCTAAAAGAGATCAAGCCAAAACACAAAAGTCTCTTTTAGAAAAGCAAAAGCAGATATTTACAGAATCTGTCTTTAATTTGAACAGGAGGTTGGTGGGTTTCTGCTACTCACAAAATTATGAGAAATTTTCTCCCTATGAGAAGATGAGTCGTGAAGCTCTCCACCAAAATTCAGATCAAAAAGAAAATTAGAAAAATCATCATAAATCTATGAACACAGACAGTCAGAAACTTCGGGCAGAAAATTTGGGGCTCGGTTTGCACTTCATAGCACCCAAACGGTGCAACCAGTGGACTCCAAACTTTTTCTAAAGATGGGTATAGGAGTCCCGCACAATATCCAATAAGAATCACTCCAGAAGGATTTTTCTAGATTTTTCTAAAAATCAAAGACTAACTGCTGCGTGAAGAACAAGTTCTGGACAGAACTGGAACTTGAAAGAAGAGATGATCTCTACTCAATCAAAGAGTGCAAAAGAGATGTAAAACCATATGAACACACTCAAAACATCCAAGATCAGCATTTAGAAGGAGGAGGCAAATCCAAATTGCATGAATATAGATTATGGAAAGTAAATGCGTAATGTAAATGCTGAATTTAAATTATGTAAAGTAAAGACATAATGTAAATGCGAATTTAAATTCACAATGATGCAAAGAAATTTCTTTGTATTTCTGGTGGGAAGGTTTACAAAGCCTCACTTCATGTGGGCAAAGCTCAAAGGAGCAACTCAAACCTTCAAGGGGAGGAGGCCACCCCTCCACCCCTATTTATACTACTCTTGGGCCACCTACCACCCTTGGATGAGTCCCTCAACCCTAGGACACTCATCTAAGGGCTAGGATTGACCCACTCACACAGCCATGCAAGGGCTAACCCAAAACCCACACACATACCGGGTTTTCTTGCACGGTTTTCAAAGCATACTACCTAGACCCGCTAACCTATCAACTAGACCGCGATCCGACGGCCCTCATTGATCCACGCGGCATCTAGCTAGCATCATCTCCTTTCCTTATCTTCTTGGCTTGCCCGGACTCCGTCTCCGGTCATCTTCCGGCGATCTCCCGACCGTCTGGACCTCCGACGCTCCTCGCCTAGTCCCGGTCATCCTCCGCCTCACCATAACCTAGCACCGTCGCCCTGCAACCATCAAAGACAAGGAAAAACCTTTCACATAGCAATGCCCACAAATATTCTCAATGATTATCACAAAATCATTAATCATTCATAATTACTCTCAATGGTCGAGGTGCTATTGCCCGGGCCAGTAGCACCAAACAACCAACACTCAAATTGCTTCAAATGAAAGTCCAATTCAAATCAAACTCAATTTCACATCAAACCAAGCTCAAATCTTGTCAATTACTCATCACACACAAGGATAGACCTCCACATGGTCTTTCATCTTGTTTAGTGTTAGTTCCGCCCTAGTTAATTAAGGACCGAAGCGTGTGTTACCTTGGACCGAGCTTTACCGTACAACCACAAGTCTATATGGGTACGACTGGCTAAGTAATTTGTGTGGTCGTTATTAGCTTCGCCATTGGGTTGAATGTGGGTGTCGGATGGAGACACTCGCAAGGCGCAAGAGGGGCTTCAGATTGGGTGGATTTAACCCTATGATGGTGAAACCTTAGCGAGGCGAAGTTGGTAGCGGTGTCGTACATTGTAAAGGCATTGTCATGATCTCTCTGCCGACACACCAAAGGAAGTGTGTTAAGCAACAAGAGTCGATCATGTCTTGTGGGTAAAGTGTACAATCTCTGTAGAGTTAAAACTACTTGAGTAGTCGTGCCCACGGTCATGGGCAGGCGAGGTACGCTAGCACATTGTAGATTTTATGGTTTTGGTTTTAAATGAAAAATGATGGTTTTGGAAAACCGTGAGTGGATGGAACTCGCGGGTTTTGGTTTGGCGGTTGGAGCCAATCGGGTGGATGGAACCTATGAAATTGTTAAACATCAAATTCAAGTATTATGTTATTTACTTTTTGTCAAATATTGCTTTATGAAATTACTATTGTTATTTCATGTTAAATTCTGCTTTATGCAAATGAACCATATTATGCCTTCCATTGTTTAGTCTTGCATATAGTTATCATGCATTAAGTTTCCAAGACTTGCAGAGTACGGTGTGTACTCACCCTTGCAACATCAAATTTTTCTCAAAGGAGTTTGCTGAAGCCGAAGATGACTATGATTTCTTTGCTGGCGGATTCGATGAAGGCAATCCAGACTACTAGGGTGCGCACCCCAGTCGATTGCCTGTGGGCACATGGACTGGCTCTTTTTGTTGCTACTGTTTAATTTCCGCTGCTACTTACCAACTTAAGCCATAAGGCTTGTTACTTGTAATAATGTGTTCACGATGCTATTTCCCTTTTGCTTAATTACTGTTGTTTAATTTGTGATATGATTGTGTTATCATCACTGTGCTTGCTAAGTGTGCTAGCTGTTCCTGGACTAGCACGGTTATACTCAGAGGGGTCGGATTTGGAAATCTGGGTCCCGACACACCTCTTCCCCATCGTCACGCTCAAAACCCTAGCCGACGCTTCGTCTCCCAACGTAGTAACTCCACCACGGCCTCGCCGACGTCCCTAGCCTTGGCGCCTCCCCCTGCTACGCCACCTCTGGTTGGTCCCTATCGCCGCCTCCTTGCTGCGACCCTGCTGCTCCCGCTCGCCCGCTCCGACACTAGGACCGGCTCCCCCACCGCCTACGACAAGCTACACCCTCAGCAACCACCTCGATGACCGCGGCTACACCCTCACAGGCTTTCAACAGAGAAGGTAATGCGGAAATCTCTAATCGCATGTCCTTTGGTGTGAAAGCATAGAGACAAAGTTAACAACAATGTAGCACCAACATTTTACAGTCAGTGGCACCATCTATGTAGCTAGAATTTCTTTTTATAAATTATAACCACTTGGGTGTGTGTTTTTATTTTGAATAATTATGGTTAAACCGAAAGAAAGAATCAGCCGAAAATGTAGTCCTTTTGAGAGAAAAGGAGATATTTTCATTAAATTAATATTGTGTAGGATAGCTAGCACACTATTACAAATAATTTGCATTTTGCATGGACACTGTAACATCCCAAATTTTGGGTTTTCAAAATTTATATTAATTTAGCTTTCCAAATATTTTACATCAATCTTATTTGATTAAAAAAGCTTAATTTAGAATTTTCTAAATCTAAAACAATTTAATGTGCCTTTTGTGTGCATCAAGTAATTTAAAATATAGTTTTTGTTGTGTTCTTTGTATCTCAGGGAATTTCCCAAATTTGAGATTCGCTAAAAATTAATTAAAATTATTAAACATTTGGATGTTAATTGGATTTTTATTGGATTTTTAATTTGAATTATTAATTGTTCGGGCAATTCTATATCCAAATTCTAATTCAAACCTTTCCTTTGAAATTACATTTAAATTCAAAATTTGGATTTCCCTTGGTGTTCTAATTAACCAGCATCCATATCCATCCGAAATTGAAGTTCAATCCTTTACTGTCCGCAAAGTCAAAATTCCAATTCCGGTTCTTATTCGAAATTTCACCCTAGTTCCAAAATACTCCAAAAATCTCAAAATTCATAGAATTAGGTTCCAAATATATGTATTAATTGGACTATATGTATTAATTGGACTTTATGTTGAACTATGCATGTTTATTGGCCTTTATGTGTTGAATTATGTATTAATTAGACTCTATATTGGACTATGTGTGTTTATTGGACTCTATGTGTTAGCTAGATTATATATTGATTAGACTCTATGTTGGAGTACGTGTGTTTATTCAACTATATATGTTGTCTTATATCTTAATTTGACTCTATGTGTTGAATTATGTGTGATAATTGGACCATATGTGTTAGTTAAATTATTTTTAACACATACTTTGATCCTAGGTAGTTTACGTACTATTCGACTAAGTACCCGTTATCCGTATTGTACCCGTCCGTATAATATCCGGTATCCGTTTTCTACCCGTTCGTAAATACCCGTTATCCGTATCCGTATTCTACCCGATTTTCCACTACCCGTATCCGTACCCATATCTGAAAAAAAAATAATTAGAGTACGATACAGGATAACCTATTATCCAATCGTATCTAATCCGTTTTCACCCCTACGGAGAAAGTACCTTCCTCATTTGACCTATAGAGCCCTTCACTGTGCCACTTCTCTTCCTATCCGTCATCCTCCTCGATCATCATTTCCGAGATTCAAAACATTTTCTTTTCTTTTTTTGAAACCGTGGCCACGTCTGAAGCTAGAGATGGCTCTTTCTTCGCATGCGCAAAACCCATGAGAAAACCAAGGTGCATACAATTGGCCAATATGAATCGAACTCTTGCCCCCTATCAATCAGAGAACTGGAACACCAAACTGGTTGGACTAGTCAACCGGTTCCTAATAAAGGAGCAATTAGAATAAGTCCTTTCCTAAAGTCTGAAGACATCGCACCCTCACGTCGCTTTGAGCCGAGCCGGCGGCTCGGCTCGAGCCGGCTCAAAAAAATATTTCACATTTTGGTCCTTTTGTAAATTACGAATAGGTTCTTCGCGATTTTTTTTTAGAGGAAGATTTTTTCCTGAAAATCGCGATCGGGTCCCTTGTGCGACGTTTTACGGAAAGAACCTCCCGTTAAATTCAAATCGCGAACAAGCCCTTTTCTAATTTTTCAAGATAGCGGATAGGTCTAAAAACGTAACATTCAGGTCCTTACTCCTTACATCTAGGTCCTTTCTCCGTTTTTCCCGGGAAAAAATATTTTCATCACTAGAAATATCTGTACGGCTCTATCTCTAGACTTTTTTCCCAACTCGATTTTCCATCTCGATCTCTAATATTTTTTAAAACATGTATTATTACTCGGTGAGCGCATAGAGTGTTAGACTCGGCAAAAGAAGGTTGTCATCTCTAATAATTTTTCACCTTTTTTCCTCTAGACTTTTTCCCCGCCGCGGTTCTTCAGCTCGGTCTCCAATATTTTCCAAATAATTCATCGAAATAGATATTTTTGCAACTCTATCTCTCTATTTTTTTCACCGTTTCGCTCATTATTTCGACGATTTAGGAAATAAAGGCGCCGAAAAAAAAAAATTTTCCTCTGAAAAAAGCGGCGTCTTGCGACGTGTTACGCCGTGAAAATTTTTGTGTTCTTTCAACCGTTTCGCTCATCATTTCGACGATTCAAAAAATAAAAAAACGACGCCGGAAAAAAGAGAAAAATTTTTACGAAAAAACGTCGCACGCGGCGTGTTACGTCGCGAAGAATTTACTAGTTAGAATCGAGAGAGCAACGGTTTCCTGGAAGGTGGAGATGCCCATGTGGAAGTCACTCCGGCAAATGTGTGCCCGCAGGAGTGTGGTCTTCGGATGCTGATAGACTGATAAAAATTATTACACAACTTGTCCGGCGCATTTTTTTTCCATGAAGCTGCCAACCAAAGCTCCATTTCAGAGATTTGGTGTTACATGCTGAAGCGGACTGCGGACGCCGAAGCTGACTGTGTTTGATTCCTCGTGCACGAAACAAATGGGAGCTAAGAGAGAAGAAAGTTTGAAGGACCAAAGAGACGATCAGAGTAAGGTAAATGATTATAATTAAATTTTTTCCCTATTTAATGGATCTAATCACAACCTCACTCGAAACACTAAAACAAAAAATAGCAACATAGAGAACATCTTAGTCTTTAAGTTGCTCGTGGGGTTATGATGATTGAGATGATCTTGGGTATTCTTTCACTTATCATAGCAAGTAAGAACACAAGAAATAAAAACCTTAAATGTAACGGACCGCCCTTTTCAGGGGGTGCGTATAAATACCTTTACAGCTACCCAGAATTTTAGCTGTAGGTAACCAAGTGTACATTACCTGTTAAAAGAACAAATGCGAGTATTTTACAGGTAAAATAAGGGCCTAACGGCCAAGATTTTACAAAAGGTGCGGTTGGCACCGAATACATTACAGAACACCCACAGAAAAGACTTGAGCAGATAGATCAAGGCCTTCAAAAACCAAATAACATCGCCATCTACGACTTCCTGGAATCCGTCATCTTCTTGGAAATCTAAGGGGGGGGGGAGATTAGGAGCAAGGGTGAGTACACAACCGTACTCAACAAACCACACGGAAATTCTGAATATTACATGCAATGGTAAACAAAGGCAGGCACAGGTTTTAGATATTGTGGATGCAAGTTGTAAACATTAGTTTTTATTTTACATTTGAAACACAAATCATAATTAGCAGTATAATCATGGGGGGTTTATGCAAAATTCACTTTTCACGACAAGTTTTAGTTATAAAGCTCTGGTAGCGATTCTGAGAATCACCTAAATTAACTCAGCTTCATTAACCGGAAGCACGGCGTATTCGAATACCATTGATATCACTCTGCAGAGGTGCTCAGCTTTACCCACAAGATATCATCGACCGTTAGTGCCATGCGCAAACAACATGCAACTTTAATGCATGCGGCCGGGCCGGGATAATCATAGCATTTCGTTGGACTTCCCTTTCTTAGCTCCTACCCAGTAGGCTAAATTGGACCCACCGTACCCCAGGATCCCACGGGCCCGTGCGGGATTAGCGGCCTGGTTACGGTGGATACCTACTGTTGTGAGAACCGATGGCCGCACCATCCCTGTTCCACCCCGGTCGCTTAGCGGCCTATTCTCTTACCAGAATCAGGAGCTACTTCCTGTAGGTATTCAAAAGGGGAGTACAATGTACTGAGCTATGTTGGGCCAAGTCAATGGGATTGGCCAGCCCAACTTGTGGTTGAGCGGGATCTGAAGTTATTTACTTTGCCCAAGACATCGGTCCTTAAATGCCAAAGACTCGGCCAAATGACATACCACAACCCGTTGGTACCAACGGTACCACCACCAACCACAACCTGGCCTCGTCATCGGTTGGAGATTGGGCCGGCATCCACCTTTCGTGGTCCGCCCAATTAGGGACCCCGAACCGTAGCAATTTTTGGAAAATCACCCGAGCTATCCCTCGGAGATTTTAAGCTAATTCAACTAAGAGTGAGATTATAATTATTGCTATTCTACGGTGGTTCAATATTTTATAACCTAAGGTTAAAAAGGAGTTAGGGCGTAACAATAGGGTTATCATTTGGGATTATCTAAGCATGTCATTCGAAACTACCACATTTTCTAGTTTTACGAAATACCAAAATAATGCAATGAAATATATACATATAATTGTAATGGGCCGGGTTCAACATGTTCAAGGAGTGTGGCTTGCCTTGCGTGGTTAAAGGTTCGCTTAACGAGGCAGTCGATGTCGTGCACGGCCCGAACGGCTCTTGTCCTCGACGGCTCCACGTCTTGCTCTGCTCGAGATTCGTGTGCGGCAGTCGTCTTGGCGTCGAAACTAGCACTAAGAAACGCAAACAATAAATAAGCGAATAAAACAAAATAAAAGAAAAAAAGCGGAAAAGAAAATGAGGAGAAAAATGACCGGATTAGGGTTGAGGGCATTTCAGAATTTTTCGGACTTGGTTGGCTAAACGGAGATCATTTTTGGACTCGGCTCGAATTGGTCAAGAATATGTATTTTCGGGCATTTTTGGATTTTTGGGAATTTTGGGATTTTTCTAGAATTTTTGGACATGTTAGGAATTTTAAACTAATTTCCGGATTTTAAATCGGATTAAAAACCGGAATTAGATTTGGGCCCTGATGAAAGGCTTGACCTTGTCGCCCTTTTGACGGCCCATTGGCGCGTGAAGCGGCCTTGCCAGCGAGGCCAGCATGGCTTGAGCGAATCTTGCTGCCCAGCGTCTTGCAAGCGTGAGTGGCCATTTAACGGGCCAGGACGCATTGACCGTGGGCGGGGTCCATTGGCGTGATGAAGGGAAGCATCAAGAGTGGGCTGCTTGGCGAGAGACAAGGGAGGGCGTCTTGTGGCAGTGGTTGGTAGAGACTCGGGAAGAAGCTAAGCGCCCGATTTGGGGCTCGGAGCTGGAAGCGGAAGCGAGGAGGAAGAGGTGTGGTGGACTCGTGGGCGTGAAAATGGGCTTGAGAGGATTAGAGGAGCGTGGCGGAGATCGGTTGGGGATGGAGAAGATGCAGCGGGCGGGAGAGCGGGAGCCATGAGGAATGGAGTGGGGAAAAGTTTGAGCACGATGTGGGGAACTTCGGGAGTGGAGAAAACGGCCTCGGGAAGAACCGAAAAGCCCATGATGGAGGGGATCGGAGCCGAGGAAGAAGAATGGCGCCAGTGACACGACTTCGGGAGCACGGAGAGTTAGCGGGGAAGGAAGAGGGGGGCTGCGAGCTTAAAGGGTCGAAAATGGCGAGTGAAGGACCTCTTTTATAAGCGCAGAGGAGAGGTGAGAGGATGCGGCGGGGGAGAGAGAGAGCAGTGAGTTTTCAACCGGTGATGATGGCATGGCGGAAATATTTGGGTGAGCAACGGATTCAAGCATGAATTCAGTGACGGAGGTGACGGCAGGCGATGATGAATGGCGTCATATTTGCTGAAATGGGGAGCGGCAGGCTTGGCGAAAGAAGAGGGGTCAGGCCGCCAAATTGAGGAAGAAGATGACGGGGGTGGGCTGGCTCGCCCTTGTGAAATGGAGGCTCAAGACGCTCGGGGAGGAAGCTGCGGGGAAGAAGAAGATGGGTCAAGGCGTCTTTCAAGAAGATGAACAGGGTAGGGGCTCATGCAAGGAAACGAAAATCAAGCGGGCGAAAGGAGCGGAGGAGGAAGAAAAACAGGATCGGTTGTGAATGCGGGAAACCAAAGAGGAAAGCGTATTTTCGGACGGGTTGGCCAAAAATGGAAAGAGTTCGAAAATGAGTTAAAGAAGATTGGGAAAATTCGGCCAAAATTCAAATAAATCCAACAAAATTGAATAAGTTCATTTTTGAAAATTTTGGGTTATTTCATTAAACATGATCTATAAAGATTTCTCAAAGATTAAGCAAAGAGATCGAGTTCTTGCAAATGATTGACTAGATGATGAGCATATGATCCGAAGAACATTCATCAATCAATCATTCTTGGTATAAAATCCACAAGCATTTAAAAGGAAATCCAAATGTGTAAAAAGTAAATTGCAAGAATTTAAAGTGTGGAATTTAAATACTAAATTTAAGTCATAATTTAAATGCTAAAATTAAATTCAAAAAAGTAAGTAAGTAAAATTTTATTTTTTGAGAGTAAGGTTTATAAAGCCTCACAACAAGGTGAACAAAACTCAAAGGAGCACACAAAAACTTCAAAAGATGAGAGCTACCCTAACCCATCTATTTATATTACTCTTGAGACATCCTCCACCCTTGATGAGTTCTACTTGGCGCTTTAGTTACCTCATCAAAGGTTGACATTCATTCAAACTAACTTGACCGCTACTCTATCAACTAATCCGCAATCCAACGGTTCTCCTTGATCTGAGCAGTCCAAAGTTAGCATCCTAGCCGCTCACTTGTCTTCTAAGCTCGCAGCGACTCTATCTCCGGTCATCCTCCGGCGATCCCCGACCGTCTGGACCTTCGGCACACCTCGCCTAGTCCCGGTCATCCTCTGCCTCACCAAGACTTAGCACCATCATCCTACAACCATCAAAAACAAGAAAACCTATCACATAGTTATGTCCAAAATGATATACAATAATTATCCAATTGCTAAAAATAAATCAGATTCATAACTCAAATGCGGTCAAATACTCATTACCAACATTGGTAGACCTCTACATAGTCTTTCAATCTCTTCCTTGATGAGTATATTGTCAAATCACCCAAAATACAAAAATTTGAGCTTGAAAAAGATGGAAGAAAGCAATTTGATTGCAAAACCAAGCTTGGTCTAAAATAAAAAGAAATAAGATTATGACCAAATTGGCAATGAGGATTTTAGAGCAAGCCAACAGAAAAAAAAACAAGTTTTTCTTAAAAACTCTAGAAATCCAATCAAAACTCACAGAAGTTCAAATATGCTTATGGTCCTAAGTATTTGCAAGTTTTTACCATGATCATAAGAACCAAGATGCATTCATATTTTTATCTTTTAATTAAGTATTTTCTATAATTTCTCCCCTTTTTAGCAATATAGGCATCAAGATAGTATTTTCTTCTCCTTTACATATATATGCACGAAATGCATCCTAAAAAACTTTAAAGATTACCCAAGTGACCATAGAGATAAAGTATGACGCCAAGCTATTCAAGTTTAGATTATGCTAAACTAAGACACGTCCAAGTGTGACGAGGGCTGGGTACTCCTTGACCAGCCGGCGTGCGGCCAACGGATCCCCAAGCTCGGAAGGCCCCGACCGCGACTGGTGCAAGACTGGGCGCTCGACCTCGGCTGGCGTTCGAGCTCGACCCCGCACGACCTCGAGCTCGAACGGGGTCTCGTCTAAAGCCCTGGTCCGCCCTAGGATTTCGGATCTAGCATTTGACTGACAGTTTCCAGAGAGCGGGTCGTGGGGATGACTTAGAGTGCACGGCAAGTCCGGGGGCAGTTGCTGCCAGCCTTCAAGGTGCACGAAGGCCCCCTTCCCGAGGATCGCTTCCTACCGATTCGTGCGAGAGGGAATATAAAGACCAGGGCGCATGAGCTCGGTGGAGACGAAGACAACATAGCACACACAATGACTCGAGTTAGGAATCACCATTCTTGTGTTGAGTTGTAAACACCGCTCTGTACACCCATATAACAAGAATCACCGCGCAAAGCGCATCGAATAAGCTATTACCTTCACGGGGGCTCGAACCAATATAAACTCTTGTCTCGCGCTCGTTGTCGCCTTGCTCGACCATCACCGCAATCGATTTTCTTCCTTCGTTCGAGCAAAACGCAGCTCGGGTCCCATAAACTCTCTGACCCCTACCTCTTTTCTTGCGGTTGACGATCCCGATCATCGACAGCTGGCGCCCACCGTGGGGCCCGATTGTTTTGCTCTTTCGCAGGGATGACACCAAGACTCCAGGAGCATGGCGCCATTCATCGACGGATTTTCCTCGGGAACGGACTCCGACTCCGTGTCCCTGTTCACGCCCTCACCACCGCCGCTCGAGCAGCACGTTCTGGTGGTGGACGGTCAAGGCGCTGAAGGAGATGCGGATGACCGTGATCCGCAGACCGAAGGCGCTTCGCCCGGATGGTGCAAAGTTGCCATCAACCAAGCCATAACGGCTCTCCGCTGGAGGCCCAGAGAAGGCCAAGACATCTTGAGCCACCGGGCTCCCCCTCTGGGGAGCGCCTCGCTATCGCCGGGTCATAGCCAACCCCGATAGGGCGAGGTCGGAGCTCTTTGGCGAGCCTGGCCGAAGAACTCGATCGAGCTGCGGCCAAGGTGGCACCTCCGACATCGAAGTCAACACTCGAGGACCGCTCGAAGTAATGATAATGTCGTCGCGCCATCGGCCACGTCGGACACCTCTGGCAGAGTTAGCCCTCGAGCAACAGGCTGGGGCGAGGCCTCGAGCCGCTGGCGGCCCCACGCACCGCGCCAACCAGACCAAGCTCGAGCCGAGCCGCCCGAAGTCGTGGCAAAGAGGTCTGCGGACCTCTCCGGGGCGTTCGCCCAGCGCCCTAGTGGTCCAGACCGCCGCGTTACCAACGGTGATTCCGTGCTCGGCACCATGGTCGTTCCGCCGGAGGTCGGACGCCGAACAACCTTGACTCGAAGGCAGCAAAGCGAGGTCTTGTCGGCGATGACCACGACCGGCGGCAGCTGTCCCGCCTCGGCCAGCATGGCATACTCCGACGGCCTTCGACGCGTGCGGTGGCGGCCAGTTCAAGCCCGCTACGATCGAGCGCTTTGACGGGACCAAGAACCCCGGCGAGTTCTGTCCATCTATTCGACCGCTATCTGGCGGCGGAGGACGAGCTTCGTAATGGCAAACTACCTCCGACTATTCTGAAGCGGGGCCGCTAGGAACGGCTTTTAATCGGCTTGGCTCCTTGGTCGTGGCGCCAGGATCGAAGCGCCGCCGCTCCAACTTCGAGTTGTTACGAAGCGGCGGGCAGGAGAAAGAACTGGATCGTGTCATCCAGGGAAGAAACGAGCCTTCAGGCGACTTTGTGCGGCGATTCATCCGCAAGGAACTCGATCGAGCATTTTCGACGAGGCCGTCATCAAGGCCTTCAAGTTCGGGGTCCGTGATCGACGTCTCACCGAAGACCAGAGATCACCTCGAGGCTCAGCGTCAACAAACTTTTCGCATGGCGGAGCGATCTGCTGACGGACGATGCCGTCAGCTAAGCGACTTCGACCAAGGTAAGCTTGGTGCAGACCAAACGAGGCGGCACCGCCCAACTCCGTGGCCTCGACCAAGGCGCCACCACCAAGAAGCGAAAGCGCGATCGCGAGAGGTGGCGGAGGGCTCTGTGGTGATCGTCTCGGCGGATGGCCGCGAGGTCCTCGAGGTCCGAGGCAAGCTCGGGAGGACTCAAAGCCTCGCCAAGGTCGACCCGACCACACCGGCGAAGAACCGGCCCAGAGAGGGTTAACGATCGCCCCGGCGATGCTTTCGGCCGCAGGGGACCGAGGGACGTGGGATATGACGAAACAAAGTTCATCTTTTCCACAGTATGCCGGCCATGATCTGCTGAACTGCGGGGCTTGGCGAGTAAGCTAGACGCCTTCTCGATGGGCGGGGTGAGATGCCCATGCTCGAAGGATGACGACCCGGCCCGACGGGTGAATGCGGTCGCGAACCACGACGACCTCGACACAGAGTTCCGGCAAAGGCGGCGCCGGATCGATGTCATCTTCGGTGGCTCGTCGGCCTACTGTCGCCCCGGCGCGAGGTCAAGGCACGCGCCGACGCACCATCTACTGTGTCGCATTGGGAAGCCCAATCGAACAGCCCTACAAGTTGGTCGGGGCCACCATCACCTTCTCCCCGGAGGATGCTCTCCCAGGTATGGCTCGAGACTTAAAGACCGCCTTGGTCGTGACCCCGACCATCAGCAACACCACGGTCGGTCGAGTCATGGTCGATGGCGGCAGCTCTCTTAACTTGCTGCAAGCAGGAGCACTCTACCGGATGCAGATTCCCCGGTCGAAGGTCAAGAGCATCACCATACCATTCTTTGGGATAGTCCCCGGGAGTTCGACCACCCCCTTGGGGCAGGTTGTCTTGCCCGTCACCTTCGGTGGCTCGACAACTTCGACCGAGTTGATCACCTTCGAGGTGGTCGAGGGTGACCTCCGCATAACGCCATCCTCGGGCGACCTTGGTCAAATTCATGGTCGCCAACCATTATGGCCATCGGTGCATGAAGTTACTGGTCCCAAGCGGTGTCATCACCGTGCGGGGCGACCTACAAGCGGCGCATGGCTGTGAGACCAAGGCCTTGGCTCTTGCGAGCATCTTGCCCAGCTGTGATCGAGAGGAGACGACGAAGAACGCCCCAGAAGGCGCAATCCGGCCTAGTGGGGCAACCGAAGGCCGTCTTGCTCGATGAGAGTGACCCGACCGGATCGCCCACGTCTCGAGTTGAGTTCCAAATAGGAACTCGAGCTCGTCACTTTCCTTCGCGCCAACAAAGGCATATTTGCTTGGGAGCCCGCGGACATGCCTGGCGTCCCGAGGGAGGTGGTCGAGCACAAATTGCAGGTGGGATCTGGCTCCCGACCTGTACGCCAGAAGCTGCGTCGCTTCTCCCCGGAGAAGGTCGCAGTCATCAAGGAGAACCTTGACAAGCTCTTGAAGGCCGGCTTCATTCGTGAGATTAACTACTCCGAGTGGCTGGCCAACCCGGTCATCGTGCAGAAGAAAGGAGGAAAGTGGAGAATGTGCGTCGACCATACGGGGTTGAACTCGGCTTGCCCGAAGGACAACTTCCCGCTTCCGCGCATCGACCAGATCGTCGACTCCACCGCAAATGCCAGGATGTTGAGCTTTCTGGACGCTTACTCGGGATACCACTAGATCAAGCTGGCGGTCGACGACGAGAGCAAGACAGCCTTCATAACACCATTCGGCGCCTATTGCTACACGACCATGTCCTTTGGTCTGCGCAATGCGGGGGCCACTTTTCAGCGTCTGATGACCAGGACGTTCGAGCCGCAGATCGGGCGGAACCTTGAGGTCTACGTGGACGACATCATCGTCAAAAGCCTCGCCGAGGGCGACCACGTTCGCGACCTCGAAGAGACCTTCGCCAACCTGAACAGGCACAAGATCAAGCTCAACCCCGAGAAGTGCGTGTTCGGCGCGGCGTCCAGTAAGGTACTCGGCTATATGATCGGGGGCTCGGGGGTTGGTCCAAACCCGGAGAAGATCGAGGCGATCGAGAAGATGGCGCCCCCGACCTCGATCAAGCAGGTGCAAAGCCTCACTGGCCGCATGGCCGCCCTCAGCAGGTTCATCTCGAGGCTCGGCGAAGCGGGCTCCCATTCTTCCAAACCTTGTGCAAGCACGGGGCTTCGAGTGGACTCGGAGGCCCAGCGATCCTTCGACGACTGAAGGCATACTGCTCGTCCCCCACCCCTCCTTACAACGCCACAACCTGGTGAGAAGTTACTACTATATCTCGCGGCCACCCCCCATGCTGTTAGTGCCGTCCTGGTGGCGGAACGGGGGTCTCAGCAGCACCCCATTTATTATGTCAGCGAGGTCTTGCACGGTTCGAAGCGCTACCGCAGTCTGAAGCTGTTATATGCTCTCCTCATGGCCAGCATAGCTCGGCACTATTTCGAGCGACTCCATGGTGCGTCGGCAGCTTCCCTCGGGGACATCTGAGGAATCCGGAGGGTGGCGGACGAATCGCCAAGTGGGCCATGGAGTGGCGGCGTTCGACATCGTGTCGAGCACGCACGGCCGTAAAGTCGCAAGTGCTCGTGACTTCGTGGTCGGCGCAGACGCCGCAGCAGCTCAGCGCCGGGATGAAGAGGAAAAGCCCTAGGTCATGTTCTTCGACGGCTCGAGGTCCTTCAAGCGCTCGGGGGCTGGGATCCTTATCCTCACCCCGTGCGGCGACAAATTGAGGTACGTAATTGTTTTGGCTTCTCGGCGACCAACAATGTGGCGGAGTATGAAGCCCTCTTGGCCGGTTCTGAGCTTGCAAGGCCTTGGCGTCACGCCGTCGGTCGTGAAGGGCGACTCGGCTCGTCGTCAACCGATTCAACAAGGACTACCGAGTGCTCGGGAGACTTCGATGGCAAAGTACCTCGCCGAGGCACATAAGATGGAGAAGTGGTTCCAGAACTTGGAGATCAAGCACATCCCCAAGAAGGACAACTCCAGCGTGGACTTCCTCTCCAAGCTCGGCTCCTCCGACGACGATATCCCACCCGATGTCATCCTAGAGACGCTGGCGTACTGCCGATCTCCGACCAGAGGTCGTGCTGGCGTTGTGGTCGAAGGTACCCCTCTGGGCGAGGTGTCCACAATTTCTTGCGGGGTGACGCCACCCGACCCGCCGAGAGGGCCGGATCAAGCGACAGGCGAGTGCAGACTGCGCTTGTCGAGGGGAGCTTCTGAGACGCAATGTCTCGGCATCCGACGCGTGCATCTCCACGGAGGAGGTAAGTACTCTTGCATGACATTCACTCGGGCCTCTGTGGGGCGCACTCTTCGTCTGAGGATAATGGTCGGAAGGCCTTTCGCATGGGTATTCTTGGCTTCGGTGCTTCAGATGCTCGTGACATCGTCCGCACCGCCGAAAGCATGCCAATTTCATGCCGGAAGTCGCATCGGCCGCCTATGCGCTCCAGACCATCCCGCCGCTGGCCCTTCTCGACATGGGGAAATTTGGACATTCTCGCCCCTTTCCTCAAGCAAGCGGGAAGAGGTTCTGTTCGTCATTGTCGACACCTTCACCAAGTGGATAGAGCGAACCGATCTCGACTATAATCGCCGGCGGCGATTCGTTTCTTCCGCTTGTTCGTGGTCACCAGGTATGGGGTTCCATGTAAAATTATCACTGACAACGGTACCCAGTTTACCAGTGAGTTGTTCCAGGAGTTTTGCGAGGAACTCGGCATCAAAATATGCTTCGCTTCGGTGGCTCACCCCAGAACAGCGGAGCGGCAGAACGAGCCAGCGGACAAATTGTCCGGTGTCAAGAAAGCGAGTTGCAGATGAGCTCGACCGTCGGCAAAGGTGCAGGTGGACGAACTTCCCACCGCCCTATGGTCTATTCGTACCCACGACAAGCCGAACCCACGTGGTCCACGCCTTCGGCTCATTTTGAGTGCACGGGCCGTCCCGCCTCCCGAGGTCACGGCTGGCTCGGCTAGGTCACTTGGTCGACCAAGTCGACTTCAGCACGAACGGTCTCTCGACCTCACCCTCGCAGAAGAAGTAAGATGTGCCTTTGCTATGATCAACGACTACGCAAACTCTTCGCAGACATGCGTCTCGGTCGAGACGACCTAGGAAGCTCCTTGTTGGGGACCTAGCCCGAGGCGGATTCAGAGCTCGCCCAAAGACCAACAAGTTATCCCGTGGTGGGGAGGGCCCCTATAGAGTTGTTTCAGCAGATCATGACGGGCTTACTAGGCTAGCGATGCCGATGGCAGAGAGCTCTCTAGCTCGTGGAATATAGATCAGCTTCGGAAGTTTTATGTGTAACCTCTATGCCACACATTTCAATAAAGCTAGTCTTTCATTTTTGCCCTTTTTTATATCTGCTTCCACTTGTGTTGTTGCTATTCTTTTTCAGTGGTTCCTTCTTTACTTTTCGAACACGACCTTCGTGCGTAGCGCATTTGCTCCTAGTCTAAGTGACGCAGGTTTGACGTTCACCCCCAGCAGACGAGCTAAACGTAAGCTGAACCTCTTCGCAATCTAGCTCTTCCCTGTGCCCGGGCTCGAGCTGAGAACCTCGCCGCTTTAGCTGTCGAGCAATATGCATGGTCGCGAGTGCCGTTCGAGCACTAATCTACTTAACAATGTCCGCTTCGTGTCCTTCTACCTTTGCGAGTTGTTCCTCCACTTTGCAGGTCGTGGCCTCTCGTCCATATTTACGTCTTGTGCCCAAGGCATGCGTCGCTCAACCTCGGGCCCAACGGGGGCTGGGTAAGGCTACCCTATCGGCGCACGACCTACAGGGCACGGGCACGGCAAACAGGCGAAGCAAGGACTTGCAAGTATCCCCAAGCTACGGGTTTACAACAAGGACGAGTTTTCTTTGTTCACCAAAAACGATCTATTTCTATTAGATACATCCCTTGCTCTTTAACGTTTCTTACAGGTCGGCCATCTCGCGGGCGAGCTTCTCTTGCTCAAGCTCGGCGACTTTGGCCCTCAGGGTCGATAGCTCACTCAGCTCTGAGGGCCACCGTGGAGGCGTCCCGCACTCGGCGCTGTTCGTCTTGGAGCTGGGCCATCGCACTCCGCCCGCCCTTTTGGCGCGCTCGAGCCTCCCTCGAGATCCGAGACCTTGGCCTCGAGCTCGGGGGACTTCGCCACGTAAGAAACCTCACGGCGGCCTTCTCCAAAGGCCTCGACCTTGCCCCGCTCGGCCTCGGCCGCTTTGTTGGCATGACCAAGCTTCTCTTCAAGTTCCGGGATCTTGGCCTTGAGTTCGGCGGACGCCTCGGTAAAGGAGGCGCTTCTCTGGCAACCTTCTCGAGCCGACTTTGGCTCGCTCGACCTCGGCGCCTTGGCCGACACGCAGCGTTTTGCTCCACGGCCATATATCCATGGTCGCGTTCGAGGCCACTGCCCGCCTCGAGCTCCGCCAAGATGGGTCACTTCTTGCGCCCACATCGTCTGGCGCAGATCGTCGAGCTCTGGGCTTTCGCTCGAGCTCCCCTTGCTCGACCTCGATTGTACTAATGAGCCTGGCGCGCTCGACCTCCCGCGCCTCAATCGCGTTCAGGAGGTTCCCAAGCACGTCAGCGTGCTCTCGGAGGCCTTGAAGCCCTTGGGAGGCATGGTCGATCACCTTCACAATGAAAGGGGGAGGCCCGGAATGAGAAGGGACAAGGAGTTCAGACTTTCAAACTACGAAGTGCGCAGGAAGACCCTTACCTTGCGGAGGTGGTCCTCCAGGCATGCGCGGGCAAATTCCTCGCGGTCGTCAATACGATTGCGAGGGATCTCCTCCTCTTCGTCGGCCACCGTACCAGTGTCAAGGTCGACCTCGGCCTACCGGCGCTTCGGGCCAGATCTTGAGTTACCGCCTAGGGGCGGCCTGGTCGTCCGTCACCTCCTCCGGTGGGTTCGGCTCGTTGACAACCGGGGAAGGCGCGACGGTAGTCCGGTCCCGGCCTCCACGGCCGGGCCCCACCTGCCTCCGACTCCAAGGGGCGGCGGCCGTCCGGCCATTGGCTCTCGACCTCCGCATGGAGGGCACGCGCCTCGATCCCCCGGGCGGCCGTGGTCTCGGGAGCTCAGGCGCCGATTCGGCGGCCTGATCAAGCTCTGGCGTCCTCCTTCATGTGGCACTTGGGGAGAGTCGATCGCGGCAATCGTGATCATGAGCCTCGCTTGATGTCAAAATCATGGCTGGTTGCGGGATGGAGTTCCTCATCGTCCGAATCATCAAGGCCCTGGTCGAATTCACCGGTCGGGACCAGGCTCGACGACCCCGACGGTGCGCTTCGGGCGAGGCGGAGGGCTAGCAGACCGGCCAAGGTGTTCTCCTCCTCGACTCGGACTCGCCTCGACAATGACCATCGCCAAACGGGCAAGTTTCGAGCTCGGGTGCTCAAGGTCTGCGATCAAAAGCATACACTAAGCCAGAAAGATACAAAGGGGGCGGCGCAGACCGGGATGCCGGGGGCTTACCTGGGTCACTAGTCTCCTTCTCGCCGAGGGTCGACGAAGGTCTTGTTGCCCCGATGCCGAGGGGACGCCGTGCTTGCGTGTCCTCACGGCCTGAGGTCTCGGGGTCCGAGCTGGCTCCGCATCGCCTGTCGCGGCGGTGGTTCGTGCTCGAGGCCCTGGGAGCGGGGGAGTGCTCGAAGACCTGGCGGCGGCAGCCGTGCTCTACTGCTGCGCAAGGGAAAGCTCGTCAAAACAGTAAGGCACGAAAAATGTAAGCTCGGGGGCTCGACTAGAAGGGCCCTTATCGTGGCGCGGTCCCCCCACTCGACATGGCGTTTCTTCGCCTCCCACTGGCTTGGTCCGGCGGTGGAGGTCGTTTTTCCTTTCTTGCTCTGCCCCTAGCAGCAATGGAGCATCCTCCGCCATGTCCAGCTGACTCTTCGTGGGCCTACGAAAGCAAAGCGGGGAAGGGGCTCGCAGGCAAAAGACTCGGGCGCTTGGTCGAGAGACCTACCTCGTCCTTTCGACGGAGTACATTCTTCGAGACGGGGTTGCCGATGACGTACTCGTGCGCCTGCTTCCCAAACATCTCGACCATCCTGGCAGAGACCCAGGATTCTTTCGGCACTGCAGGACAAGCGGTTGTCAAGAGAAGGTCGGTGGGTGCACACAAGCCAGACCTTGAGGCGAGAATACTTACCAGACGTGCCCTCACGGGTCGGATCATCGCCCCCCTGGATCTCGAAGAACGGGTGCTCCCTCTGCCTAAGAGGGGACACACGGTTCCGCAGGAAATCGTTGGCGATCGCCTGCCCATTGAGACCGCGTGTGGCACAGGTATGAATAAGGGCGATGGCCTCCTCGTCGACCTCGAGGTCGTCCGACCGAGTCTCCTTCTTGCGATTGGCGATGGGGGTCCTTCAGACATCGGCGTCCGTTCTCGCCTCTTGAGTAGAACTTCGCTCCACGGGCCAAGGGAATCCCGAGGTTGAACTTGGGAAGGCCCACTTGAGCCCGACCCATTGCCGGAAGTAGAGGCAGCCGACCACGGAGTCCTTCCCAGAGCGGAAGAGACTAAAGTACCGAAAGAAGAGCGAGGGGTCGGGAGGATCCCCAGGAACCCCTCGCATAGATGGGAAAAGACGGTGAGGAGAAGAACGGAGTTTGGCGCCAGATTGATGAGCTCGATGTCACAATCGGAGAGGACCTCGCGATTTAACTCACTCTCCGGTCCGCAAGCCAAAGAGGGCATAGTGCTCGGTGCTGACGATCTCGTCGTCCTTGAGGTGCGGGCCTCGATCTCGTTCCGTAGAGTCGCCATACAAACGGGTCCAAGAAATTTCCGTGGACTCGAGCTCCCTCATCCTCGAGTCCGACGAGTGCTCCTTCCTAACTTGGCCATGGCGATTGTGGCTGGTTTGGTGCGGAGGGAAAAAGAGAACCTTGTTCAAGCGAGAAAACTTTGAAGACGAAGGGCGCAAGAGCAAGAACTCTTCGACGGGTGATGTGGCGCTGGACTTATAAACCGCAACACGACCACATCCGGTCCACGGCGCCTCAAAAGGCGTGCCAACCGCGATTTGACGGGAGCAGTTAAGGCTCGGGCGACGGAGTCGAGAACACCGCCAGGTGCCCACCAACCGTTCACATCTGTACCAACATCGAGAAGTCCGAAGGTCGCCAGGTGTCGAGGCCAAAAAACTTTCCTTGTGGTCTCCGCCTCGACTCACCAAGGAGTCAAGACCTCACGGCTTTTTTTCGTCTCAAGATTAAGGCTCGAGGTCGCCCCGAGGGTTCCTCCGACCTAGAGCCTCGGGGCTAGGCGACGAGGGCTGGTACTCCTTGACCGCCAACAGGCGCCAACGGATCCCTAAGCTCGGAAGGCCCCGATCATGACTGGTGCGATGGGCGCTCGACCGAAGGCCAAGGTGTTCGAGCTCGACCCGACGACATCGAGCTTGAACGGGTCTCATCTAAAGCCCCGTCCGCCCTAGGATTTCGGATCTAGCATTTGACTGACAGTTTCCAGAGAGCGGGTCGTGGGGATGACTCAGAGTGCGTGGCAAGTCCGGGGGCAGTTGCTACCAGACTGCAAGGTGCATGAAGGCCCCCTTCCCGAGGATCGCTTCCTGCCGCTATGTAGAGGGAATATAAAGACCAAGGACGATGAGCTCCAGGAGACGAAGACAACATAGCACACACGCAGCTCGAAAGTTAGGAATCACCATTCTTGTGTTGAGTTGTAAACACCGCTCAGTACACCCATATAACAAGAATCACGCGCAAGGCGCATCGAGTAGAGCTATTACCTTCACAGGGCTCGAACCAAGATAAACTCTTGTTCAGGCTTCGTTGTCGCCTTGTTCACCATCACCGCAATCGATTTTCTTCCTTCGCTCGAGCAAACGCAGCTCGGGTCTCATAAACTCTCGACCCTACCTCTTTTCTATGCTGATTTATCCCGATCGTCGATAAAGTGCAAATATAAATTTTGCTAGCAAGCGCAAATAAGACTATGTCATTTTTGCATGATTTAACAAATGCAACTCTTAGCATAGTTTCCAAAATGGAAGCAAAGTCATTCAATGGATCAAATAGAAAACCTGGAGTTCAATCTACTTAATACTTTAGGAAAGCTAGATGTGCATACAAGGATCTTGGTGTTCAATCATCTTTAATACAAATTTTTGCTTTAAGATATCAAAGCACATAGTGGGGTGCAAATGTTTGACATTATTTGCATTCTTTACCCACTTATGTGTTTGTTTTTGTATTTATATTTTTCAAGTGTAATTGACTCAAGCTATAGTCGACCATCTCTCAGACATCGCGGAACTGCTCCAAATTTCTGCCTTCCGTCTGCAAGCTTTGGCCCATCCGACCGTAATTTTAGGGGTGGTCGGCTGTTTGGGAGTGTTAGGGTTAAAGATTTAGGTTTGGGAGGGGTATGTTTGGAATTTCCCCTCTCCACCTATTTTCTTTTTCACCTAATCTCATTTCTCTTCCTTTAATTTTTGTGGCTGACATCCTTCCTGGCTAGATATTTTTCCTCCTCCCAGCGCCTGGCGTCTCCCCTTGCATACCGACTTCTCTCTCTTCCTCCCGACTCCAGAGCGCCCACCCTGTGCTCTTCTCCTGCGTCGCCAGTTGCTCTCCTGCGCCCCAGTGGTGTCGCTCCTCCCCACGCCCTCAGCCGCATCGCCCTCCCTGGCGCCTCTTCCTGTCTCGGTCAAAGAGATAAAGATCGCCGCCCGGCTCTCTCCTCCTGGCGGCAAGGCCCTCCCCTTCTGGGGCTTGCGGCAGAGCAAAGATCTCGCCAAAGACCAGCGCCAAGCCAGCGCCCCTCCTCCGTGAACCTCCGGCCAAGCCAGTGACGTTGTTCTCTTGCTAAGCGCAGCCTTGAGCCCTGTTTGCTCCACCCTCAAGGTGTCACCTCCTTCCTCTCCTTTGTGGTAAGTGGAGGTGAAGTTCTTGTGTGGATGAATTGTTGTAGTTAAGGTGTTTGATGTAATGCTCTAAAGGTTTAATTCCTTCATTCATGTTTGCCATCAACCCACTTCTCTGATTTCTGATAAGCTTATGAAAAGGGATAGTTAGCATACTAATTGGAAATTGGTTGCATGTAAGTTGCGAGCTATGTAGTACATGGAATTATGCCTCATGGAATGACTAGCACCGATCATGTCTAATCTTACTTTCTTAGTCGTGCCCTAGTGAAATAGTTTTGACTTGATGCAGTTTGTCCGACATCGCAAATGGTAGTAGTTTTTGGTGAAAAGAGAATTTTCTAGTGGATATTCACATCCAAATGTACCCCGACATATAAATTTAGTAGTATGCAAATGCACTTTTAAGCCAATGCAAGGCAAAGAAGGGTTACATATTAGGCATTACCCAACAAGGGTCACTGCCTTTTGTGATAAAACATAGTTTAGTACCAAGATTGAAGTTATATGTATTTTGGTTAAATCTCGATGCATACAATTGCAACCAAAGGAATATTGACTAGATAATTGTTCTAGCCTTCTCGTCGCTTTTCAAGTGAATGGAGATTTCAGAGAACTAATAATCCGATGTAGCATCTAGCCCGAAAGAATTTTCTATACAAAGGATGCAAGTGATGTCATAAGACATTTGAAGAATTGCTAGGTGTTGTTTGCATATAATTGTATATGTTACATCTTGATAGTAGAAGTCGTGGTATCCTCCGATAGGCTCTTATGTGAGCCTGAGTGGCACATGACCGCTGTTGTTACTCTTGATATCTTTCTGATTAGATGTTATGCTTTATTTGTTTTGGTTGCCAAAATGGAATGCATGTGATCCAGGAATACTTGCTATTGAATTTCGCATGAGAAGTATAAATGTTAGAGCTTGCAACCATGTCCCTAATTAATTGCCTATCCCTTAGTAGATCTTCCAAGCATTTAGTGCTACTATTCATGCTTTAGATTAGAGAGTATGCTAGAGTTGATTTTGACACAACCATTTAATTATGCATTATGTCCTAAATTGATAAATTTGTTGGAGTTTTCCATTTAACAATTATACGCGCATGAGTCTGATCTCAATAGAGAGTATTATGACTGTGTTATTGAGTCGTGAAACAATTTATGCGGTTTGTTGTCTTTATGGATAATAAGCTATATTACTTGTATGCGTATTCCAAATTCAGACTTTCCCTATTCCTGGTAAACTCCTGCGAGTGCTAAGTTTACAAATGTCCTAAAGGTTTAATCATGCATTAGTATGTTTAAATTGGTTAGCATGCCGCACTGCCTATCCTAAGGTTTATAATTAGATCGTGGAGTGTTATCATGCATTTCAAAAAGGAGAATAAAGATATAGCTAGTGCCTTGCACCTTTATCTTGTAGGACGTCGGGAGTGGCATAGCATCTTCCTCACACCACTCCGCTCCTCCCGGTACAAGGCAAGTACATCGAGATGTGTGCCTATTTGAGTTGTTCGTTGTTAATTATCTGCTTATGGCTAATTTCATTGATTGTGGCAAGTACGAAGTTATATTGGTAATCGCCCTTCGAGGACGTGAGTAGCTATTGACTCGAGTGGTCTCTAGTAAGCCTTAATCTCGTGAAGTTTATTGTAACTTTGTTAATATGGCGTTGAGTAACTAGGATGGGGGTACGTGGATACCGTGGTTAATTTACAATAGTTGTATTTTACTCGTGCCTCTCCGTCGGGGAATGGAATGGAGTATGTGTGCGAATCGATTAGATGATTATGAATGTAGTTTGAAATTAATTGCGTTGTTTGCATGATGTAATCTCTCAGAATGTGTTGCCATGTCCGATTGTTGAATCTGATTAGATTAGTACTACCGGCAACTTATGAATGTGAGAATTGGCTATGTTTATGAATGTTGTTATGTTAGTGTTGGCAATGAATGAAAGGTTGCATTTCATTCACGAAATTGCATTGTGCATTCATTAAAGGAAGAGGCGACCCATTCGACAGTGGGCCTCTGTGTTCACATGTAGTGAACACTTAAAGTCCTATTTCGTAGTCTCATTCATCGAGGTGAATGAGAGCGAGACAAGAAGAGTAGGCACCTTCCACGGATGGAAGGGACGGAGGGTGCACATCGACGGTGTGCACTCGACAAAGACTGCAGACATGCATAGAGAAGAGCATTCATGTGCATTGCATCCTTAATAATGAGTTTTGTTGTGGTGGTATGTCGAGAGATTGATTTGAATTTGATGATTGAGTGCATTTCATTGCCTTGCTAATTAAGTTATATGACTATCAGAGTGAAGTCGAGTTATGAACTCGACTTAAATTGATGAGAATGGTTTGGGTTGTAAAAGGGTGATTGAGTCGGAGACGCGTTGTGATTTAGCTGCTAAGTAACGTTCATGGAAGTTGATTGGTTTTATTATCAAGATGATGGTTTGATTGCGTAGTTTTGTGGTATGGTCAAGTTATTGCTTTAAATGGGTATAAATGCTTGTTGTCCTGATATTGTTTTATTTGCATTACTTGCTCTCACTATTGCTTTAAATGGGTATAAATGCTTATTGTCCTGATATTGTTTTATTTGCATTACTTGCTCTTATGGTTAAGTTCTTGTTACTTACGATAACTTGGGTTTATTATTCTTGTGTACTTTGGTCGAGTTTGAACTCACGCTTGTTATTTAATGTTTGTAGGTGTATTGAAGCCAAAGATGCATGGATGGGGTAGTAGCACAATCACGCTTTTACATCATCACATTTCCTTCATGTTGAATTATAGTTCGATATTAATAGCTCGTGAAAAATTCTTGTAAAAGGTCGCTTATGTTATATTTAATGAGTTCCTATCCTGTAATAATTATGTGGTGGGGATGATTAATTTCTTTCGGATCGCTATTGGTTAACTAAGGACCCGCTAGAATGATATTATATAACCGCAAATGTTTTTCGCTCACCGAGTGGATGTCCTAGTTTTAGGGAGGTGTCAATAAATTTTTAATAAATTCGACAACCTCCTAGTTGTTCGCTTGCGTTGCTAATATTTATTCTTATTGATTTGAAATTGTCGGTGCTAGAGGGTGTAACATTCGGGGCACAGGGTGCCAGGGCGTTACAATCTCAAAAAGAACTCTTAAGAGAATGATCATGGTCATACATGATACATTCCAAGTTCTTCCCAAGTGCAATGGAAGCAGTCTCGTGAATATTAAGTGTTGCGATAAATTTGCACACAAAAGTCAATTTTAGTACTTCGATTCATGAGCATGCGAAGGACTGTAGAATGGATCAATCTAGCTTCACCCAAGTTGCTATAGGGACTCTAGTAGAAATCTAGCTAAGATTTGATAAAACATGCCATATGCACCTAGTGAGGAAACACAGCAAGTAAAAGCTACAAGTTTCATCAAGTTTTCATTAATGCTCAATTTTTTTAACAAGCTTAGCATAATGAAGCAAAACGAACTTAGACATATCTAAGCTAGTAATGATCTTCAGAAAAGTAGCAAAGTGCAAAGCATAACTGATAGCTCATTTGCATAATAGATAAAGCTCATTAAAACAGAAAATGAACTCTATATGCAATGCATGAAACAACTCCTCAACACTGCTACAGAAACCATTTGTACAGGCGGGTGGTAACCCATCTTCACAGGCGTTTTTGCACCCGCCTGTAACTGAAGGTCTATGTAAATTGGTATATTTGCATAGGCGTTTCTAAGTACCGATTGTAAAATGCATTTGTACAGGCGATTGCTTAAGCCGCCCTTTGATAAATGCCGATTTGTCTGGTAGGTTCTATAGTTTCGCCAGTAATGTTATTTGTACAGAGGGTGGCTTAAGCACCCTTTGCACAAATAGCATTTTCACAAAGCGAGACTTAAGTCGTCCACTGCATAAATCGTGATATCTTCATCCGTTGCTTAAGCGAACCGCTCAGATAAATAGTTGTACCACATACAAGACCTAAGGTGAACTACCAGATAGATCCAGAGAATCTTTTTAATAATATTAAGTTAATTATATTATAATATTAATAAATGCATACATTATATCAATCACATCATTTTTTCAAAGACAAATCCAAATATAACAATGACAAGGTTATATATACAAAGCACATATAAATCATAATTGCATTATACATGGATTGATCTACATATGTTTCATTACAAATTTTTACATCAAACGCTCCACTTGGGGACTTTTAATCTAGCATCATTGTTCACGGCCCATCTATCCTCGTCTCCCAATTATAAAGTCTAGGATGCTTCGCCACTTCACCTCCCCCGTAAAAGAAACTACCTCTCTCATGGATGACTTCACGACAAATGAACTGGCATATGTCCTTTTGCACATTGCGAAGGTCATCATCAGTGAGTGCCAAAGTGGTCTTTTCAATCTTCACCTGCAATAATAAAGTAGGCAATAAAGAAGTTAAACAATAGTGAAATCGAGAATCAGACAATAAATAATCTTGAATCACCAATTTGTATAGGCTTACGCCCCGAGGGTTGCTTGCATTCTCCGCTGATCCTGAGGAACTCGCAGACATAGTATCCACAAAGAACACTGCCTAGAGGTTGCTTGTGGCACTTCAAATCAAATAATAATGTATGGAATTAGTACAGCTGGTAATACCCTTCCTTACTAGTACAATTATGTTGAAGCATTACAAGTGTCTTCTTACCCATGGGTGGACATAGCAAAGCATCTTATTTGACCCCTTCGTAGGATCATGTTGCCCCTCTTTTTTGGTCGCGTAATGCTTGAAAGACCTACTCGAATGTTAACAACAACAAGTAACTATCATATCATAAAACAAATTACATTATGTATGTTTGTGTATGTATTTTTCTTACGTATTTAAGACGCGGGTGAATTCATCGTAAGATTCTGGTGGGGTTATGAATATGTCAAGGACCATATATCTGCTCTACTTCGAGTACAGTATGAAACAAATGAAGTGATCGCTGTAACGAAAACTACTTTTAGCAACGATTGACGAATGAGAAGATTACTTAAAATTGTAGGGAGCCATTATGACATCCTTGTCTTGCATCTTGTGGGGACCCGGATTACCAAATCCGAACCCTCTGTGTTTCAACCGTGCTAGTGCAGGAATAGCTAGCACACACAGTCATACAGTGATGATAACACAGACATATCATAAAGTAAATAACAGTAATTACAAAAAGTGTAAACATCATCACATTATTACAAGTATCGAGCCTTACGGCTTAAGTGTGAAAGTAACAAAGGAAATTGTAGCAACAAAAGAGCCAATCAAGATGCCCACAAGCAACCGATCGGGTACGCCCCTAGAAGATCGAAATCATCCTCCTCATCATAGTCTTCACCACAGATGTCGAATCTGGATGCACGCCCGATAGCTAGCTCATCCTCCTCATCTCGCTTTATGGAATAAGCACTCGCGATGAAATGCGAGGGTGAGTATGCAACATACTTAGCAAGTCTCGTAAACATAATGCAATAACTAAATGCAAGGCTTGAACAATGGAAGCATATAGGGTTCATTTGCATAAAGCAAAAATTTAAATTTAAATACAAGTAATAATTTCATAGAGCAGCATTTAACCAAATGTAAATAGCATAATTCATTTAATTTGAAGTATAGCAATTTTCCAGGTTCCAACTACCTGGTTGGCTCCAACCGCCAAACTCATATCCGGAGCTCTAGCCGCTCGTGGATTCCCAACCACATTTTCATTTTAAACCAAATCATCATTTTCCATTTAAAACCAAAACCAGAAAATCTACTATGTGAAAACGTTCCACGCTGCCCTCGTCTGCAAGGCACGGCTACTCAAGTAGTTTTGACTCGCAGAGTTGGTACACTTTACCCACACGACATGATCAACCCCTTCCGCCAAGCTATTGACACACTTCCTTTGGTGTGCCGCAGGAGATCATGACAAGGCCTTTACAATGCATAATACCGCTACCGACTACCGCTAAGGTTTCATCATTGCTAGGGCTAACCGCCCAAGACAGAAGCCCCTCTTGCGCCTTTGTAAGTACCCTCCTAAGAAACCGTACATCCAAATGGCGAAGTCAAATAACGATACATGCAAATTACTTAGCCAGTCATACCCATTATAGACATGTGGTTGTATCAGATAGCATGGCCCATGGTAACACACGACCGGTCCTTAATTGATGGGCGGACAATCACATTCTGAATTTTGTGCATCCCGCACCCGCCATACAACCAATCCGCCCCGGTCTAAACCATTTTTCACTTTTATTTTCAAATTAATACCGGCAACACCAATTGCCATAATTTCCACAATTCATTTGAATCACATATGAAAGCATTTCCATAATGGTAAGGTACCGACGTGATTAAGCATGGCTAAGCATTTTCTACCGTCCCATAATACAAAAATGATTATTATTACCAGTACTTAATTTTCCTAGGGTGTCAATGGTTGTCAAAATGAATATCAATGTGGGTATAACAATTTGGCATTTATCTAAGCATTTAAAATGACATTAAAGTATAGTATGCAAATAATAAGCATGCAATAATTTAAAAACAAAATAGCATTTCATAAACTTGGGTTCAATATAGTCAAGGAAGACTTGCCTTCAACCTCTCCGCTGCTGCTACTTCGCTGGATGCTCCTTCGCCAACCAACAAGGTTGCCTACACGCCAAACACGCAAATCGAGGCAAGAAATAAATAAAACAGAAATAAATAAAATCCAAAAATTCATAAAAATGACACCAACAGATAGATCTTGATTTTAGATGAATTTAGAAATTTGAATCGTTCGAATCGGAGTTCGAACGGAGGAGAACGGGCCTTCCGAAGTTTAAATAGAAGAGAAAATCAGAATATAAAAGAAGTTGACACGTGTCGCTACGCTATTGGCTGGATTTCGGATTTTCCGGAATAAATCGAAAAAGAAAAAGCAACAGATGCTGCCGATGACGTGTGGGGACCACGAGTCGATGACACGATCTTTGGGCTCGATGGCGGTGATGTGGCGGTATGTGGCGCTAACATGGCGCCAGTGGCTCGACGCGGGCGCGAATACGCAACTCGCCGATGCCGACTACGACGTATACCGACGTGTCACAAACGTAAGCTAGGGTCTACGTGGCACCTAACGCGGCACCGACCGCAACCACGCATGGCGATGGCGTGGCTAACAGGAGAGGTTTTTGCCGACGTGGTGGTGACGTGGCACCGGCGTGTCTAGCACGTGCGCCACGCGCGGCCGACGAGGCAAGGTTAAACAACACAATGACATGGCGGCGCCGACGGGATGCCACACGGATTAGGGCTTACGTGGCATCTCGGTGGCACTAACGCGGCTTGCACGTGGCGCCACATGGCGACACGCAGGCGGCTACACGGCGGACACGGCGGATACAAGAAAGATGACAAGGCGCAGGTGAGGGCTTATCAGAAATGCGTGGCTTAGATCCGAGCGTTCGTTGATGATCCGACGGTGACGAAAGCTCGAAGACGACCACGACGAGGCGGCGGCGCTACACACCGGACGTGGGAACGAAGACATGGCAGACGGCGAAAACGAGTCGATTAGCGAATCGCTTTGAGTAGAAAAGAGGAAGATCACAGAGACGAGTCTAATGGTACCAAGAACACGCAAGGAGACTCACCGGAGGAGAAGCACACGGCGGAGAAGCTTTGCGCCGACGGTAGGCAACTCCCGAGGTCACAAGACAGGGCGTCGCCTCGGCGAGAGCAGAGGGGAAATGTGCAAACAGCAGGGAGGAGAACATGGCATGAAGTCGGAGTGGGCTTAAATAGCCTAGGGTTGGGGAATGGGCGCGAAAGCAAGGTTGGTTTGGGCGTTAGGGCTGCAGGCGTGGCGGCAGCTATTCAGGCGACGTGGACTCTTCTCGCTCCATGGATCGGGATCGGACTGGTGTGCTAGGGTTTCTCTGGGGCAAAATGACAAATCAGAGGCGCCTGGATCGGCGATCAACGCTGGATGTGCTAGGGTTTCTTGTGTGAGGGAAATGGGTCGGGCGGTGAACGATCGACGTCATGTGAATGAACAGGGTTTTCGCCCACACGGAGGAGAAGGATTTAGAAAATGATTTTTGAATTAATAAATTCCATAAAATCCAATGAACTTCAATAAATCCAAATAAATAGCAAATAAATTCGGAAAAATCTCCAAAAATACAGAAAAATCAAATGAATCACAAGGAACCCAAATAAAATAAGAAATAATTCAATTGAAGTATGGATTAATCATATTAAATCCTTTTTGTTTTTTTTAAATTCCAGATAAGCTGAATTAAATTCAAATAAATTTTGTTGGGTTTGGATATTGAAATTCGAACTCCAGACAATCCAAAAACGGAATGTTACAAACCTCCCCCCTAACAAGAAATCTCGACCCCGAGATTTGGGACTAACCAGGGAAAAGGTCAGTACTCCGTCAAGATCCTCCTCGGCCCCTGTGTGGCTTCCTCTTTCGATGGTTGCTCCATCGCACCTTGCGTAACTTGATCACCTTGTTCCTTGTCTCGCACTCGGCTTCCTCCAGACTCGACGGATACTCCGTAAGTGAGATCTTCATGCAACTCAACATCATCAACTTGCATCGCCTTTTACGCACTCGAGGCACTTCTCAATCGTGACACATGGAAGACATTGTGCACATTCGACAACCGAGGTGGCAACTCCAATCGACACGCCACTTCACCACTTCGCTAGAATTGGGAAAGGTCCAATGAATCTCGGTGCCAACTTGCTCGAACTCGAATCCGGCGATCCCTTTGAGAGGGCGACCTTCAGTACACATAATCGCCCGAGCAAAGGTCAACGCTCTTCGCGATTATCTCGTGATAACTCTTTCGCTTAGATCGCTACTGGCCCTCAACCTCTCCTCGAATCATCTTCGCTTGTTCTCACCGCAGAATATCCGACCAAAGACTTGGCGATCTCTCGCCTCATGCCAACAGAGAGGTGTCCTGTGACTTCCTTCCATACAGAGCTTCAAATGGTGCCATCTGCAGACCGCTTGATAATCATTGTTGTAGGAGAACTCCGATATGGCAACATCTCGATCCTAATCGCTGCATTGGACAATGCATGTGCTCTCAAAGATATCCTCCGTAATCTGGTTCACTCGCTTCTGTCCATCCATCCGCCTCGAGGGTGATAAGTCAGATCAAGTTCAGATTGGTGCCTAATGCTTCTTGTAACTTTTGCCGTAACCTAGATGTGAATTGATGCCTCGATCCGAAACAATCTTCTTGGGCACACCATGCATACACACAATCCGAGACATGTACAGCTCTGCAAGCCTATCTCCCGTATAGGTTGTCTTCACAGGGATGAAATGTGCAACTTTCGTCAGTCGATCCACGACAACCCAAATCGAGTCATAGCCTGACCTGGTCCTCGGAAGTCCTGTGATAAAGTCCATCCCAATCTCTTCCCACTTCCACTCAGGTACCTTCAATGGCTATAACAAACCCTCTGGCCTCTAATGCTCAGCTTTGACTCGTTGGCACACATCGCACATAGCTATGAACTCGCAATCTCCTTCCTCATTCTCGCCACCAATAAACACCTCAAGGTCGTGATACATCTTGGTGTTGCCGGATGAATCGGGTATGTCTTGACGCATCGCCTCCTTCAAGATCAATCGCTTGAGCTCTTCTCGTTCTAAGACATAGATATCCACCAAGCAACACTATCCCTTCATCATCTTCTGAGAATCCTGGGGCTTTACCTTCCTTGATCCTTTCCTTGATCTTCGCGGCTTCCTTGTCTGACTTCTGCATCTTCTTAATTTGATCCACGAGAGTTGGTTGAACTACCAAAGCAGCAACTGATCCTTCCTCTACCAACCCCAAGTTCAGACGCTGAAACTCCTCATGAAGAGCAGGCTGTCCTTCTTGAATCCTCAAAGTGTTGCAGTAACTCTTTCGGCTCAGAGCATCGGCAACCACATTCGCCTTACCAGGATGGTAATGAATGCCCGCATCGTAGTCCTTTATCAGCTCCAACCATCTTCTTTGCCTCAAGTTGAGATCTGCTTGAGTGAAGATGTATTTTAGACTCTTGTGGTCTGTGAAGATCTCGCACCGATTGCCAATGAGATAGTGCCTCCACAGCTTCAATGCATGCACAACAGCAGCTAACTCTAGGTCATGGGTTGGATAATTCTCCTCATGTGGTCGCAATTGTCACGCGAGGCGAGCGCATTTACCTTGCCTTCCTCAAGATCAAGACACAACCTGCACTCGCCTCAAGCATCACAATAGATCTCAAATCCTTTCTGGATGTTCGGGCAAACAAGCACTGGTGCTGTCGTCAAACTTTTCTTCAACTCCAAGGCTCTTCAGAAGCTTCACCCACTCAAACTTTTTCTTTCTTCAAAAAATGAGTGAGCGGTCTAGCAATCTTCGAGAAGCCTTCAATGAACCTTCAGAGTAACTCGCTGCATCAAGGAAACTCCCCGATGTCCCAAGACCGACTTGGGCTGCCTCCAATCAAGCACTCCTTTCACTTTCTCCGAGTCCACTGAGATACCTCCCGCAGAGACAATATGGCCCAAGAAAGCAAATTCAGTCAACCAGAACTCACATTTGCTGAACTTGGCATACAACGGTGACTTCGCTTTCTAAAACATTCTCAAATGTGCTTCATGCTCAAATTTCATCTCGAGAATAGATAAGGATGTCATCGGCGAACACCACCACAAACTTATCCAGATAATCCATGAACACCTTGTTCATCGATTCATGAAGTACGGGGCATTGGTCGCACTAAAGGACATCACGATTGAACTCGCATGCACCGTGAGCGAGTGGTAAATGCCGTCTTCTAATGTCCTGCGGCTCGATATTCACCGATGGTATCCCGATCGCAGATCAATCTTGGAGAAGATGCAAGCTCCTTCACCGATCAAACAGATCATCGATCCGAGGCACGGAGACTTGTTCTTGATGGTGACTTCATTCAGCTCAGTAGTCGACGACATCCGCAAACCGCCGCCCTTCTTCTTCACAAACAAAGATCTGCACTCCCCACGGCGATTTAACTCGGACGAACAAACCCTTCTCTAGCAGTTCTTCAATTTGTTTCTTCATCTCGCAAGCTCATTTGTCGGCATGCGGTATGGCCTCTGGAAATCGAGCTATACCCTAACAAGCTCTATGGTGAACTCGATCTCCGATCAAAGCAAGCATGCCCGGCAGATCTTCGAGGAACACATCGGGTATTCACTCACCACAGCACATTCTCCATGCTGATTTCTTTCAACTTGTTCAATGTGCACTTTCCTCTCAAAGTCACATCGCATATACTCCACTCGAGTGCCTTTCAGACAGGAGAGAGATGGCTCGATTGGCGCAATCAATTTGACCCTTGAACTTGGTCACCACCCATCCCTAGGATGACATCTATTCCTTTTGAATCCAAGAGGATGAGGTTCGCAAGGAATTTTACTCCATTGATTTCTACAGTTGCACTAGGGCACACCAAATCGCTTCTCATTTCTTTTCCCTGATTGAACAATCATGGGATTCTTAAGAGCCAAAGTTTCAAAACCAAATTGATCAACAAAACTCCTTGAAATGAAAGAATGTGACGCTCCAAAGTCAAACAAAGCTGTGGCAGGTATGGAATTGACAAGAAACGCACCAAGACTACATCGGGCGATCCCGAGCCTCCTCTGTAGTCACGGGTTGACACGCCCTCCCAAACGATCACGAGTCCTGGGGTGTGAGGCGACGACGCCCCGATCCTCGAGCCGAGTCTTGGCCGAGCTGCTCCTAAGCCGAAAAGGTATCGAGTAATCGGCTAGCGCCTCGAGGACATTATGGCATAGTGACCCAACGGTGGCGTGAAAGACCGACTCTCGCAGATTGGTGTTCCTTCGCGGCCGAAGGCCGCAACCCGCTGCGTCCCCGAGCAACCGGGCGAGGTCCAGAGTAAGGTGTGCGGTGCTCCCGACAAAGGCCCCGCTGCTCAGCCGAGGTGGAAAGCGCCGACGAGACCCACTCGCCCTCGCCGAGCTTGAAGGCCATCTTTCTCTTGCGGATTCTCGTTGTCGGGCGCCGAGCATCCTCCCAAGACTAGGGCCTTGTTCACCATGTGCTGAAAGTTGGGGAAGTCAAAGGCCACAAGCTGAACCTTGATATCGGGGTCAAGACCCTCCATGAACCTCCGTGATCTTGGCACTATCAAGGCCACATCCTCAGTGCATACCGCAAGCCGGGTGAACTGTTGAGATACTCGACACGCCCGTTCCCCCGACGCAGCCTTCTGAAACTCTCTTCTTCATCTCAATGATGCCCGCAGTACATGAGCAGTCCCCGAAAGCCTCGTGAGAACTCCTCCCTGTGATCGCTCGAGCATCCCGATGGGCCGCATGGTTGTCCAATCGTGGCGGCTTACGCTTCACCGATGGTGGCGAGAGCACCTTCGCGATCATTGCCTTGGGCCACCTGAATCTTCTTCTCAACATCTTCACCCATTCGCCTACCTCCAAAGGCTCTCTGCTACCGAGAAGGTAGGCGGTCGGGTCTCATGAACTCACCAAGCTTCGATCAAGGCCAAACATCGGGCGCTGGGTCAGGCCGCTGCCGATTGTTCACCATGTTCGTGCTAAAGCCTCGCAGAGCTGAAGCCGCATCGCCATCATCTGCTACATATCGGCCATCTGAGGCTGAAAAGGTGGTGGCGGTGGCAGCTCCTCCGACGATCGACCTTGCCGCTCGAGGAACTCACAGACTGGTGGCACCGCTCCCACGACCATGGCCTCGCCATGCGACCACGGCCTCTCGCCTCGACCTTCCATCTCAAGCAACGGCCAAGGAAAAGTTAGCAAAGACAAGAGGGAAAAGCACAAGACGAGAGAGAAAAAGCAAAAGACAAGCAGACTAGGGAGAAAGTAGCCATTCCAAGGCAAAACAAGCAACTGAACTCCATCGAAAGGTGGCTACAGCACCATGCCTAGGGCAAGTGCACAATACACCCAACAAGCAAGCAACAAAACCCAATAAACTCCGATTTCTACGCGAAGAAGGAATGACTTAGGCACCAATAACTTATTCTTCATAAGGGTCCTTCTGAGCGATCTTCCGTCCACTGGATCCTTCTAGCAGTCCTTCCACCGATCTTGTAGTCGACCGAAGGCTTAAAGAAATTTCAGGGGATAGGATCAAATTTAAATTCCCAAATAATATTCAGAAAAGCAACGAAGTAAGAACCTAAGAATAAGGTAAGAGGAGACCAACTTCTACATTCAAATTTGTTGGTTTGATTTAGAAAATAATTTTTGAAATTCTAACGGCCATTCTAACTAGGGTTGCGACTCACAATGATATGGCTCGACACCACCTCTGTGGGGACCCGGATTACCAACCAACCCTCAGGTTTCAACTGCTAGTCCAGAACAATGGCTAGCACACACACAAATACAAATGATGATAACACGTACATATCATAAAGTAAATAACAGTAATTAAGCAAAAGAGTGTAAACATCATCACATTATTACAAGTATCGAGCCTTACGGCTTAAGTGTGAAAGTAATAGCGGAAATTGTAGCAACAAAAAGAGCCAATCAGCATGCCCACAGGCAACCGACTAGGGTACGCTCCCTAGAAGATCGAGTCATCCTCCTCATCATAGTCTTCACCACAAATGTTGAACGGTGGGATGCACGCTCTGGGATAGCTAGCTCTGTCCTCCTCATCTGCTTTATGGAATAAGCAGCCCCGCGATGAAATGCGAGGGTGAGTATGCAACATACTCAGCAAGTCTCGGAAACATAATGCAATAACTAAATGCAAGGCTTGAACAATGGAAGCATATAGGGTTCATTTGCATAAAGCGAAAATTTAAATTTAAATACAAGTAATAATTTCATAGAGTAGCATTTAACCAAATGTAAATAGCATAATTCATTTAATTTGAAGTATAGCAATTTTCTGTGTTCCAACTACCTGTTGGCTCCAACCGCCAAACTCATATCCTGAGCTCTAGTCATGATTCCCAACCACATTTTCATTTTAAACCAAATCATCATTTTCCATTTAAAACCAAAACCAGAAAATCTACTATGTGAAAACGCTCCACGCTGTTCTTGTCCGTAAGCACGCTACTCAAGTAGTTTTGACTCGCAGAGTTGGTACACTTTACCCACACGACATGATCAACCCCTTCCGCCAAGCTATTGACACACTTCCTTTGGTGTGCTTGGCAGGAGATCATGACAAGGCCTTTACAATGCATAATACCGCATCGACTACGCTGCTAAGGTTTCATCATTGTTAGGGCTAACCGCCCAAGACAGAAGCCCTCTTGCGCTTTGCAAGTACCCTCCCGAGAAACCGCACATCCAAATGGCGAAGTCAAATAACGATACATGCAAATTACTTAGCCAGTCATACCCATTATAGACATGTGGTTGTATCAGATAGCATGGCCCATGGTAACACACGATCGTCCTTAATTGATCATGACAATCACATTCCGTAATTTTGTGCATCCCGCACCCGCCATACAACCAATCCGCCTTGCCTAAACCATTTTTCACTTTTATTTTCAAATTAATACCGCAACACCAATTGCCATAATTTCCACAATTCATTTGAATCAAATATGAAAGTATTTCCATAATGGTAAGGTAATCGACGTGATTAAGCATGGCTAAGCATTTTCACCATTCCATAAAACAAAAATGATTATTATTACCAGTACTTAATTTTCCTAGGGTGTCAACGGTTGTCAAAATGAATATCAATGTGGGTATAACAATTTGGCATTTATCTAAGCATTTAAAATGACATTAAAGTACAAGATGCAAATAATAAGCATGCAATAATTTAAAAACAAAATAGCATTTCATAAACTTGGGTTCAATATGGTCAAGGAAGACTTGCCTTCAACCTCTCCCCGCTGCTGCTACCTCCGCTGATGCTCCTCTCGCCAACCGGCCGGTCAGCCTACACGCTAAACACGCAAATCGAGGCAAGAAATAAATAAAACAGAAATAAATAAAATCCAAAAATTCATAAAATGACACCAACAGATAGATCTTGATTTTAGATGAATTTAGAATTTGAATCGCTCAATCGGAGTTCGAACGGAGGAGAACGGCCTTCCCGGTTTAAATAGAAGAGAAAATCAGAATATTAAAGAAGTTGATACGTGTCGCCACGCTTATTGGCTGGATTTCGGATTTTCCGAATAAATCGAAAAGAAAAAGCAACAGATGCTGCCGATGACGTGTGGGGACCACGAGTCAGCGATACGCCTTTTGGGCTCGGTGCGTGTGATGTGGCGGTATGTGGCGCTAACATGGCGCCAGTGGCTCGACGCGGGCGTGAATATTTAACTCGCCGATGCCGACCACGACGCGTGGCGCCGACGTGTCACAAACGTAAGTTAGGGTCTACGGGCACCTAACGCGGCACCGACCGCAACCACGCGGGCGGCGACGGGCTAACGGGAGGGTTTTTCACGACGGTGGTGACGTGGCACCGGCGCAGGTCTAGCACGTGGCGCCACGCGCTACCGATGAGGCAAGGCTAAACAACACAAATGACATGGCGCGCCGACGATGCCACACGGATTAGGGCTTACGTGGCGCTCCTCGGTGGCACCAACGTGGCTTGCACGTGGCGCCACATGGCGACACGAGGCGGCTACACGCTACGACATGGCGATACAAGAAAGATGACAAGGCGCGTGGGTGAGGGCTTACCGAAATGCGTGGCTTAGATCCGAAGCGTTCGCTGATGATCCGACGCGATTTGGCTTCAAGGCGCATCGCGACGAGGCGGTGGCGCTTACACGCTAAGTGGGAACGAAGACATGGCAGATGGCGAAAACGAGTCGATTAGCGATCGGCTTTGAGTGGAAAAGAGGAAGATCACAGAGACGAAGTCTAATGGTACCACTTAACACGCGGAGATCGACGGAGGAGAAGCAACACGGCGAGAAGTTTTATGACGTAGGCAAACTCCGCGAGGTCACAAGACAGATGTATGCGCCCGGTGGCAAGAGCAGAGGGAAACAAAGCGCAGGAGGAGAACATGGCATGGAAGTCTGGAGGGCTTAAATAGCCTAGGGTTGCGGAATGGGCGCGAAAGCAAGGTTGGTCGGGCGTTAGGGCTGCACGCGGCGGCGGCGGCTATTCAGGCGACGTGGACTCTTTCGCCTTGGATCGATCGGACTACCGGTATGCTAGGGTTTTTCCCGGCAAAACGACAAACCGTAGGGCGCCCTGGATCGGCGATCAACTGGATGTGCTAGGGTTTTTGCAGGAGGAAATGGGCGGGCCAAGGAATAAGACGGCCGCTAATGAACAGGGGTTTTCGGCCCACACGGAGGAGAAGGATTCAGAAAATGATTTTTGAATTAATAAATTCCATAAAATCCGAATGAACTTCAATAAATCCAAATAAATTCGGAAAAATCTCCAAAAATACAGAAAAATCAAATAAATCACAAGAAACACAAATAAAATAAGAAATAATTCATTTGAAGTATGGATTAATCATGTTAAATCCTTTTTGTTTTTTTTTGAAAATTCCAAATAAGCTGAATTAAATTCAAATAAATTTTGTTGGGTTTGGATTTTGAAATTCGAACTCCAGACAATCCAAAAACGGAATGTTACACATCTGGAGCATTGCTTTTAATAAGTATAGCCCCACCTTTATTTGGCATTCCTGGGTCAGGGTCTGTCGCCTTTCTTCTATCTCCGTTTCTGTCATCCCCTTATCCTTCAACTCGTTGTCATTGAGTACAACTCTTAAGTTCGGTTGGCTAATCCGTACGAGGTCAAGGAACCCGACACATTTTCCCATATTTTATCATTGTTATATTGCATTCTACACACAAGACAATGGTCAATGCGCCACTTTATATGTTGAATGCTGGGAAACATGATATTTTGGCAAATATCAGCTGTTTCGACTTTGCATGCTGAAAATGTATAGAAGTTGAGTGCCAAGTGCCATGGGAGGTGAGAGGCATTCTTAAGGCTGAAGAGTTTCTCTTTATAGTAAAGGCTTGTTATATAGATCATTCATAAATTGCTAGAATCCATATAATTTTCACTAAATCCTATGTTAGCCAATGTTAGTGGTTTTTCCTTTGATAAGTGAACACTCAAGCTATGTATTAATGTACTTTTAGATAAAGTTAACTTTGGCATTATCTGTCGAAAAAGATGTTTTCCGTTTCCCAACAAATGACATTTGGAGTCGCTCAGGATATATGTCGATTTGCTATATACATGGTTAATTACCGTTATGCCGTGAATTAGTAAAGTTTTAGAGATCTTTCCCATATATATTACTATATACAATTATGATCGAATTTGTCTTGTTGACGCTTGAAAGCGAAAGTGCCTAGTTCAGAATTTTTTCTATCAATTCATTCAATTAAGATTGTTGAGAAGTTGTCACAGATGGACAAATTTCGACGCCATGGAAGATTCAAGATGATGATCACGAAAGAGTTTCATCAAGTTCTGAAATCACAAATCATACACTTTTTGTAGATCATCCAAGTGGAGCTTGATGAAATCACCAATCACAAAAAGTACAAAAAGTATATGATTGGTGATTCCATCAAGCTACGTATATGATTGGTGATTTCAGAACTTAATGAAACTCTTTTCATGATCATGCATGTGTAGCCAATAATGATCTGTGATACAATTCTTTCATGTCATCTGAAATTTCTCTATCCTGTGACTACTACTCCAACAATCTTAATTGAGATGAAGTTGCTAGAGAAAATTTTAAAAAACAGGTAACCATATACATAGCAAATATGACATACTGAGTGTCTCCAAATGTTATTTGCATTGTTAAGAAACAAAAATGCATCTTGTTTGACAGATTTATCGGAAGTTAATTTTATTTAAAAGTTAACCTATAAATAGCTTGAGTGTTCATCTATCGAAGGAAAAAACCACTAAAATCGACCAACTTACGATTTAGTGAAAATTATATGGATTCTACCAATTTTTGAATGATCTAACAAGCCTTTACTATAAAGAGGAACTCAACTTAGCACTTGGCACTCAACTGCTATACATTTGTGGTTTTCTTTATTATGCTATCAGAATGCAATATAACGATATGTCATTATAATTTGTTATATCGGCACTTGCTATCGCAAGAGCAAGATGAACTATGTAGGGTAGGTCGATGGCCAACTTACAGCACCACACGCTAATCAAGTTGATGTCGAAGTTTTAAAACGAACATCTGCTGTAAGTCACCAAAATCGATCCGCATATAGCGAGTATCCTTGTGTTTGTAGACATCCGAGGGACATGCTTGAATGCCCTTTACCCCAAGATGAGATGCCCTCAAGTACCACCATGGAGTTCTTCAACTCCCATGGTCCTTCGCTGATCCGCTTCCATGGGGAGAAATGGCTTGCTATGCTCATAAGTCTCTCGTGAAGGCATGGACTGCATCTGAGTGGACTTGGCACTCCTCTTTGACTTGGTGGTACTCCGTTGATTGCAATCTACTTCTTTGTTTTTCTTTGCAACCAACAACATCACCGAAGAAGATGAGGCGCATTGTGACAGTTGGGGCAACGGAGGTGATGCATGCGGTCCAAAAGGCGTCGTCGACAACGGAGAGGAGGCAGGCCGTTGTGAAGGCACCGACGACGAGATGCTGCTAGGTGAAGACACCGCGGTAGAGAAGATGCGCTTAGGTGCAGCCACGCGCGGAGATGATGCGCTTTAGGAAAGTAGATCACCGGTGGAGATGAACCGCATTGTGAGTAGGCGATTTTGGAAGAGGTAGGATGTCTTGACTTGTCGCTGGCGTCTCTGACCTCTCTTGTATCAATGCAATATCTTCCTTGGGCCATACAATAAATGACCCAACTGCATCTTGCATGGTCTCTACGCCATTAGGGGTGCTGAATGGTAGCTTCACAAGCCAAGGCACGTAACAAGCACGATGTCCACTTGCACCTTTGGGTGACCAATCGACAGTTGGTTGTGTATCACAAGGTCTTGATATGCCACGCCTCCGCAAGCTCGACGATTAAGCCCCTTGCTCCGAGATATGCACAGAGCTTGCACTTGGTTGCCTCTCGTGATATCATCCACAGATATCGGTTGCTGGGATTGGTGCGGCCCGATGTTACTCTAGATGCGGCTGTGCTCGTTGTCATCCGACCGCGCTTGTAACGCCTTTTCGCCTCCTTCTTCTCCCAGTCTTAAAAACTCTTGTTAGGCCAGTTGTCTTATTGTATCAGCCATGGTCATCTTATATCTTTGACTCGACTTGTATTGGTCTTGATATTCTGGAAATGTGCTTGAAGCCCACTCGACTTCCGATGCCATGAGTGTGACCTGGGTGTTCCTTCGTTCCCAACGTCGTCGTTAGGTCGTCGTTCTCCCTGTCTGGCATGAAAGATCCCTCCTCTTGCTCCTACGAGATCTTCTGCAGCTTGGCCAAAACTTCCAGGACCGCGAGGTCCACCATGCTTTTGCGACCCTTCTTGCTGCTGGGTTGGTGAGCTAGGACCTAATTTCTGCCTCGCTTGCTACAGCTTGCCAATGGGTTCTCTGTCCCAACACGGGCTTCCTCTTCTTCTTTCCTCCTCCACTCAACAATCTTAGAGGCATACCCACTTGTGCCTAGGTGATGGGGGTACTTGTTCTTCTTCGCGAGGGCACTGTACACCTCGCTCAATGCTACGACTTCACTTGTGGTCTTCTGTCGGACAAACTCCGCCCATTCACCCGCGGTGATTTTTCCATATTTCTAGAATGGTGTCCGCTGCTCCGTCTTCACAAAGTACTTGTTCAGCTCATACCTCCAGTTCCGGAAGCTCTTCCCCATCATGTCCAAGGCATTCTTCTTAGTGATGGCCTCATACTCTGGGGGGAACATTATGATTTTCTGTAGCTCGATCCAAAGGTGCGCCTTTGTCGTGTCGGCCGCCTTTGTCGTGTTTTCAATCGTGATGGAGACATTGTCCTTGACAAGACAGCCGCAGCTATTTCGGAACTTGGATAGTGCCTCATGAGGTGCTAGGGGCTCTCCTTAAGGACCGAACTCCGTGATATACCAAGTGCCTTCCGATAACTTGTTCCTACTTGCCTCTGCTGCTTATACGAGGTCAGGCTTGTTGCAGCAGAGGAATCCACTGAATATGCTCTGAGGTATCTTCAATAACCTCTTGAATTGCAAGCTAGTCGTGTGATCGCCTTCCGCCTCTTCATAGAAATAAACACGAGGAATACGCAAACATAAGGAAATGCAATTATGTCCATGCCAAGCTACAAATAAAACAAGCTCACTCTTCTTAATACCTCTTCATTGGGATCGTAGTCGGAGTCGATTTCCCCACGTCACCGTTCTGGTCGTGGGCATGAAACTAGGCTTGGGCTCATGTATGATGACGAGGAACCATTGCTGCCCAAGGACAACGATGGGCTCGATATTCTTTCCTACACAGGCTGCATTATCCTTCTCGCCAAGTCTTGTTACCTTCCGCATCGCCTCCTCTTGCAAATGACGATACTAATCGAGCTCGCAAGGTGCCCTCTGTTAGCTTTCTTTGTAACACCCCGACGCCAAACGCGCCACGGATGCTACCAACCCTCTAAGCTCTTAAATTGGTTTAGAACCTAAGCCACCGAAATTTACAAAATTTTGGCATGACCTCTTTAAAAAGTAAGACATCCACTCAGCAGACAGAAAACAAAAGCAGTTATATGATATCATTCTTGCAGGTCCTTAGTTAACCAATCACACATCCAATAGAAAATTATAAACTCCACCACGACGAACAACACATTACAACACTTAACGAATTGGTTAAATAAATTGTTGGAGACCGAAGTCATGCACGTGAGCCTACTCCCAACCAGATGAGCCAGCTTCAAAGTATCTAAAACAGGAAGTAAACAAGCGTGAGTCCAAGACTCAGCAAAGTGCAACCATAATGAAAAGTAATGAATTCAACGGAATTACATTTACTTTAGAATTTAATATAGCCATTACTTAATTGAAAACATCCAGTACAAGAAGCAGTAAATAACTTCACTTACCACAACCAACTCAAAATGTAAGTAAACCTTACCTGCGCTCGATGATCATTTTCGATGAGCCCACGACCAATCCTCAACCCGCTCACTTCCATTCTCATCAATTAACATTTATCAATTGCAACACAATTGCAATGCAATGCTAAAGCTTTTATGCTTTCATGCTCCAAATGCAACCTTTAGCCTATATCAGATATTGAGTGCACACCGCTTGTGCACCCTCTCATTCCCAACCATCCCGTGCATGGTCCTACTCATCGACTCGCCTCATCCATGGATGGGACTACGAGGTAGGACTTTTGTACTCACCACGATGAGTATAGAGGCCCACATCAATATGGGTCACCTCTTCTGTAATGAATGTGCAAATGCAAGTGACATGAATGAACTACATGTTTCACCCTATTTCAACTCCACATCGGTCATGGACATGTTTATAAGCACGACATAAACATGAATATAAACAAGCACATTATCATTTAATCACTTTATCATTTGCATCAACATAACCATACTCATTTGTACAATTCATAATGCAATGCAATAATTGAAATTGAATAACTTACTTTTCAATTGCTAACATTCAACCATCCTCATCATCATACTAAGAACAACTTCTAGATATGCTATTAAACATAACCAAATCATTAGAATTTTCATACTCTTATCGCAAGCAAAGCATTTAACACCCTAATAACGCTCTAGGGGATGCACTTGCCTTTAACCTCGGTGATAAACTAATGGCCCATTGCAGCGCTAGAAACCACCAACCCTAGAGAACAGCAAACCAAGATAGGGCAAGGCACGATTGTCACATTCACAAACTTATCAGAAATTAAAGAAGCATGGTTAAATAAGAGTATAATAGCACACTACTCGACATGGGACTTTATACATTTCAAGATTAACTATGGCATTAATAACTCTAGGTCCGTCACCATTTTAAGCATAATTGTAATACCGCAAATCGTTTACCAGGGTTTTGGCCGGAGTTGATTTGTCTTCTTAAATTCAAGGATTTTCTTTTCACCGTGAGTTCGAATTTGTCAGTCTTTGGAGGTGGTTGTTTTGTGGTCTCTAGAGGTGGTGTGGTTTATATTCTTTTTTCCCTAACCCTAAAAGGCCATATCATCCAAGGGGAGCCAGTTTTTCCCCAAACCTTCCCCAACCGCCTCCCTCCCGACTTCCTCCTATCGCCCCTCCCCTGGCGCCTTGCTCTTCCTAGCGCTTCCTCCTCGCCGATCGCTGCCCTCAAGGCCTCTCTGGGGTCGGGCCGACGCCGCCTCTCCTCTCCCAAGAGAGCACCCAATGGCAAGAAGCAGCAGGCTCCTTGAGTCTCAGAATATCCCAAAATTTGGCCTAATTAAAATTTTTAGAGTTATTTGAATTTTTGTGAATTTTTGGGATATATTCGGATTTATTTGAGTTTAATTTGAATTTATCTTCCACTTGAATAATTAAATATCAGAAAAGTAATTATAAAAAATAATTAAAAATATTTTATTTAAGCTCTAAGTGCCCTGAATTATTTTTTGGAATTTTTCAGGTATTTTTAGTACCCTAAATAATTACTTTGATTTTCTAGAATTAATTTAATTATTAAAAGTCGGAAAACACTTGTTGAAAGGTCGGGCCGAGCCCAACATGCTTGTGGCGCTAACCCTAGCACCGCCGCTCGGGTCAGGCGATTCCATCGGACGGCTGATATTGAGCCGCGTTGCCCATCCGTGAAGGCCGTTGGATCTCAGTAACTTGAGCCGCTAGGATGTCGCCACGTAGCGCTGGGTAGCCGAACCGTTGCTCGTCCTGAGCCGTTGGATTACGATCGGACGGTGCGGACTGATCATGCTGCATCGGGAGGGGGCAAACAGTGCGCCGCCGCCGGGGGTTGGGCAAGAGGATTGGCGGTGGATTTGCGCGTTTTCCAAGGCATGTCGACGACCGTATTATAGCTCATTTAACGTGTCCGACCACCCCGCACCTCTTGTCTGTTCACTCGTTAGCTGCCGCGCCCCCTAGCTCACCCATTTGCTCGCCGAAGTTGGCACGGTCGCCGCCTCGGTTTCCCTCCTTTTCCATCATTGTTCGACGCTCTCCGCCTCGCCCAAGACCCATTCCGAGCTTGCCGTGCCAAGACGTGTCGAGTGGAGTACTTCTTCACGCCGGAGAAGCCTCATAGCGCCACCGAGCCAGTCGTCTTCCTCGTCTCTGGTCATTGGGAGCCGCTGCACCGCCGCCACCTGCTTCGAGCTCCAGCAACCGTCGGATTTCCATCCAACGTCCGAGGTAAAGCCGTGTGTCCCCTAATTGATTTGGGCTGAAACGGTATGGTAGCTAATGGCCGTTGGATCTTAATCGTACGGTTCTAGTAAGGCCACGTAATCGTAAAGGTTACATTTGAAAATGGCTGTTAGATCGTCACGGTGGTTACACAGCGGAGCTTTGGAGGATGCTCTAGGTGCTTGGAGGATTTGAGCACCCTCTTTACCGGTCCCGCACCTGGGTGGTCAATGGCATCAACCGCGGCTGGGAGACTACCTTCACCTTGTACGCGCGAGAGAATGCTCGCGCCAGTCGTCCGCTCCACCTCGTGGTGAAGCGAGCCAGCTACGAGGCGGGCATTCAGGAGTGTGCCCGGCTAGTGCTTCGAAGATCGGGCCGTGATTACGGCCACGAGCCGTGGGACATCGCTTTAGTGTGCACCCACACTCGGGTGGACCGATCCATGCGGGCTTGGAGCTGGAGGACGATGCCGCTGTCGTCCACCTGGGACGGTTCGCTGTGGCTCAGGAGGAGGCCATGGACACGGCTATGCTAGAGCTGATGTCAGTGTACCGCATCTTGGAGGAGACAGAGACAGCCCTACGAGAGACCAGGATGCACGCTGTGCAGAGGATCGCCGAGCTAGAGGAGGCCCTCTACAGTCACGGGGAGCCTGAGGCCGTCACGGAGCTTGATGACGAGGACGAGGACGAGGAGCCAGAGGAGCAGGAGCGAACTCGTGCGGAGGATCAAGGCCTGGAGCCCCAAGACTAGTGAGAGGGCATGGGGATCGGCTTGTTCAATGCCACTCACCCGCCAGTGTATGTGATAGGCGAGCCGCAGCCAGGATGGATCGACGATTGAGTTCTTGGAGTTTATTAGTTGTCGGATTTTTGCGTTGAGACTCAATTGTTATGGTCGCGTCTTTAAAAATTCGAACTTAGATGCGCATGATTGTTGTAATGAACTATTTTGTATGATGATTGTGATTGTTAGTATGGTTGCAAGGCCCTTAGGCCCTTGTAAGCAACCCTGCTTATCTATTATTAATGAATTGATGTTTAAGGGTTCAGTTACACCTGTTTTCCCCCCATATAAGTTCTTCTACTTGTCTACTCTCTTTTCCCTCTCATCTCTAAACCGTCGAGGCAATCAGCAGATGGTAAACACTCGCAACACCAGAGCCGGAGGCAGTGGAACACGTCAGGGAGGCAGCCAGAGCAATGCATCACTTCCTCAAGCAGCACCACAAGTTGACATGTAGAATCTGGGAGCCTTTCTTGCAGCACAAACCCAACTGATGCAGACAATGATGGAAACCGTACAGCAAATCAACACCCAAGCAGCCGCCAACAATCAAGCTGCTAACAATGGGCCACGTCCCTACTCGAGATTGTCTGAGTTTATGAGGACACGACCGCCTACCTTCTCAGGCAACGCTAGCCCATTAGAGGCAGATGACTGGTTGAGGACCATCGAGAGGAAATTACATATAACACAAAGCAGTGATGGAAATGAGAGGGTGCTTACGCCTCTCATCAACTAGAAGGAACAACAAATGAGTGGTAGGAAAATTATCACAAGATCGAGGAAAAACCCACAGAAATCACTTGGGAAGAATTCACCATAGCTTTTCACAATATCATGTGCCGAAGGTATTATGGAGCTGAAAAAGGAGGAATTTAGAGCATCAAGCAAGGAAGCCAACCAGTGGCTGATTATTTAAATAAGTTCACTCAGTTGGCACGCTACGCTCTAGAGTACGTAGCAACAGACAAGGCTAGACAGTCCCGTTTTATGAAAGGCCTTAACACTGAATTGCAGGTGGGGTTGATTACCCACACATTTCCTGATTTTCAAGAGCTAGTGAACAAGACACTTATATTGGAGGACAAGCGCAAGGAAATAGATGATAACCGCAAAGCGTCGCGCAATCAACAAGGAGGACGCCATGGCCGCAGAAACCAAGGATGATACCCAAATAGTTCTCCGTGTTCCAACAGGAAACATTGTCGACACCGCCGCCGATGCCAAGACCAACAGACAAAACCCCTGCACTACACCGTAATCGTTAATCGAGTGGAGGAAACCAAGATGATGTCGAAGACGCCGCTACAATTGCAATGAGACAGGCATTTCGCCAATGTTTGCTCAAGAAGGGAGGGTGACACCGCGGCGCTTCAACTTAGGCAACACACTGTTAGAACTCCTGTTCAAGGAGGAAGCAGAGGACCTACCTAAGCTGGATCTGCACCCCAATCAGTTGCAAGAGGCAGAGTCAACCATGTCACTGTAGATGAAGTTCAAAACGCCACGGATGTAGTACTGGGTAAGTTTCTAGTCAACTCACCACGCCTACGCTTTTATTTGATTCAGAGCTTCACATTCCTTTGTTTTCGAGTTTTTGCTATGCAAAATGAATTGGGTGTTGTCAACCTTAGAATACGCTTATAGTCCAATCTCTCGATCGTAACTTCGATCTAAGATCGGTTGTTCGAGTTGCTAGTAATAAAAGGTGTCGAGTTCCTAGCTTAACCTTATTATATTAGATACCTGCACTTAGATGTGATACTAGGAATGGATTGGCTATCTAAGCACAAAGCTGTATTAGACTGTGGACGAAGAGTCGTGTCCATAGAGAGCCCTGATGGCAGGAAAGTTGAATTTCAAGCAACGACAGTCCGAGAAGGACAGATGTTAGTAAACAATCTAGAGACCATCAGTTTAAAGGATGTACCAGTGGTCAGTGAGTATCCAGATGTTTTTCCCAAGGAGTTACCTAGAATGCCACCGGACAGAGGCATAGAGTTTGTAATCGATTTAATGCCTGGAACAGCACCAATAGCAAAGAGACTGTATCGGATGTCTACTGAAGAGTTGGTTGAAATGAAGAAGCAGATCGAGGAGTTATTGGAAAGAGGATTCATTAGACCGAGCTCGTCGCCTTGGGGAGCACCAGTTCTGTTTATTAAGAAGAAAGACGGGAGTTTTCGGATGTGTGTAGATTATCGAGCACTTAATGAAGTAACAATAAAGAACAAATATCCGTTGCCCAGGATAGACGATTTATTTGATCAGTTAAGAGGTGCAGGAGTTTTCTAAGATTGATCTTAGATCGTGATATCACCAAATGAAGATTAAGTCGAGGACATACCAAAGACCCATTTTCTTCAAGATATGGACACTATGAGTTCATTTGTTATGTCTTTTGATTGACAAATGCACCAAAGATACTTTATGAACTTGATGAATAAAGTATTTATGGAATATTTAGATAAATTTGTGGTCGTATTCATAGATGATATTCTGGTTTACTCAAAGTCGGATGAAGAGCACGCCCAACATTTGAGGTTGGTTTTGGAAAAGTTAAGAGAGCAACATTTGTTTGCGAAGTTCAGTAAATGCGATTTCTGGAAAAGTAAGGTAGAATTCCTAAGGCATGTAATGACGGCCGAAGGAATCGCAGTAGACCCAAGCAAAGTAGAGGCAGTACTGCATTGGGAGCCACCAAAGACGGTGACCTAGATTCGTAGTTTCCTTGGAATGGCTGGGTATTATCGTCGATTTATCGAAGGGTTCTCGACGATTGCTAGACCTCTTACACAATTGCTAAAGAAAGAGAAGAAATTTGTCTGGACACCGGATTGTGAGAAGAGTTTTCAGGAATTGAAGAAACGGTTAACAACAGCACCAGTGTTAGTTTTGCCAGATGTGCACCAAAGTTTTGATATATATTGTGATGCATCACGGCAAGGACTTGGATGCGTGTTAATGCAGAATGGAAAGGCAGTAGCTTACGCATCGAAGCAATTGAGGCCGCATGAAGGGATTTACCCAACACACGATTTAGAATTAGCAGCCGTAGTGTATGCCTTAAAAATATGGCGGCACTATCTGATTGGAAATAGATGTGAGGTGTATATAGATCATAAGAGTCTTAAATACATCTTCACCCAATCTAACCTAAACATGAGGCAAAGAAGGTGGTTAGAGCTGATTAAAGATTATAATGTAGGGATTCATTATCACCCTAAGAAGCCAACGAGTGGCCGATGCCTTGAGCTCGGAAGAGCCATAGCTTAAACGTGTTGGTAGAAGAGAGCCGGGCAGAATTGTGCAAGGACCTTCAGAGGTTGAAATTGGAGGTTGTTCCGGAAGGATTCGTAGCTGCTTTAGAAGTAAAGCCTATCTTAGAAGACCAGATTAGAGAAGGTCAAGAATGATGAGAAGATCGCTTAATCAAGTCCAAAATGGAAGAAGGTCAGCAAAAGAATTTAATCTAGACGATCAGGGCACATTGTGGATGAAAGAGCGCATTTGTGTGCCTAACAAAAAGGAGCTAAAGCAGTTGATTTTGGAGGAAGCTCATGACTCCAAGTATTCGATTCATCCAGGAAGTGCGAAGATGTATCAAGACTTGAAAGAAAGGTTCTGGTGGTCGAATATGAAGAGGGAAGTAGCTGAGCACGTAGCACTATGTGATGTATGTCAGCGAGTCAAGGCTATGCATCAGAGGCCAGCAGGACTGCTGCAGCCATTAAAGATACCAGAATGGAAATGGGAGGAAATTGGGATGGATTTTATCACCGGTTTGCCAAGGACGCAAGGAGGTTATGACTCCATATGGGTCATAGTAGATCGTTTGACGAAGGTAGCGCATTTCATACCAGTAAAGACAACCTATTCAGGAGATAAGCTAGCAGAGCTATACATGGCAAAGATCATTTGTTTACATGGAGTGCCGAAGAAGATATTATCGGACAGAGGTACCCAATTTACCTCAATATTTTGGGATAAGTTGCATACGGCAATGGGCACCCGCTTGAACTTCAAACCTGTACTTATCATCCGCAGCATGTATGGGCGAATCGAAAGAGTCAATCAGATATTAGAAGATATGTTAAGAGCCTGTGCGTTGGCATATACAACGTCTTGGGATAAATGTTTACCATACGCTGAATTCAGTTACAACAATAGTTATCAGGCAAGTTTACAAATGTCGCCTTTCGAAGCATTGTATGGTCAGCCTTGTAGAACACCGTTGAATTGGAATGAGACCGTGAGCGTCGTGTCTTCGGACCGCATATACTCCAAGAAGTCAAGAGCAAATAGCACTAATCGAGAAAGGTTGAAAATTGCGCAACAAGGCAAAAGAGTTATGCGGACAATCGCCGCAGGATTTAAGCTTTGAGCCCCAAGATTATGTGTATCTCGTGGTTACGCTCTTAAGGCGCCTAGAGGTTTCACAAAAAAGGAAACTTATGCCAAGATATGTAGGACCGCGAAGATCCTAAGCCGCAGGGAGAAGTCACAGACTAACTGGAATTGCCGCCGTCATTAGCAGGAGTACACAACGTCTTTCATGTATCGCAACTCAAGAAGTGTCTCCGAGTGCCTAACGAGCAAACACCCCTGAGAGCAATTGAATTACAAGAAGACTTGACCTACAAAGAGCAACCGATAAAAATTCTAGATACAGTGGATCGGAAAACAAGGAGCAAGACAACCCACTTTTGCAGAGTTCAGTGGAACAATCACACAGAAAATGAAGCCACATGGGAACGAGAGGAGGATTTGAAAAAGGAATTCCCGAACCTATTCTTTAGTTAAGCTTCGAATCTCGGGGTCGAGATTCTGTTAAGGGGGGTAGGTTTGTAACATCCCAAAATTTGGCCTAATTAAAATTTTTGGAGTTATTTGAATTTTAGTGAATTTTTGGGATTTATTCGGATTTATTTGAGTTTAATTTGAATTTATCTTCCTCTTGAATAATTAAATATCAGAAAAGTACTTATTAAAAATAATTAAAAATATTTTATTTAAGCTCTAAATGACCTGAATTATTTTCTGGAATTTTTCTAGAATTTTTTGGGTATTTTTAGTGCCCTAAATAATTACTTTGATTTTCTAGAATTAATTTAATTATTAAAAGTCGAAAAACACTTTGTTACAAAGGTCGGGCCGAGCTCAACATCTGATGCCAAGGCCGTAACCCTAGCACCGCCTGCTCTGGGCCATGCGATCTCCATCGGACGGCTGATATTGAGCCGCGTCGCCCATCCGCGAAGGCCGTTGGATCTCAGTAACTTGAGCTGCTAGGATGTCGCCACGTAGCGCTGGGTAGCCGAACGGTTGCTCGTCCTGAGCCGTTGGATTGCGATCGGATGGTGCGGACTGATCGCGCCACATCGGGAGGGGGCGAACAGTGCATCGCCGCCGGGGGTTGGCCGTGAGGATTGGCGGTGGATTTGCGCGTTTTCCAAGGCATGTCGACGATCGTATTATAGCTCATTTAACGTGTCCAACCACCCCACACCTCTTGTCTGTTCACTCGTTAGCTGCCGCGCCCCCTAGCTCACCCATTTGCTTGTCGAAGTTGGCACGGCCGTCACCTCGGTTTCCCCCCTTTTCCACCGTCATTCGACGCTCTCCACCGCGCCCAAGACCCATTCCGAGCTTGCCGTGCCAAGACGCGTTGAGTGGAGTACTTCTTCACGCCGGAGAAGCCTCGTAGCATCGCCGAGCCAGTCATCTTCCTCGTCTCCGATCTTTGGGAGCCGCTGCACCACCGCCACCGCCGAAGCTCCAAAGAACCGCCGGATTTCCATCCAACGTCCGAGGTAAAGTCCGCGGTCCCTAATTGATTTAGGTCAAACCAGATGGGTAGCAAATGGCCGCTGGATCTTAATCGCGCTTCTAGTAAGGCCACGAATCGTAAAGGTTACATTTGAAAATGTTCGTTAGATCGTCATCGTGTGGTTCGAGAAGCCCACGAGTCGCCGCGAGATGCGAGATAATGGCCGAGGATCTTCATCCAACCGCCGCGGCATCCACGAGGCTAGGCAACAACAAGATCGCCGTAACCGTGAGTCAGAGGATCTTTATCCAGCAGCGCCGGTGCGTCCACGTAGCCAACACCGACCCGTTTTGATAATGCCCGTCGGATCGTAGATCGATGGCCGAAATCTTGCCACGTAGTCATCCGAGACCTCAGAAACCGCGCTAGACCGACCGTTGATTTGGATCCAACGGGCGGGAACGGTTGTGACCGCATGGACCAATGGATGAGCGCCATGTGTCAGCCCATCGAGCGGCCGCATCGTTCGTCGGGCCCACCCGCCGCTGCGAAGCCGTGAGGGCCGACGCCACCATGACGTCACCATGGGGCGGTCAAGAAGATCGTCGGTGGACCGAGTCCACGGTGAACCCGATCAATCGTGAGCCCGGTCCATAGAACGGCGTGACGGGCTCACTCCGTGCTGACACGCGTCAAGCCGAGAGATTTAACCCGGATTTCCGAGAGGAAAATAAATAGAGTAATTCGGTTTTTCTTTTATTTGAATTTACAAAATTGTAATCGCTATAACTTTTGCATCTTAGTTCGATTTGAGCAATTCCAGTTCCTAAAAAATTTGTAAAATGTGTACTATTTATTGGTGAATTTTATTTTATTTTTAGTGTTGATATTGCTGTCTGTTTAAGTATATTTATTGTGTGTACGCTTATTCCAAGTAGACTCCGAGTTGCCTTGAACTCGCTTGAGAAGAATTCAAGACCCATCGCAAGTTTCAGATCAGATCAACTACTTTTCAAGGCAAGTCATGCTTTGACCATATTTCCCTAGATTTTCAAATGTATTTCAATTCAAATTATGCATGCTATGTTAATTAAAAATGACACCTGAATAATTTGGGTAAAATAGATACTACACCTACCTTGTTTATGCCACCTTGTTAATATTATTTGTATGCCCCGAAAGCCTTGTCACCCTAAGATATTAAATTGAGTTGGTTGTTATTATAAAGCCAACACGGAGGCTAGACCGTGATTAGTCGCTTAGTATGCTTGTGTGCGCTAATGACTTTCAAATTGCAAAAGAATATTGACTAAACAATTATGGAACGATTTTGGAATAATGCGATGATGTCACAAGATGGAATTGGGGTAGCGACTGTGGTTCTACTCATGCAATGAAGTGGGTATTGGCATGTGTTGCATAAATGCAAACCGGTGGGAAATGATTTGGACCGGGCAAGTGGCAAGGAGGCTTCGTGCTGTGGGCCTGTGTGGCAACTGGATGTATTGAGATTGTAAAGGCTGTGTGTCGGAAGTATAAAATGGATGTCTTGCCGTGACAGCTTAAGGACTTCACCTTGCAGCCTTTGAACCGAAAGTTACTCAGACAACCACTTGTCCGGAATGGGATGCACTCTAGTTTAGTAGGGTTCTCGATATCTTTCCTTTGACACTCGGGGTGACAGCTACACAAGAGTGTAACTGCAGGGCGAGCGCACTGCATACGGCTTGGTACTCCATCCAACCAGATAGCCTATTCTAAACTTTGGCTATGAGTGAGGGGAGTATTAGAAAGGCACATCGAGAGGTTCACGTGTTAAGTGTTAGTCTCCTCAAAGACTTTGTTGCAATCAATCGCTAGGTGGTGAGCGATCGATCCTCGTGTGTAAAGTGTACAACTCGCAGAGTGTGTGTTAAATCTATTCAATAGCAGCATTCATGTATTGGACAATGCTCGGGGATTACAGTCAAGGGTTAGATTTTCAAAATAAAATGTGGAATGGATGGCTATGTGCCAAAGACTGATGAATCAAGCTTAGGGTTGTGTGCCAAACTCTTGGGAAAAGAATTAAGAAATTAATTATTATAATGATGGTTTTACTGCTTTTAATCTAATAGGACTATCTGTTAAAAGAAATGCTACTTGATGCAAAATAGCCATTTAAGCCTTTCCCTTGGAATAAGCCATGCATGTAGTAATAGAACTGCATTGTGCATGACTTGTTGAGTATGTTGTATACTCACCCTTGCTTCAACAAAAACCTTAGAAGAAGAAGCAACACCAGCTTGGGAGGAGGAGTTTAACGAAGGTCCGAAGAATTAGGGTTGAGCCTCGTCAGTTGCCTGTTGCCGAACGAGGGGTCCATTAACGTACTTTTGCTTCCGCTATTGAACTTGTGCTACTATTGTTATTTATCATCCTACGCGACGAATTATTGTAAAGAGACCATAAGGTCGTGTAACTCGCTATAATTATGTTTGAGGTACTTATTTATTATTTCCGCTGTGTATGATGTGGGGTATCTCAACCTGTTTATTCTGTGTGTACTAACATGATCCTGGACTAGTACAGAATACACAGAGGGTCCGGATTTGCAAATTCGGGTCCTGACAGAGTCTCGCCGGCCAAGCACCACCTCGGCGGCGCCTCCCCTTACTCCTTCCCGGCTCGGCCTCTCTCTCCCCCAACCGGCAAAGAAGAAGAGCACCAAGAAGAATCAAGCAAAGAGCAAAGAATCAACCAAGAGTGCAGCCCAAGAGCATGACCCTTTTCCCCTTGCCTTCTTGTGGTGAGAAATCAAGCAAACTGAAATTTGTGGTGTTTGGGTTCCTTCTTTGCGCACCACTCCGCTCCCCGTGGTTTAAAGGCAAGTGCATGTAGATTAAAACCTAGTTACGAATAATTATTGCTTAAGTTGATAAATAATATTTCGCTGCTTTGCATAATTATGGCTAATTGTTGCTATGATATATGCTTGAGATCCTGACATTGGGGTAGTGAATGAGAAGACGATCACGTGGTAAGGTTGGTAGGTGAGGATAGTTTAGCGCTTGTGCTTAATTATATGAACATGGGAATTGGTTGTCGTGCATACATTCAGTTATGTTTATATGAAGCGTTAGAAATGAATGTAGTTGCAAATTATTCGTGTCAATTGCATTTATGCATTCATAAAAAGAAGAGGCGACCCATGTCGATGCGGGCCTCTGTGTTCACATGTAGTGAACACAAAAGTCCTACCTCGTAGTCCCATCCATGGATGGGAGCGAGTCAATAAGAGTAGGCCCCGCCACGGATGGTTGGGTATGAGAGGGTGCACGACGGTGTGCGCCACTATACCCCAGATAGGCTATGAATGGTGCATTTTGAGCATGAAAAGCATAAGTGCATTGCATGGCATTGCATTGTGTCGCTAATGATAACGACTTGGATGTTGGGAGCTTGACTAATACAGGTTGAGGATTGAGTCGAGGACTCATCCAGAGAGGTGTCGAGGTATGAGTAAGGTTACCTTTTGTAAATTTGAGTTGGATACGATACTTAGAGTTTGTTTGCGACTTCTTTTACTTACAGTTTCCAATTAAGTAAAATGGTTATGTTATGTGTTAAAGTAGTTGTTTATTGCTTGAATTGTTGACCTTTTGGTTATTGCTGCACTTTGCTGAGTCTTGGACTCACGCTTGTTTTCTTCCTGTTTTAGGTACTTTGAAGCTGGCTCGCCGAGATGGGTGTAGAGCACGTGCACGACTTCGGTCACCATCAAACCATTTAATCGATTTGTAAAACTGGGTTGTATTGGTTGTGGTTGTAATATGTTGTTCGTCGTGGTGTAGTTATTAATTTCTATTAGTTGTGAGATTGGTTAACTAAGGACCTGCTAGAATGATATCATATAACTGCAACTGTTTTCTCTCTACCGAGTGGATGTCCTACTTTCTAGAGAGGTCATGCCGAAATTTTGTAAATTTTGGTGGCTTAGTTCTAAGTCGGTTCTAAGAGTTTAGTGGTTGTTTCATTTTTCAGAGAGGTGTCGTTAGTTATTTAGAGGGTTGGTAGCATCCGTATGCCAGATGGGTTCCGGTGTTACAGCTTGGTATCGAGCCGCCAGTCCGTGGTGTTTGAATGTAGTGAGTAATTCTAGAATGAATTAAAATGTTGATGTGTGAAAGTAGAAACATGGTTTAGATTGAACCTTTAAAATGTAGCCCTAGGGCAATAACCTTAAAACTTGGTGTAGAATGGTTAATTAATTTTAAAACTTGACACACTCTGATGCACAGTAGGAAAGGGATGGGTTATCGTTGTATTGTTCTACATTGCTTATTTTGTTATTTTGATACTTGTTGGTAGGTTATATGTTAGTCTTGTTAAGGCTATGGTGGCTATGATTTTGAAGTGGAAATTTGCTTAGTGGGGTCCGGTGGGACTCTTTGTGCCGAAGGGATGTCACTGCCGTAGAAGTCAGGTTGGTCGGTGTGGCGCTTGAGAGCCAAGACCGGAGGATTCATAACCCCATGTGAGGAGAGTTCTTGTTCTTTTGTTGTAGGTCGGAGAGTTGATGGAGTACGTTCTTTGGGTGTTGTCTTCTTTGGTCTTCTTGGATTTAAGACAAAGAAAAGAATATCCTGTTGCTCCTCTTTTGGTTGCTTTGCGGAGAAAGTTATGGATTCCTTCTTGTGTTGGACATTCTCCTAGTTGAAAAGGAGTCGTTCTTTTATTGTAGATTGGAGAATTGATGGAGTAAGTTTTTCGGGCTTTGACTTATTTGGTCTTTTTGGGTTTAAGTCAGAAAAAAGGGGGTTTGGTGTTGCGCCCCATTGGTTGATGGCGGGGAAGGACATGGATTTCTTCGTGTTGTCGTCCTCCAAGTTGAAGTTTTGGTGAAAAACTTAAGTCGTGAGAACTTAAGGTTTGGGGCTTTAAAGGGAAGAGTGATATTCGACCGATTCGCTTTTCCTTTCTGTGAATTTATTTGTGTACCTCCTTTCCTTCGTGGAATTTTGGAGTTTGATGATTGGTTTGGAGATTTGTTAAATGATAAGGCTTGAGTCCTGTCATTTTCTAAGTCTTTTGAGAGTCGAGTTTTTGGAAAATTTGGTTGGCTTGTTTGGAAAGGGAATTACGACAGTCAGAGTAAGTTGTAGGTTGATTGAAGATCTTCCCATATGAGATTGGTAGAATGAGTGAGTTGTTAAGGTGGTTGACCCTGTGGTGATGGATGATAGGAAATTTTATGTTGGTCATGGTGATCCACGGTTAAAAGTAGTGATGATGACGAAGGAATAACAAGTTTGGTTGAGGAACTTGTTTTAATAGGGTAATGGGATTAAATTGTTTCGAGGTGTTCTCAGTGGTCGGATTGTGTGGAGTAATAATAAGTTTTTATAAGGTGTGGCTAGTATAACCTAAGTCGAGGTTGTAATTAAAGTGCGGAGAATTATTGGATTAAATATTTTGGAGCTTGGTTTGCTCTTTAGCGGCGGATGGCCTTAGAGCCATTTCGGCGATTTATGTCTCGGGGAGGCATTGTCTAAATTATTGGGGACTTGAAGAGTTGCTTTAATGTGTTCGTTGTATTATTGTCAAATAGGAAATATGAGGGCAGGTTAATCTTACTAAAGGTTGCCTTGAACAACGATGTCTTGGAAATAGATTAAGCAGTGGTGTTGATGGTCAGGTTGATTGCGGATAAAATCTTAACCTGTTTCCCCTTGATAAGCATCCTGGGGGAAGAATTGGTTCAGCGTAGGTAATAACATTTTTTCAAGCGTGGATGTAATCAATGGATGAAAGATTATGAGGAAGAAAAAGTGCTTAATTCTGATTTGGTGTGATGTCCTACTTTCTAAAGAGGTCATGTCGAAATTTTGTAAATTTCAGTGGCTTAGTTCTAAGTCAGTTCTAAGAGTTTAGAGGTTGTTTCCAATCTTTTCGTAGAGGTGTCGTTAGTTATTTAGAGGGTTGGTAGCATCCGTGGCGCGTATGGGCTCCGGGGTGTTGCAATAATCATACAAAATTTTTAGTTATAAACACCACTTCAGTCTCTAGGATACAAAACAGCAGTAAATGTATCCTTATACTAATACACATCACACAGAAGGTCAATCCTTTGAATTATCTACATCTTAATCACAAGAATTCAGATCCATATACAAAACAGGTGATAGGATTTAGTGTATGAAAATACACAATAAACTCAGTACTGAATCTTGTACATTTAAATCACCGGGACTCCTAGCACAATAATCAAGTTAGCAGCCCAACAGATTTATTGCATCATACAGGCTCCATTCCAATAATCAAGCACAAACCAGACAGCTATATATATTACTCACTACCAGCATATCCACATTTCAGAATCCCATATAAAGGTTCATCTACTGCACATCAACACTAATCACAGAACAAAGAATCTATGCTTGATTAATAGCCTGAGGATTAACGGGTTAAAGGTACAATCAATAGCAGTAGAAGGGAGGGAATGCACATAAATTTAGCAATGCATCGGCTCACAACTACAATGGTTTCGCAACTCACACCCAAAACCCGAAAAATAGAAATCTGTCCAACCGGGACAGCAGCGTTCCAACGGCCATAACTTGAGTTCTACAACTCCAAATTAAGAAAACGAATACATTTTCCTAGTCTAAAGGAAATTTCCCATCTTTTTTTAAGTATACGAAAAGTAAAATTCGGCCTCTAAGATGCTCTAATCGGCAGAAGAACACAGACTAAACCAATCGCGACAAGAATTGGACAGCACTCGGTAGAATAGCCATAACTTTTAAATGGCTGAACAAAACTTAATGATTTTAGTCTCTATTGAAAGGTAATTTGATTATATACAACTTTGGCAATATCCAGACCCCCAGAAAACGCTTGCAGAATTTTCAATTTCACGTTATAACAAAGCACACGAATCTGCTCGAACAACAAAACTGCGCAGCTTCTAGGGTTCCACCTCTAATCCATTCCATACACAACCAAACAACCAATAAAACTCCATGGCAAGAACCCTAACCCAGCCACCCAACCACACCCAAACCCTAGTTTTTTCCTCACCTTGGCTCAAGGGAGAAACCACAAGGGGAAGGGAGGAGGGACGCCGGCCGGGGGGAGGAGGAGCAGCTGCCGGAGGGGAGGTCGCCAATGCTGGGGGAGGTGAGGGGTGCCAGAGCTGAGGGAGGTGAGGGGTGCCAGAGCTGAGGGAGGTGAGGGGCGCCAGACTTGGGGGAAGCAGACAGGGGCGCCGGCCAGGGAGGCTGCAGGGGCATCGGCCATGGAGACTGCATGAGGCGGCTGAGAGAGCCCTCAGGGGAGGCGCACGGTGGGGAAAAGAAATGGGGGAAGGAAAGAAAAGAAGATAAGGGCTAGGGTTTCAACCCCTTTTTCTTTTCTTTATACACTCCATCAATTTGGGTGCTAAAGAAAAATCAAAAGGCTAGGGGAAAAAGAAAATAAACTACACAAACTCTAGAGACCACAAATCAACCATCTCCAAAGACTAACATTTCAAACTCACGGCGAAAAGAAAATCCTTTGAGTAAAACTTGCCACAGAAAATTACGACTCGGAGAAATTCCCTTTCCAATATGCATTCGGCATATCTCAAAACTTTTCGATAAGATTCTTAAAACTGCGAGATGACCAATCTTTTGCCCTTCCGAATGAATCCTTGGATTTAAGAAAACAAAAACAATTCTGGCCAAAAACCCTGGAAAAACGATCCGCGGTACTACACTCTTCCCCCCTTTAATAGAATTCGACCTCGAATTCTGAACACAACAAGAATACCAAGAAGAACAACGGAAACAGACTGACAAAGCGAAAACACCCAAAAAGAACAAAGTTGGGTACTTCTCACGCACGAGACTCCAAACTCAAGTCACTTCTCTTATCAACTTGAGAATTCACGTCTCCCACGCGAAGGCGCTATTGGAACCGGGCAGACAGCCAAATTCCCAAATTATACCACAGATCATCAACTCATGATGACACGATTATCGCAAGCCACAACACTCTATTAAGCATTCAACCAATTTTTTTTCACCGAATCACTGAATTCTATTCGATTGAAAAGTTGGAGTTCTAAACCCAAATCCCTTAAGAACAAAGGAAACCCTAATTCACATTTCTCCTCAATGATTAACCTTTATAATCACATAACCATTATCAAGCCATATCATCGAACGAGCTAGCCCACCATATCATAGCTATACCACGGGTCGCTTAACTTAAACCACGGCCACATAAGGCTTTTCAATCCAACAAACTTCTAACCAAATTCGAATATACCACTATTTCTAACCAATTACACCGGAATCCTCTAAGAATCAAAACACAACTTTTATCTTTTCAACAGTTGCCCTTGGAAACAACAGGATCAAGAATCATTATTTACTTTCAAAAGGATTAGCCTCACAGGGCACCAAGAAAATTCCCTCATAACATAAAATCGTACTTGACCTTCTTTCAAACTTGTCTCATACAACGAGACAACCACTCAAAGAAAAGGTTCACAACTGAACCATCCATTTCCGACTGACCCACAATGAGTCTAACCCATAAAACCGAGGGTTCCGACAAACTTAAGGAAATAAAGCATTTAGTGACTGATTCTACCCAGCCCACCAACAACAAAGTCCCACACAACCCAGGGACAACGCGATCAAAATGATCCTCCCACAAGGTCGGAAACACGACAAGGAACAGCTCTCCTTACTCTCCACATTAAATCCATACCATCAACACTTAACCCCAATTAGAACTTCATTAAATCCTATCCATACGTGGTTCTCCTTCTAGGACGATCTGGCCCGAAGAACGAAAATCAAAAAGCATGAATCTTCAAATTATACTCACACAAAGAACCTGCATCCAATCGAAGGCAAAGAGAATCTCGATTCTCTTCCAAAATTAACCATTTTCCTCAACTTGAAATCAATGCATAAAATGCACAACTAGGAAAGACTCAACTGAGAAGAGGAACTTCACACAATCTTTCTTCAAAGACAGTCACAAAATCGAAGAGAACTCCATTCTCTTAACATCATAAACCATTTCCCTCACCTTGAGCCCTAAGGTGGAAAGCTTCACATCGAAGAATCACTCGATTAAAAAGCAACACAACACACTAATCCAAAGAAGATCATCTTGCTTTTACCCAAGCAAAACCTCTCACACAAATCCCAAAACTAACATTTCGGGAATAGCAAACCGATCCCAGGACCCAACATCTACACACTCCACCAATTTCTTTCAAAAGAAAGGGGAACTTATGACTCAACAAAACCCACTTTATTAGCAATAATCACTTATGACTTAATCATAAGCTTCACCTTTTAGAAACATTCACCAAGATCAATCCTATTTTATTCAAGTCCAACCCCAACCGAACTAAGATTGCAATAGCTCCCATTCAAGAGCTTCCAACATTTTCCATTACATCTATTTATTTCCATTAAATGGCAAGTCAAAAGACTATCATCACACCATTCTATAGGTATGCATTCTTTCTTCCTCATAATCTTTCATCCACTAACTCCACTTGGCGAGACACAACTCATATGGCAACTTCAATTGCACACCAAACAGAACGCCTTAAACAAAAGGTATACATCCAAATAATTACACTAACAACACAATATCATAGGTAATTAAACCTAAGCTCATCTTACATCCCATTATCGCTAAAATTCTGGCACCTTTAACAATAAAGGTTTCAATGTTCACACTTAGCGCCTTTGGGCAGCCCCAACAAGACTTAGCAAGAATTTTATAACCACTCTTTCTTGGATCACTTTCTCTAGTAATTATCCTTTCGACTAATTACATCCGCGTTCGAAAATGTTATCACCAACATTAAACAAATTCTCCCCCATCAACTTATTTAAACAAGTTCCTCAACCAAATTGTTATTACTTCTTCAACAAAATCTTTTCTAACCTTACGCAAACTCCGCTTACAGATCTCCACTTATAACCGTGGATCACCATGACCCACAAAATAATTCTTGCCATCTATCCAATTAGGGTCGATCACCTTAACCCAACAACATAAACATTCTACTAACCCCCTACGGGATGATCTCCAATCAACCTACAACTTACTCTGACTGTCATAATTTCCTTTCCAGAAAAGCCAACCAAAACTTCCAAAGAAGCTCGACTCTCAAAAGACTTAGAAAATGACAGGACTCAAGGCTGGTCATTCAACAGATCTCCAAACTAATCATCAAACTCCAAAATTCCACAAAGGAAAGGAGTTACACAAATCAATTCACGGAAAGGAAAAGCGAATTGATCGAATAACACTTTTTCCTTTAAAGCCCCAAATCCAAAACTTCAACTTGGAGAACGATAACACGAAAATTCCATGTCTTTCCCCGCCATCAACCAATGGGGCACAACACCAAACCCCTTTTTTTCTTACTTAAACCCAAAAAAACCAAATAAGTCAAAGCCCGGAAAACTTACTCCATCAATTCTCCCATCTACAACAGAAGTACAACAACTCCTTTTAAACTGGGAGAACGTCCAACACAAGAAGGAATCCATAACTTTCTCCATAAAGCAACCAAAATAGGTGCAAAACGATACCCTTCACTTTACCGCACGACAAGATTCAACCCTTGATATGCCCACAAACTCCGAAACAAAGATAAATCACAAAGCTCCCACGACAGAAGAGAGTCACCAAAATGATTTTTTTTCAACCACGAAAAACGAGAGATCGAACACTCTCTCCGATTTACAGCAAAGGAACTAGGACTATCCTCACCCGGGGTTATGAATCCTCCGGTGCTAGCTCTCAACTGCCACACCGACCAACACGGCTATACGATGGGGCCGAAATCCCTTCAGCACAAGGAGTCCCACCGAACCCCACTGAGCAATCTACCACTTCAAAAGCATAGCAGTAAATACTACCATAGTCTTATCAAACTAACAAATAACATAACTACAAGTATCAACATAGCATCAATAACAGAATAAGCATTGTTGCACAACGCAACGATAACCCATCCCTTTCTTACTGTGCATCAGAGTGTGTCAAGTTTTAAATTATTTAACCATTCTACATCAAGTTTTAAGATTATTGCCCTAGGGCCACATTTTAAAGGTTCAACCTAAACCATGTTTTTACTTTCACACAACAAAATTTTAATCCATTCTAGAATTACTCACTACATTCGAACACCACGGACATGAAGCCCGCTCTGATACCAACTGTAATACCCCGACGCCAAACGCGCCACGGATGCTACCAACCCTCTAAGCTCTTAAACCGGTTTAGAACCTAAGCCACCGAAATTTACAAAATTTTGGCAAGACCTCTCTAGAAAGTAGGACATCCACTCAGAAAACAGAAAACAGAAGCAGTTATATGATATCATTCTAGCAGGTCCTTAGTTAACCAATCACACATCCAATAGAAAATTATAAACTCCACCATGACGAACAACACATTACAACCACATTATTTACATCCAAACTTAACGAATTGGTTAAATAAATTGTTGGAGATCGAAGTCGTGCACGTGAGCCTAATCCCATCCAGACGAGCCAGCTTCAAAGTACCTAAAACAGGAAGCAAACAAGCGTGAGTCCAAGACTCAGCAAAGTGCAACCATAATGAAAAGTAATGAATTTAACGGAATTACATTTACTTTAGAATTTATATATAGCCATTACTTAATTGAAAACATCCAGTACAAGAAGCAGTAAATACCTCCACTTACCACAACCAACTCAAAACATAAGTAAACCTTACCCATGCCTCGATGATCATTTCTGGATGAGCCCACGACTCAATCCTCAACCTGTCACTTCCATTCTCATCAATTAACATTTATCAATTGCAACACATAGTGCAATGCAATGCGTTTATGCTTTTATGCTTTCATGCTCCAAATGCAACCTTTTAGCATATACCAGAGAGTGAGTGCACACCGCTTGTGCACCCTCTCATTCCCAACCATCCGTGGCAGGCCTACTTTATCGACTCGCCCCATCCGTGGATGGGACTACGAGGTAGGACTTTGTACTCACTACGTGTGAGTATAGAGGCCTACATCAACATGGGTCGCCTCTTCTGTAATAAATGCGCAAATGCAAGTGACATGAATGAACTACACGTTTCACCCTATTTCAACTCCACATCGGTCATGTACATGTTTATAAGCACGACATAAACATGAATATAAACAAGCACATTATCATTTAATCACTTTATCATTTGCATCAACATAACCATACTCATTTGTACAATTCATAATGCATTGCAATAACTGAAATTGAATAACTTACTTTTCAATTGCTAACATTCAACCATCCTCATCATCATACTAAGAACAACTTCTAGATATGCTATTAAACATAACCAAATCATTAGAATTTTTATACTCTTATCGCAAGCAAGGCATTTAACACCCTAATAACGCTCTAGGGGATGCACTTGCCTTTAACCTCGGCGATAAACTGCCGGCCCATTGCAGCGCTAGAAACCACGAGCCCTAGAGAACAACAAACCAAGATAGGGCAAGGCACGATTGTCACATTCACAAACTTATCGAAAATTAAAGAAGCATGGTTAAATAAAAGTATAATAGCACACTACTCGACATGGGACTTTATACCCGTGGGGAGGAGGAGGAGAGTCGAGGGGAGGTTGCTGTGCCGGGGAGGTGAGGTGCTTGGGAGCTAGGGAGGTGAGGGCGCCGAGGCCGAGGAGGTGAGGGGCGCCGGACTTAGGGGAGGCAGACAGGGGCGCCGGCTAGGGAGTCTGCAGGGACGCCGGCCATGGAGACTGCAGGAGGCGGCTGGGTGAGCCCTCAGGGGAGGCGCACGGTGGGGAAAAGAAATGGGGGACAGCAGGGGAAGGAAAGAAAAGAAGATAAGGGCTAGGGTTTCATCCCCTTTTTCTTTTCTTTATATACTCCATCAATTTGGGTGCTAAAGAAAAATCGAAAGGCTAGGGGAAAAAGAAAATAAACTACACAACTCTAGAGACCACAAATCAACCATCTCCAAAGACTGACATTTCAAACTCACGGCGAAAAGAAAATCCTTTGAGTAAAACTTGCCGCAGAAAATTACGGCTCAGAGAAATTCCCTTTCTGATATGCAATCGGCATATCTCAAAACTTTTCGATAAGATTCTTAAAACTGCGAGACAACCAATCTTTTGCCCTTCCGAATAAATACTTGGATTTAAGAAAACAAAAACAATTCCGGCCAAAAACCCTGGAAAAATGATCTACGGTACTACATTCTTGGCGGGCAATTTTTTTCTCTCATCTTACTCTAAAACAGATTGAAATGACATCAATTTAAGCCTATTAATATTTACAGTGGGAATTCATTACGGTTTTATTAGCACGTCAAACTCTTTGGTTAAAATTCTTTCAATCAATCACGACATTCGATTTCTACAGATGAGGGAATGCTTTCTACATCGGCGAAACAAGAAATATCGACAAGACTACATCGAACTTACGCAAGAATTGCTCTATCAATCACCATCTACTTTAGACATATCAATCACCATCTACTTTAGGGTGGTCGGATGCACTTGCTTTGCTAGGCCAAGCGAGGCGGTGGGGCGGCATCGGCAGGGGAATTTTTACCTTGGTCTTGGGCTTTGATTGGCGTCGGTGAGGCGTTTGCGTTGACGAGGGTGAGGCTTCGGCAGTTGATGGCCCGGCGGAAAGTTCGTCAGAGGAGCGAGGCCGCGGAGAGGTCACCGAACGAGGCGACGTGGAGGCGTCGGCGTCGACGAGTGTCAGGCTGCGGCCATCGACGACGCGGCGGAACGGTCGTAGGAGGCGCGAGTCCGAGGAGAGGAGACCGAGAGCGGCGGAACGGTCGTCAAAGGCGCGGCGGATGGTAGTCGGAGGCGCAAGCCCGCGGAGAGGTCACCAAGTGTGACGGAATGGTTGTTGGAGGCGCGAGCCCGAGGGGAAATTTGGCCCGGGGGGAGCACTCGATCTCCCGCCTAGTGATTTTAAGGGTTAGGAATTTCCACAGGCGGTGCACAAGATTTCCACAGGCGGTCCCAACAATTTCTTCAGGCGGCGTCAGTAGATCAGGCGGGCCTCTCCCAAAAGTACATCGATAGGATGATCTGCTTGCGTTATATTTGACAACACTAGCAGTTTGGGGAGACCGCCAGCAGTACATAGTTATATATATATTGACTGGGTGCTCTCCTCAATGTGTGAGACGATTCCACAGACCGGATGGTCCGTCCTTAGTATAGAAAACCTTACCGGATCATCCTAGCTGTGTAGAACTTTTGTCGTCATCCACAACAGAACTACTATGACAAGATGATCCGTTATTAATAAATATGCGCATGCCGGACCATCGGTCTGACAAAATGCCTTCGAAGTTATAGATCTCTCTTTGCACGAACTCCACGTGTGAAAGAGTGCGCAGGAGCTAGGGGCTAGTGAAGCTAGGGGACTGAGAAGTTATCTTGCTTTGCTCAAACTCCACTAAAATCAACATGGGACTGAGAAGCTAGGGGCACGTGAGGTCGCATGTGCAGGCTCTAGGGGTGAAGGGCATGGGGTCTCCGGATCAGAGAACACCAAATAGATTTGGAGAGATGCCACCGCTATACCATGCAAACAATGCAATGCAGATAACATTAACTTCTTAAAAGCAGATAGATTAATTACTGATTCCAAAAGCAGATATATAACAAAATGAACTGCTCATCGACATTTTCCCATCACTAATTACATTCCAAAAGTGGCACCAAGACTACATTGGCACCAACTAGACACCTAGTCGACTCCACGCTTAGCTATCTACATCCAGAAGTCATCGTCGTCCTCCTCCTCCTCCTCCGACAAGAACCGGATATTGGCGGAGGAGCTGGAGGAGGAGGAGGTGTACCCCCGTTGGAGGACCGGTATGTAGTCGCCGGAGTTAGAGCCGCTGACGTTGTCATCCTTGCTCCCCCACCCAATCGCTCCCTTCCCCTCCTCCTCCTCCTCCTTCTCTATAACACCCCAATTTTTGCTTTTCTTGCATTTAAGTGGCATTTTGAATTTTTGAGAATTTTTGGAATTTATTTGGATTTATTTTGAGTTAAGCTATTTACTAAATCAATTAAATAACCGAAAATTTAAAATAAAATTTTGTTCCAAATATTTTATTTGAGTCCCAAATGTCCTAAAATATTTGCGGGAATTTTTCCAGAATTTTTCTAGTATTTTTAATGCCCCAAACGAATTAATTGAACTTCGGGAATTAATTTAAAAAGGAAAACCGGAGAAAAGCCCTGCTACAGTGTTGGGCCGGCCCAACACTATGCCGCACGCAGCCCAGCCCGTCGCCGAACCCTAGCCACTCCGGATCCCCACCGCTCGATCGAGATCGCGGCGATCGCTGCTCATCCGCGCCGCCACGTGCTCGCACCGCTGATCTCGGCCGGATCATACGCCCTCGCCGCGCCACGCCGCCACTCAGATCACCGCGGACTCCGCACTTACCGAGTGGGCCTCGGCTTCGTGGAGTTTCACGGACATCGAGGGCCCTATTTAATCGCGCCGCCACACGCCGAAGCCCTAGCCGCGCCGCACCAGTAGACATCGACATCGCTTGCCGCTGCTTTACCGCAGACGACCTCGCCAAGTCCCGGCTTTCGCCGCTCGTTTTGCTTGTCCGCCGCCACGGCCACCCTCGCTGTTGTTGGTCCTTGAGCTCATCCCGCTGCCGCGCCGGGAGCACTACTTCATCACGCCGGCGAGCACGGAGCGCTTGCCGCCACGTCGTCGTCTTCATCTCCGGCGTCCTCGAGCCGTCGCACCATCACTGGAGCCGCAAACCTCGCCAGCCGCACGATCTGGATCCAACGCTTCGGGTGAGTCCACGTCGCTATTGCCTGTGTTGTAGATCCAAGTTAACCTAGGCTGTTAGATCAAGATCTAAGGAACCAGATTAAACCGAGACTCTAGATCTAGATTCATTTGTAGCCGTTGGATCTCAATTGATTGGCTCAGATCGCATTGCATAGGGATTAACCTAGATTAGATCTGGGTCGTTGGATCAGTATCTTGTGCTCCGGATTTTTCCGTGTCATTCCGTAACAGTAAACCCCATCTTTAATTCTCAGCCGTCGGATTAAAATCTAAAGGCTTAGATTGAATTACGTATACCCGTTTAGGTCTCACCGTTGCCGTCCGATCGGGAACTGACAGCGCGGATTAAAGCCACGCGTCGCGTCTGTGTCAAACCCATGCCCATTCCGGGAGGGGTAATCCGAGCCATCCATTTTGAACCGAACGGTTCGGATCGCGCCAAAGCCGAGCCAGTCTAAGCGCGCCACGTGTCGGGGGGAATAGGATCGGTCACGTGATCTCGGCCGTCCGTTTAAACGAACGGACCCGATTGAATCTAGCGCACGAATCTTAAAGCATTGCACTGTGCACGTGACGTCATCAGTGACGTCATGCTGATGTCACGGTGGGTCCCACTCGCCGCTGGGTAGATCGAAGATACCGACGCCATGCCGACGCTATAATTAGATTTTTCCTTACAAAAATAATTTGTAGAAATTCATTTCGGTGCTGATGTCAGCAGAGGCCATGATGACGTCATATTTCCGAATTTCCCGTATAAAAATAAATATGGAAAATCGATTTATTCTTTTTAATTTTTTTCAAACTTCAATTGGCTATAACTTTTGCGTTTTAACTCCGATTCGAGTGATTCCAATTTCTATAAATTTGTAAAATCAAGCTCTTTCTGTTTATGAATTTTATTTGAATTTTAGGCTTGAGTTGCTCTCTGTTTTATTTATTTATTGCTATTTATTTACGGTACGTGTAGACGTTGAGGTGCCCGAAGGTTTTGAAGGAGAAGTCTTGACCCAGGAGCAAGCTCAAGAACCAGAACCAATACTTTTTGAAGGCAAGTTGTGTTTGATCATGTTGAACCTATCATAGCAAATTATTTTGATTTAAATTATTGCATGCTAATTTAATAGAACTGGTTTTAAATAAGTTCTGGGATTAGTTAATGCCTAGTTGTTGTATGCCACCTTGTCGTATGTAATTGTAGGCCATGAATCATTTGTCACCCTAGGTTGTGGATTAATAGTTGGACATTAATAATTTGCCAACATGGGTTGAGTAGACCGTAAGTGATATGCTTAGCCCTGCCACATAGTTATTTCATGATTTCAGAATAACAAAGTTAATACTGACTTAACGAGATATGGAACGATTTTGTAAATGAGACATGTGTTATTGAGTTGATGATGGCACGTGGTGCAATGGTAAAGAACGGGGTGGGAAAATGATTTAGATGGGGCAAGTGGCAAGATTGTTTCGTGGGCCAAGAGTGGCATCTGGCGGTCGATTTGGTTTTTATTGATTTTGGATATTGAGATCCCACTTGCTAGTCTTGCCTCTGGCCAAATAAGGACTTAACATTGCAAGCCTTTGAACTGAGTCTTTCATACAACCACAAGTTCCTAGATGGGATGACCTAGCCGAGTAAGTCGTGAAATCTATTCCTTAGTCTTTGTCGTGGTGGTGTGGGGCCCGGAGGAGCGGGTGAGAACTCACATGGCGCAAGAGGGGGGCCCCGGTGTGGTAACCAGTCCCTCCAAAGGTTGAAACCTTAGCGGTAGTACTAGGTTTAGACGAACTTTGGAAAGGCTCATTATTGTTACATGCCTTGGTGGTATTTGACCTGCACCTTGTGGGTAAAGTGTATAACCTCTCGCAGAGTGTACAACCTATTCGAATAGCCGTGTTTCACGGTATTGAGCATCGCCGTGATTACTGATCAAGGGTTAGACTTTCATGAAAACAACATGGTTATGGAAAATGCTCTTGGATGGTAATGATGAACTTGACTTAAGATGGAAAATGATTTACGATTGAAATGTTTGCGAAAGTTACTATCTTTACTATTGTTTTACTGCTTTGCAATCTATACTGTTTATCTTGAATGCTGTAATGCAAATGAACCATAGCCTATCCTTTGTACTGAGCCATGCATGTAGAATATTAGAATTGCATTCTGTGCATGACTTGCTGAGTGCTCAAAGTACTCACCCTTGCAACAACACAACCTCAGTTGAAGAAGAAGCAACCCCTGCTCTGGAGGAGGAGTTTCAGGAGGAGCCGACGAACTAGGGAGCAAGCCCAGTCAGTTGCCTATGGCAAATTGGTTGGCGCCACGAGTCTATTTTATTTTCGCTGCATTTGGATATTTTAATAAGTCTTCGCCCTGCAAGGCGTATCTTTGTAACTCGACCATAAGGTCGGGCAACCAGTTTGAGTATTTTAATTAAAGTACATTACTATTCCGTTGGATATGACTGTGATATGAACCAATGTTAAGACTATGTGCACTAGCGAGATCCTGGACTAGTACTGAATACACAGAGGGTCCGGATTTGCACATTCGGGTCCCGACAGAGGTGGTATCAGAGCCATACTAACTGTAGGACTGGCCCTTAGTTAGAATGGTCGTAGAGAGGATAAAACTATTTTCTAAAAGTTAAAATGTGTCAAGATGATAACGCATTCTCGACTTACCCCATTCTCTCTTTTCATACCCCTTGCTGAATTTTTCATGTTCTCACTTTGTTTTAAAATTTCTGAGATTTCACGTGAGTGTCCTTTGACAGATGAGGATGATCCACTCTTTTGGTGAGTGCACTGGAGGGTACGCCGCGTAGCTTTGGCGTATGATGCAGCTGCTGGGAGGTTACGACAGACCAATCTACCGAGGGACCACTGTAGTGCGGGCAGGACTGGATATTGCCTGGGATGTCACAATCATGGTCTACGCTCGGGAGAGGGCAAGGGCAAGTCGTCCTATCCGCATCACTTCCAGGAGGTCGTCGTTTGATGCCGGGATCCAAGAGACATCGCGTCTGGCGATGAGGCAGATTGCTCGTACTTACCCCAGGGAGTTGGTTGGTACAGTATTTCGTCACCACCCGCGCCGAGACAATCGCTACAACCGTGAGCCCATAGAAGAGGAGGATGCCACGATCACTCATCTGGCGAGGTATGTCATCGCTCAAGAGGTTGCTATCGACGAGACGGTCCAGGAGCTACAGATGTCTCGCGACGAGTTCACGGAGGTGAAGACTCATCTGTTGCAGACTTGCGAGTACTTGGCTCACTCAATCCAGAGGTTTAGGGAGCTGGAGACAGCACTGTACGGACTTGAGCCGGAGCTAGTGCTGGAGCTGCACGAGCCAGACCCGGAGGAGCCACAGCAGGAGCCGCAGCCAGAGCCGGAACTCGAACCAGAGCCAGAGCCAGTGGAGGTTGAGCCCGAGCAGGAGGAGCAAGAGATGCATCCATTTGCAGGTCGTTGGGATCGGTTTGTACCAGCTAGCACAAGACCACGCCAGATATCCGCGGGAAGTTCTCGTGGAGGATGGCTCGAGGAGTGAGCGTTAGGATTGGGCTGAGACTCCGCTGAGTCGCCATGAATAAGAGTCACCCTTATAGGCGTTAGACTCCAGAATGATAGTTTCATTTGCTTCTTTCATGCTTGTGAGTGATTGGTATGCGTTGTATGGCCTTTAGGCGTTGTGAGCACCCATACCCAGTTATTAATAAAGTAATAAAGTTGGATTTTGTGCTACACCTTTGACCCGCATAAGCACTCTACCACTTGTCTATTCTTATTTCCCTCTTGTCTCTGAACCTTGGAGCAATCGACAGATGGTGAACACTCGAGGAAACCAAGGAGGAAATGGGAGTGGTTCTCGCTCAGCTGGAAACATCGGAGATGAAGGACAAGGACCCCAACCAAAGACCGCCATTGATATGCTGAGAACTTTGGAGCCTTTCTTGCTGCATGCACCAGCATGCATGCCATGATGCAGCAGATGCAAAGAGTCATCGCCAAGCCGCCGCCAACCAGGCTAATCAAGTTAACAAAGCGCAGCGCCCACACTCGAGGTTGTCAGAGTTCATGAGGACTCGTCCGCCCACATTCTCTGGGAATGCTAATCCATTGAGGCGGATAATTGGCTGAGAACGATTGAGAGGAAGTTGCACATCACTCAGGGCGAAGGGAATGAGAGGGTACTGTATGCCTCTCATCGCTTAGAGGAACTGCAAATGAATGGTGGGAAAACCTGCTTGCCGCCATGAGCACCCGCAGGACATCACCGAGGAGTTCACGACAGCTTTCGTCGTCAGCACCATGTGCCCGACGGCATAATGGAGTCAAAAAGGAGGAGTTCAGGCATCAAGCAGGCAACCAATCGGTCCTAATATCTAAATAGGTTCACATACCGGCACGCTACGCACTTGAGGACGTAGCAACGGACAAGGCCAGGCAGTCTCGCTTCATGAAGGGACTAAATTCAAGACTGCAGGTGGGACTCATAACCCACACCTTTCCTGATTTCCAAGAACTAGTGAACAAGGCGCTGATATTGGAGGACAAGCGCAAGGAGCCGGAGGATAGCCGTGGTTACAGGATGGCACAAAGAGGAGCACGTCAAGGAGCACAGCGTTTGAGGGTTGCACCGAACCAGTTCTTCAGGTTTCAGCCAAGGAATGTGATGACGACACCGCCGCCGAAGACGAGAACTCGCAGGCGGGGTTATCGACACCAAAGACCACCGGAACGCAGCCGCAGGGAGCCAGCAGTCGATAGTTAGACGTTATTTCGTCTGCAATGAGACAGGGCACTTTACCAACTACTACCCTAAGAAAGGAGGAGGAGTGACACCCGTTCGTTTCAACCTCAGGACTACTCCAATGAAGACACCTGCTCTAGGAGTAAGCCGTGGAGCCGCATAACTGAGTCGCAACATGCATCGTGGTGAGAGGCAGAGTTAATTATGTTACCGCAGATGCAGTGTGAATACGCTTGACGTCACACCGGGTAAGTTACTTGTTAACTCAAGACTGCAATGATTTTATTTGATTCTCGAGCTTCAGATTCGCTTATATCTTGGATTTTTGCTGTGAACAATGGGTTGAAAATGGTGAACCTTAGGCATGTATTGCTAGTGCAATCCCCAGGATCAGAACTCCGATCCGATGTAGGATGTTCTGGAGTGAAGTTGCTTATAGACAGAACAGAGTTCCTAGCAAACCTAGTGATGTTAGATACCCAAACCCTAGATGTTATTTTGGGAATGGACTGGTTGTCCAAGCACAAGGTCGTATTAGACTATGGACGAAGAGTCATATCAGTCGAGAGCCCTTGTGGGAGAAGAATAGAGTTTCAAGCAACTGCCATTCGGGATGGACAATTGATGGTCAACAGTGTGAAGGCCATCAGCATAGAAGATGTTTCAGGTTGCAGGTGAGTACCCTGATGTATTTCCGAGGATCTACCCGGTATGCCACCGCATGTGACATAGAGTTTGTGATCGAAGTTAGTACCGAACAACCCCCGATAGCTAAGAGACCTTATCGGATGTCAACCGATGAGCTGGTAGAAATGAAGAAGATTGAGGAGCTGATGGATAAAGGATTTATTAGACCTAGTTCGTCACCATGGGGAGCGCCGGTTCTGTTTGTTAAGAAGAAGGACGAAAGTTAATAGGATGTGTGTGGATTAATGAGCATCGAATGAGGTAACTATAAAGAATAAGTATCCGCTACCGGTGATCGATGATCTGCTTGACCAGCTTGAGAGGAGCCGAGTTTTCTCCAAGATCGACCTGCGATCGGGATATCACCAGCTGAAGATTCGACCGGAGGATGTGCCGAAGACCGCGTTTTCATCAAGATATGGACATTACGAGTTTACAGTTATGTCCTTTGGTTTGACGAATGCACCTGCATACTTCATGAACATGATGAATAAGGTTTTCATGTAGTACCTAGATAAGTTTGTCGTTGTGTTTATAGATGACATTTTAGTCTACTCCAAGACAAGAGAAGAGCATGCAGAACACCTAAGGCTAGTTCTGGAGAAGTTAAGAGAACAGCAACTTTTCGCTAAGTTTAGCAAGTGTGATTTCTGGAAGAACAAGGTGGAATTTCTTGGACATGTGATGACCGCTGAAGGAGTCACAGTTGATCCAAGCAAGGTAGAAGCAGTGTTGCATTGGGAACCACCGAAGACGGTGACTCAGATCCGAAGTTTCCTTGGAATGGCCGGTTATTACCGCTGATTTATTGAAGGATTCTCAATGATTGCAAGACCTCTTATGCAATTGTTGAAAAAGGAGAAGAAGTTTGCATGGACGCCGGAATGCGAGCGGAGTTTTCAGGAGCTAAAGAAATGTTTGACGACAGCACCAGTGTTAGTGTTACCGGATATAAGCCAAAGCTTTGATATATACTGTGATGCATCGCGTCAAGGACTAGGGTGCGTGCTAATGCAGAACAGAAAGGTCGTTGCATATGCATCGAGACAGTTGAGGCCGCATGAGGAGAACTATCCGACGTATGATCTAGAATTAGCAGCCGTAGTGCATGCGCTGAAGTTATGGCGGCACTATCTGATAGGAAACAGATGTGAGGTGTACACAGACCATAAGAGTCTTAAGTATATCTTCACTCAATCAGAATTGAATATGAGGCAAAGAAGGTGGTTGTAACTAATTAATGATTATAATCTGGGGATTCACTATCACCCAGGGAAGGCCAACGTGGTGGCTGATGCTTTAAGTCGAAAGAACCACGCTGTGAACATTTTGGTGGAAGAAAGTCAGGTTGAGTTATGCAAGGAATTTCAGAAGATGAGGTTGGAAGTTGTGCCTAAAGGATTTTTGGCCACTCTAGAGGTGAACCCTACCTTGGAAGATCAGATTCGTGAAGGACAGAAGGATGATGTCAAGATTCAGAGGATCAAGTCTGAAACATCCTAAAATTTGGCTATTTTTGAATTCTGTAATTTATTTTGAATTTCGGGAATTTCTAAAATTTATTTGAATTTAATTGAATTTTTGAAAATTATTTTCTCTCGAAATTAATTTAATAATGAAAAGTTTTAATAAAATATAAATGGAAATATTTTATTTGAGTTCAAAATGTCTTAAAATATTTTCTAAAATTTTTCCGTAATTTTTCTAATATTTTTAATGCCTCAAATAAATCAAATGAATTTCTAGAATTATTTTTATTGAAAAACAATCGAAAATTCTGATGAACAGAACAGGTCGAGCCCATTATCAGGCGCACCGATCGAAACCCTAAACATCGCCGATCGCTCGCCGTCCGACGGTATCGCACGCTATGCGATTCACTCGTGTCGATTCGTCGCCGCTCGTTGATCGCCGCGTGGATGGACGGATTGGGGCCACATCGCTCGCTTCACGGAAGGGAAGCACCGCCGCCGCCGTCGCGTTTCAATTCAGAATCGCCGCCATTACGCCGCCGTCGTGCGTCTCCGCCGCTTCATCATCCGGGCGCGTGTATAAAGCACGCCGCCCCGCACATGTTGTGCCCTTTCACGATATCGAGAATCATCAGAGACACCGCACGACTCGCCATAGTACCGAAGCAATTCCGCCGCGGCGCCGCTTCGGTGACTCTCGCCGCCGCCGTGACCACGGAGTAACGCTTCGCCGAGCCGCACCCGAGGAGCCAAGCCATGTCGTCGGAGCTACTCTGGAACGCCATCCCGTGGGTCGTCTTCTTCCTCTCCGGCCGCTTCAACTCGCCGTGTCTTCACCGGAACGTGAAGCTTTGACCGCCGTCCGATCTTCATCAAACGCTCGCGATTGCGCCACGTCTTCTCTCACCAGTGAGTCTCATCTTCTAACCGTAGCTGTAGATTTAGAGATGAATGGCTAGGATAGTGCCACGTGCCCGCAGCGGGATCGCCCACGTTTGCTCGAAACTGTGATAGATGATAGCCGTCGGATTTTAGTTGGATGGTCTAGATCTAGCCACGTAGTCATGATACAGTAAACCTCATTATCAAATGTCAGCCGTTAGATTCCGATCGTATGGATCTTGTGTTGCCACGTAGCCTAGATCAACCATAGCTGTTAGATCTGTGAATGCTGGTGTAAGATTTATTAGATCTGGGCCGTTGATTTTGAAATGGACGTTCGGGATCGCGTCGCGCGCCGGGCCAGTCCCGAGTCGACGCGTGTACACGGGGATCGAGGTGACAGGGCCGTCGCTGCTGTCGACGTCACCCGATTAATTGCCGCCGTTCGATTTAGATCCGATGGTCATGGTAGAGCCACATGTCAGCACCGCGGTAACGATCTAAAGTGTCGGTGCAATCTTGACCATTGATCTCATTGCACGAATCTTGACGCTTGACTGGGGCAGTTGAATCGTTATTCGGTTTATTTTAGCCGTTAGATTTAAATCCGAGGGTTAATATAACGCCACGTGTCAACACCGGAGTAAACTGAGCCGAACCGACGTTTGATCGTGACCGTTCGTTTTGAATCGGACGGTCCGGAATAAATTAACCGCTCGGTTGATATTTCGTTGCCACGTGTCATGACCAGATCATGACACGTGTCATGCTGACGTCAGCAGTGACGTCATCAGTGGGGCCCACTTGTCAGTGCTGGCAAGGTAGATGCTGACGTCATGCTGACGTCATAATTCCGATTTTCGTGAATAAATATATTCGACCGAAAAATGTTTTCGGTCTTGACGCCATAAATAGTGATGTTGACGCTATAATCATGGATTTTTTCAGTATAAAAATAAATAAAAAATTCGGTTTATTCTTTTTATTTATTTTAAAACTTCAAATGGCTATAACTTTTGCTTTTTAACTCCGATTTGAGTGATTGCAATTTCCAAAAATTTGTAAAATTAAGATCTATTTATTGGCGAATTTTGTGAAATTTTTAGAGTTGAATTTGCTCTCTAGAAAAATATATTTATTTTGTGTATATATATGATTTGGTAGACGTTGATTTGCCGGAGGTTTACGAGGGGGAATTTTTAGAGCAAGACCAAGCTTCAGGTCAAGACCAGCAACTCTTTGAAGGCAAGTTATGCTTTGACCATTTTGATCCCACGTTTTGAAATGTACTTTGTTTCAAACTATGCATGCTAATTCAACTGAAAATGGATTAAAATATTTTGGGTGAATTTGCTAGCCAACCTAATTGTTATTATCACTTTGTTCTTATTATGCCATAATTCCTTTGATAACCTAGATTTGGTAATAATAGTTGGTTGATAATATTTGTGCCAACACGGGAGGCTAGACCGTGAATAGTTGCTTAGTCATGCATACTACGTGAATAATCTTTTTGAATACAAAAGCAACTTGATTAAAGAATGGTGAGTGCTTTTTGGTAAAAGTGGAATGCTGTTGGTAATGATGTTGGAATGTAGAGACCTGTGTGGTTCTACATGAAAGGTGATTACAGGCATGTGTTGCACCGTTAAATAACTTGGGATGGATTTGATTTGGACTGGGGCAAGTGGACCGAGGCTTTGTGCCAGGTGGGCCTGTGTGGCATTTGGTGGGTTGAGTGATGTGAGGGCTGTGTGCCAAATTGAGAGAAGAATGTCTTGCCTTGGTCAGTTAAGGACCTTACCTTGCAAGCCTTTGACCTGAGTTTCTCGTACAACCACATGTCTGAATGGGAAGACCTAGCTTAGTAGGGTTCTGATGTCTTACCTTTGATACCTCGGGGTGGCAGTTCACGGGGGTAACTGTACGGGGGAGCGTGCCTGTGCTTCGGCTTGGTACCCGTCCAACGATGTTCGTCGGTCCTATACTTCGGCTCTGAGTGAGCGATGTGATAGTGAAGGCAACACGGAGAGGTTCTTAGGCTAAGAAAGAAGTCTCTGAAAAATTTTGTTACAGTCAATCGCCTTTGAGGTGTGCGGCTGTATCTTGTGGGTAAAGTGTACAATCTCCGCAGAGTGTCAAAACTGTTCGAATAGCCGAGTCCACGGTAATGGACAATGCTTGGAGAATATAGTCAAGGGGTAGTGTTTGAAAATAAAATGTGAGGGACGACTGTGTGTCAAAGAAAGATGATTAGGGACTGTGTGTCCAAACTATTGTGGAAAACAACTTGGGACATATAATGATAATATGGTTTTGATGCTTTTAATCTAGATAGATAGTAGTTTAAAATATTGTAGCAAAAGCAAAATAACCAGTACAGCCATTCCTTTGTAATAAGCCATGCATGTAGTAAATAGAACTGCATTCTGTGCATGACTTGTTGAGTACGGTGTGTACTCACCCTTGCGGACAAGAAGAAGAAACTACGCCTGCATATGAAGAGGAGTTCGTTGAAGGGTCGGAAAACTAGGGAATCAAGCCTCTGTCAAGGCGTCTGTGGCAGAAGATGGAACACCACGACGATTTATTTTATTCCGCTGTTGAACTTTTGTCATTTGATAATTGTAAGCCCTACGTGGCATAACTATTGTAAGGATGACCATAAGGTCGTACACTCGTTTATATACATGTTTACAGTATTTATTTAATATTCTGCTGTGTATGATGTGATATTATACCCTGTTTAGCCTATGTGCACTAGCGCGATCCTAGACTAGTGCAGAATACACAGAGTGTCCGGATTTGCAAATTTGGGGCACGACAGAGGTGGTATCAGAGCATACCGACTGTAGGACTTGACCCTAGGTAGACTGGCCGATTAAAATAAGGTTAATTTCTAAAGATTAAAAGTGCACAAGATTATGAATGAAATCTTGACCAATCTTTTTCTTCTTAATCCGCACCTATGCTGCAATTTTCTGTTATTACTTTGTGATTTTAAAAATCTAGTTCTAACGAGGTGTATTTTGGCAGATGAGGAGGATTCACACCTTTGGAGAGCGCACTGGAGGCTACGTTGTTGAGCTGTGGTACCTGCTGCAGTTTTTGGAGGGTTTCGTGAGGCCGATCTACCGAGGTACTTCGGTGGTTCGTGCTGGGTTGGACATCACCTGGGATGTGAAGGTCCTTTATCTCACGCGAGGCGGGGAGAGCCACCACCGTTCACGCCTACCGCAGGAGGTCTACATTCGAGGCCGGCATCGAGGAGACCACACGTCTTGCGATGCGACAGATCGCCCGCACCTACTCCGTCGAGCTGGAGGGCACCGTCTTCCATCACCATCCGCACCGGGACGACCATTTCGACAGGGATCCGATTGACGATGACGACGACGACGCTACGATCACCCACTTGGTGAGATACGTCATCGCCCAAGAGGAGACCTTGGACAAGACAGTCCAGGAGTTGCAGAAGGCCCGTGACAAGATTGCAGGGGTCAGGGCCCAGCTGCGGGAGGCTACTGAGGGCCTAAGCATCTACATCAGGAGGGTGCACGAGTTGGAGGAGATTATGGAGGGACCAGAGCCAGGGTCGGAGCTTGAGCTGCACGATCCCGACCCTGAGGAGCCTGAGTCTGAGCAGGAGGCACCGGTGCATGGGGCACGATTCAGAGGCACTGTCTGTGAGCGCCAGAGCCACCAAAGACTGGCAGCAGCCCCTGAGGTGAGCAGAGATGGGTTCTTTTGTTCCGCCATGAGTGGGGCACTGAGACCGATTCGCCCCTATCTTGCCAAGACCCGCTTGCAAAGCACCACACTACCGAGGGCCACGGCTGATGGCTTGATGATTGAGTGTTTTATTTCCTTCTCGAGTCGACTCATGTGTTGAGTCAAGTTATGTCGAGTCACCATACCGAGTCCGTCCCTAGAACGTGTTGTTTTGTTTTGAACTCTGTGAGTTGTTATGGTGGTGGATGATGAACAATTTCCATGTTTTATGCGTGCCTGGTATGTGCCGCAATGCCCGTAGGCACTTGTGAGCGGCCATATCCCTAGGATAGTAAATAAAAAATTGTGTGCCTATGTTCGAGTCTAATCTTCTCCCCACATAAGCTTCTTGTATACTTGTCCACTCTATTTCCTCTTTTCCCTAAACTCATTTGTTCTTCAGATGGTGAACACTCGTGGAAACCGTGGAGCCGAGGAAGCGGATCACACAGAGGGAAGGAAACCAAGGCAATGCACGTAATCCTCAACTAGCACCACCTGTGGATATGGGAAACTTAGGAGCATTCCCGATCGCCGACTCAACTCATGCGACGATGATGCAACAGATGCAAGCAGATTGCGAATGAAGTCGCCGCCAACAACAACAACCAAATTTGTACACCATGGACAGCAGCCTAGGTCATGCGATTTCATGAGAACCAGACCCCCAACCTTCTCTGGGAATGTCAACCCCATTGAAGCTGATGATTGGTTGCACACGATCGAGAGAAAGCTGCACATATCCCAATGTGTAGGCAATGAGAGAGTCCTGTACGCCTCTCACCAGTTAGAAGAAACAGCTGCGGAATGGTGGGAGAACTATTGTGCTTCCCACAAGCATCCCCAAGAAATCACTTGGGATGAGTTTACAATTGCCTTCCGCCAGTACCACGTGCCGGAAGGGATGATGGAACTCAAGAAAGAGGAGTTTCGATCATTGAAGCAGGGAGGCCAATCTGTGGCCGATTACCTTAACAAGTTTACGCAATTGGCTCGTTATGCACCAGAAGATGTAGCCACGGACAAGGCTAGGCAGTCCCGATTCATGAAGGGACTCAACTCTGGACTACAAGTGGGACTGATCACCCACACATTTTCGGATTTCCAGGAGTTGGTCAACAAGGCCTTAATTCTGGAAGATAAGCGTAAAGAGTTAGATGACAACCGCAAGCGTCGCTTGGCACAACAAGGAGGACGCCAGGGTCAGCAGAGGCCGAGGGTGGTACCCCAACAGTTCACCAGATTCCATCCAGGGAGCAGCGCAAGAGCACCACTGCCTGTTCAGCGACCTACCGGTCAGAACCCGTAGACACCGGCAAGAGCAAATACCAAGCAAAGCGAAACACATCAATGGCAGGAAGGCACTGTTACAACTGCAATGAAATGGGGCACTTTGTCAATGTTCCGTCCCAAGAAGGAGGAGTTACCCTACTCGTTTTAATTTGGGGAATACACCGCCGTAACTCCCTGCTCAAGGAGGAAGTCGAGCACCGCTCAAGCCGAGCCGCACCCCATCTCACAGAGAGGAAGAGTCAACCACATCACGGCAGATGAAGTTCGAATGCAACGAAGTCGATGGGTAAGTTCTCGTTAACTCAAGATCCACTACAATTTTATTCGATTCTCGAGCTTCACATTCATTTATTTCATGGGTTTTTGTTATGAAAATGATTTGGATATGGTCAACCTTAAGAGTACACTTATAGTCCAAATCCTTGGATCAAAACTCCAAACTAAAGTAGGATGCTCCAGGGTGAAATTAATAATAAATGGAATAGAGTTCCTAGCTAACCTAATTATCTTGGATACTCGGCACCATAGATGTGATTCTCGAATGGATTGGTTATCCAAGCAGGCAAGGCCGATCTGTGGACTAAGAGTAGTAATGATGAGAGCCCAAATGGCAAGAAGGTAGAGATTCAAGTAGTTATTGTTCAGGATAGTCAGTTAATGATTAACAGTGTGAAAGCTATTGAAATGGAAGATGTTTTAGTAGTGAATGAATAACCGGATGTGTTTCCCGAGGACTTGCCTGGAATGCCACTAGACAGGGATATAGAGTTTGTTATTGAGCTTGTGCCTGGGACAGCTCCAATAGCCAAGAGACCCTATAGGATGTCTACTGAAGAATTGGTGGAAATGAAGAAGCAAATTGAGGAATTATTGGAGAAGGGGTTTATAAGACCTAGCTCATCGCCATGGGGAGCACCAGTGCTGTTTGTAAAGAAAAAGGATGGGAGTTTCAGAATGTGTATAGACTATCGTGCACTCAATAATGTGACGATAAAGAACAAGTATCCATTGCCCAGGATAGACGATCTTTTTGATCAACTAAGAGGAGCAGGAGTCTTCTCTAAAATAAATCTTCAATCCGGATATCACCAGCTAAAGATTCGGACTGAGGACATACCAAAGACAGCTTTCTCGTCTAGGTATGGTCATTATGAATTCACGGTCATGTCCTTCGGACTAACTAATGCTCCTGCATATTTCATGAATATGATGAATAAAGTATTCATGGAATATTTGGATAAGTTTGTTGTCGTGTTCATTGATGACATCTTAGTTTACTCTAAGTTGGAGGATGAGCATGCTGGACATTTAAGGATGGTCTTGGAAAAGTTAAGAGAAAATCGTTTATATGCAAAATTTAGTAAGTGTGACTTCTAGAAAAAGAAGGTTGAGTTCTTGGGTCATGTGACGACTGCTGAAGGAGCAGCTGTTGATCCCAAGAAAGTAGAGGCAGTGTTGCATTGGGAGCAACCAAAGTCAGTTACACAGATCAGAAATTTCCTTGGTATGGCGGGATACTATCGCCGATTTATTGAAGGATTTTCTTCAATTGCGAGACCTCTCACGCAATTGCTTAAGAAGGAGAAAAAGTTTGCGTGGTCGCCTGAGTGCGAAAAGAGTTTCCAAGAGCTCAAGAAGCATTTGACTTCGGCACCTGTCTTGGTGTTGCCGAATACTAAGGACAATTTTGACATATGTTGTGATGCTTCACGCCGTGGACCGGGTGTATCGATGCGTAATGGTAAAGTAGTGGCGTAAGCGCCAAAGCGATTAAGGCCACATGAGCGTAATTACCCGACCCATGATTTGGAGCTAGCTGCTGTAGTGCACGCTCTTAAGATATGGCGTCACTATCTCATCGGAAACCGATGTGAAATATATACTGACCATAAAAGTTTGAAGTATATATTCACTCAATCGGACCTTAACATGAGACAAAGAAGATGGTTAGAACTAATTAAGGATTACAATATCGGAATCCACTACCATCCAGGAAAAGCAAACGTGGTGGCAGATGCTTTAAGTCGGAAAAGTTATAGCTTGAATTCGATGATAGCAGAAAGTCAGCCTGACTTATGTAAAGAGCTTCAGAAGCTAAGATTGGAGGTTATACCGGAAGGGTTACTAGCTACCTTGGAGGTTAAGCCGACCCTGGAAGAGCAGATCAGGGAAGGTCAAAAGATGATGAGAAGATTAATAGAATCAAATCCAAGATGGACGAAGACCTAGCCAAGGACTTCAGAGTAGATGAACAGGGTACTCTATGGATGAAGAATCGAATCTGCGTACCCCATAAGCCGGAATTGAAACAGTTGATACTGGAAGAAGCACATGATTACAAGTACTCGATTCATCCTGGTAGTGCTAAGATGTATCAGGATCTTAAAGAAAGATTCTAGTGGCCAAACATGAAGAAGGAGGTAGCTGAGCATGTGGCATTATGTGACGTATGTCAGAGTCAAAGCCATGCATCAGAGACCAGCCGGACTGTTACAACCATTAAAATACCAGAATGGAAATGGGAGGAAATCGGGATGGATTTCATCACCGGGTTGTGAAGGACTCAAGGTGGATATGATTCCATATGGGTCATAGTAGATCGGTTAACAAAAGTTGCACATTCCATACCAGTAAAAACAACCTACTTAGGAGATAAATTAGCAGAGTTATACATATTGAGAATTGTTTGTTTACATGGTGTACCCAAGAAGACAAGATTTTACAGAGGTACTCAATTTACCTCGAGATTTTGGGATAAGTCGCATACAAACTATGGGTACTGCCTCAATTTTAGTCTGACATACCATCCGCAAACAGATGGTCAGACGGAAAGGGTTAACCAGATACTTGAAGATATGCTAAGAGCTTGTGCTCTGTCATACACCACATCGTGGGATAAATGCTTGCCGTACGCAGAATTTAGCTACAACAATAGCTATCAAGCCAGCTTGAAAATGTCGCCTTTTGAAGCTTTGTATGGTCGACCGTGTCGAACACCTTTGAATTGGAATGAGACAGGAGGACGTCATGTCTTCGGACCAGATGTACTTTTAGAGGCAGAAGAGAAGATTGCTCTAATTCGAGAAAGGTTGAAGACTGCACAATCCAGGCAAAAGAGTTATGCGAGATAACCGTGGCCGTGATTTGAGCTTTGAGCCGGAAGACTATGTTTATCTCAAGGTCACGCCATTAAAGGGAGTTAAAAGGTTCCATGCTAAAGGAAAACTTGCCCCAAGGTATGTGGGACCATTCAAGATTTTAAGCCGCAAAGGTGAAGTTGCATATCAGCTAGAATTGCCGCAGTCTTTAGTAGGGGTACATGATGTATTCCATGTGTCGCAATTGAAGAAGTGTCTTCGAGTACCGGAGGAACAAGCACCAATAGAAGCCATTGAGTTACAAGAAGATTTAACTTATAAGGAATATTCGGTAAAGATTTTGGATACCATGGATCGTGAGACCAGAAACAAGTCAACCCGCTTTTGCAGAGTTCAGTGGAGCAATCATTCAGAAAGCGAGGCAACTTGGGAGCGCGAGGAAGATTTGAAGAAGGAGTTTCCCAACCTCTTTACTAGCCAGCCCTGAATCTCGGGGTCGAGATTCTGTTAAGGGGGGAGGTTTGTAACATCCTAAAATTTGGCTATTTTTGAATTCTATAATTTATTTTGAATTTCTGGGAATTTATTTGAATTTAATTGAATTTTTGGAAATTAGTTTTCTCTGAAATTAATTTAATAATGAAAAGTTTTAATAAAATATAAATGGAAATATTTTATTTGAGTTCAAAATGTCTTAAAATATTTTTTGGAATTTTTCCGTAATTTTTCTAATATTTTTAATGCCTCAAATAAATCAAATGAATTTCTAGAATTATTTTTATTGAAAACAATCGAAAATTCGGATGAACAAGAACGGTCGAGCCCATTATCAGGCGCACCTACGAAACCCTGAACGCCGCCGATCGCTTCGCCGTCCGATTTGCATCGCATGCGCTCGCGATTCACCCGTGTCGATTCGTCGCCCGCGTCGTTGGATCACCGTGTGGATGGACGGATTGGGGCCACGTCACTTCGCCTACGGGGAAGGGAAGCGCCGCCGCTGACGTGCGTTTCGATTCATAACCGTCATCATTACTCGCCGTCGTGCATCTCCGCTGCTTCATCATCTAGCGCGGTGTATACAGCACGTCGTCCCGCACATGTTGAGCCCTTTCACGCATATCGAGAATCACCGTAGACGCCGCACGACCTCGCCGTAGTACTGAAGCAATTCCGCCGCTGTTGCGCCCGCTCCGGAGACTCTTCGTAGTCGCCGTGACCACCAGAGTAACGCCCGCGTCGAGCCGCACCCAAGGAGCCAAGCCGTGTCATCGGAGCTGCTCTGGAACGCCGTCCCGTGGGTCGTCTTCTTCCTCTCCGGTCGCCTCAACTCGCCGTGTCTTCCCCGGAACGTGAAGCTTTGACCGCCGTCCGATCTTCATCGAACGCTCGCGATTGCGCCACGTCTTCTCTCACCAGTGAGTCTCATCTTCTAACCATAGCTGTAGATTTAGAGATGAATGGCTAGGATAGTGCCACGTGCCCGCAGCGGGATCGCCCACGTGTGCTCGAAACTGTGAAAGAAGATAGCCGTCAGATTTTAGTTGGATGGTCTAGATCTAGCCACGTAGTCATGATACAGTAAACCTCATTATCAAATGTCGGCCGTTAGATTCCGATCGTATGGATCTTGTGTTGCCACGTAGCCTAGATCAACCGTAGGTGTTAGATCTGTGTATGCTGGCATAAGATTTATTAGATCTAGGCCGTTGATTTTGAAATGGACGTTCGGGATCGCGCCGCGCGCCGGGCCAGTCCCCAGTCGACGCGTGTACGCGGGGATCAAGGCGACAGGGCCGTCGCTACTATCGACGTCACCCGATTAATTGCCACCGTTCGATTTAGATCCAATGGTCATGGTAGAGCCACGTGTCAGCACCGTGGTAACGATCTAAAGTGTCGGTGCAATCTTGACCGTTGATCTCATTGCACAAATCTTGACACTTGACTGGGGCGGTTGAATCGTTATTCGGTTTATTTTAGCCGTTAGATTTAAATCCGAGTGTTAATATAGCGCCACGTGTCAACACCGAAGTAAACTGATCCGAACCGACGTTTGATCGTGGACGTTCGTTTTGAATCGGACGGTCCGGAATAAATTAACCGCTCAGTTGATATTTTGTTGCCATGTGTCACGACCAGATCATGACATCGCCATCTTGGCGTCGCCATGGACGCCATCGGGAGAACCCACTTGTCGATCTTGGCATGGTAGATGCCGACGCCGCAGTGACGCCATGTCAAGGCGTCATAATTCCGATTTTTCTGAATAAATATATTCGGTCGAAAAATGTTTTCGGTGCTGACGTCATAAACAGTGATGCTGACGTCATAATCATGGATTTTTCCGTATAAAAATAAATAAAGAAATTCGGTTTATTCTTTTTGATTTATTTAAAACTTCAAATGGCTATAACTTTTGCGTTTTAACTCCGATTTGAGTGATTCCAATTTCTAAAAATTTGTAAAATCAAGATCTATTTATTGGTGAATTTTGTGAAATTTTTAGAGTTGTGTTTGCTCTCTGGAATATGTATTTATTGTGTGTATATATATGATTTGGTATACGTTGATTTGCCGGAGGTTTACGAGTGGGAATTTTTAGAGCAAGACCAAGCTTCAGGTCAAGACCAGCAACTCTTTGAAGGTAAGTTATGCTTTGACCATTTTGATCCCATGTTTTGAAATGTACTTTGTTTCAAACTATGCATGCTAATTCAACTGAAAATGGATTAAAATATTTTGGGTGAATTTGCTAGCCAACCTAATTGTTATTATCACTTTGTTCTTATTATGCCATAATTCCTTTGATAACCTAGATTTGGTAATAATAGTTGGTTGATAATATTTGTGCCAACACGGGAGGCTAGACCGTGAATAGTTGCTTAGTCATGCATACTACGTAAATAATCTTTTTGAATACAAAAGCAACTTGATTAAAGAATGGTGAATGCTTTTTGGTAAAAGTGGAATGCTGTTGGTAATGATGTTGGAATGTAGAGACCTGTGTGGTTCTACATGAAAGATGATTACGGGCATGTGTTGCACCGTTAAATAACTTGGGATGGATTTGATTTGGACTGGGGCAAGTGGACCGAGGCTTTGTGCCAGGTGGGCCTGTGTGGCATTTGGTGGGTTGAGTGATGTGTGCCAAATTGAGAGAAGAATGTCTTGCCTTGGTCAGTTAAGGACCTTACCTTGCAAGCCTTTGACCTGAGTTTCTCGTACAACCACATGTCTGAATGGGAAGACCTAGCTTAGTAGGGTTCTGGTGTCTTACCTTTGATAACTCGGGGTGGCAGATACACGGGGTAATCAGATGGGGAGCGTGCACAGTGCTTTGCTTGGTACCATCCAGCGGTGTTCGTTGGTCCTATACTTCAGCTCTGAGTGAGGGAAGTGATAGTGAAGGCAACACGGAGAGGTTCTTAGGCTAAGAAAGAAGTCTCTGAAAAGCTTTGTTACAGTCAATCGCCTTTGTGGTGTGCGACTGTATCTTGTGGGTAAAGTGTACAACCTCTGCAGAGTGTCAAAACTGTTCGAATAGCCGAGTCCACAGTAATGGACAATGCTCGTGGATTACAGTCAAGGGGTAGTGTTTGAAAATAAAATGGGAGGGACGACTGTGTGTCAAAGAAAGATGATTAGGGACTGTGTGTCCAAACTATTGTGGAAAACAACTTGGGACATATAATGATAATATGGTTTTGATGCTTTTAATCTAGATAGATAGTAGTTTAAAATATTGTAGCAAAAGCAAAATAACCAGTACAGCCATTCCTTTATAATAAGCCATGCATGTAGTAAATAGAACTGCATTCTGTGCATGACTTGTTGAGTATGGTGTGTACTCATCCTTGCGGACAAACTTACCAGAAGAAGAAACTACGCCTGCATATGAAGAGGAGTTCGTTGAAGGGCCGGAAAACTAGGGAATCAAGCCTCTGTCAGGGCATCTGTGGCAGAAGATGGAACACCATGAAGATTTATTTTATTCCGCTGTTGAACTTTTGTCATTTGATAATTGTAAGCCCTGCGTGGCATAACTATTGTAAGGATGACCATAAGGTCGTACACTCGTTTATATACTTGTTTACAGTACTTATTTAATATTCCGTTGTGTATGATGTGATATTATACCCTGTTTAGCCTGTGTGCACTAGCGCGATCCTGGACTAGTGCAGAATACACAGAGTGTCCGGATTTGCAAATTCGGGGCATGACAAAGTCCAAAATGGAGGAAGGCAAGGCGAAGGATTTCAAGCTGGACGAGCAGGGTACCTTGTGGATCTGGGATCGCATTTGCGTACCGTACAAGGAGTTAAAATAGCTGATTCTGGAAGAAGCCCATGACTCCAAGTATTCCATTCATCTAGGGAGCACCAAGATGTATCAGGATTTGAAGGAGAGATTCTGGTGGCCGAGTATGAAGCGTGAAGTGGCCGAGGACGTTGCGTTGTGCGACATATGCCAAAGAGTCAAAGCGATGCATCAGAGGCCGGCAGGATTGTTGCAGCCACTGAGGATACCCGAGTGGAAATGGGAGGAAATCGGAATGGACTTCATTACCGGTTTACCGAGGACTCAGAAAGGGTATGACTCCATATGGGTTATAGTGGACCGTTTGACGAAGGTCGCACATTTCATACCAGTAAAGACTACTTATTCGGGAGATCGCTTAGCAGAATTGTATATGTCAAGAATTGTATGTCTGCATGGAGTTTCGAAGAAAATTGTATCGGACAGAGGTACCCAGTTTACCTCAAGATTTTGGGATAAGTTGCATGAGGCCCTAGGGACCCATCTAAACTTTAGCACAGCATATCACCCACAGACGGATGGACAGACAGAAAGAGTTAACCAGATTCTGGAGGACATGTTGAGAGCATGTGCCTTGGCTTATACAACGTCGTGGGATAATGCTTGCCGTACGCTGAGTTCAGCTACAACAAAGAGCTACCAGGCGAGTTTGCAGATGTCACCTTTTGAAGCGTTATATGGGAGATCTTGTAGGACACCATTGAATTGGAATGAGACTGGAGAACGTCGTGTGTTCGGGCCAGATATTCTCAGAGAGGCTGAAGAGTAGATAGACATGATCCGGGAAAGGTTGAGGATTGCACAATCGAGACAGAAGAGTTACGCTGATAATCACCGTAGGGAGTTGAACTTTGAGCCTGAAGACTTTGTGTACCTCAGGGTTACCCCACTCAAAGCAGTTAAGAGGTTCCGCACTAAAGGGAAGCTAGCGCCAAGATATGTTGGCCCTTTCAAGATCTTAAGTCGTAGGGGAGAAGTTGCGTACCAGCTAGAGTTACCGCAGAGTCTAGCGGGAGTGCATGATGTGTTCCATGTGTCACGGCTCAAGAAGTGTCTCCGAGTGCCAAAGGAGCAGATGCCATTAGAGTCGGTTGAGCTGTAGGGAGATTTGACCTACAAAGAGTATCCGGTAAAGATCTTTGACACGATGGACTGAGAAACGAGAAATAAATCGACCCGCTTCTGTAGAATTCAGTGGAGTAACCATTCGGAGAGTGAAGCAACCTGGGAGCGCGAGGAGGACCTGAAGAAGGAATTCCCTAACCTATTCCTTAGTCAGCTCTGAATCTCGGGGTCGAGCTTCCGTTAAGGGGGGAGGTTTGTAACACCCCAATTTTTGCTTTTCTTGCATTTAAGTGGCATTTTGAATTTTTGAGAATTTTTGGAATTTATTTGGATTTATTTTGAGTTAAGCTATTTACTAAATCAATTAAATAACAGAAAAGTTAAAATAAAATTTTGTTCCAAATATTTTATTTGAGTCCCAAATGTCTTAAAATATTTGCGGGATTTTTTCCAAAATTTTTCTAGTATTTTTAATGCCCCAAACGAATTAATTGATTTTCAGGAATTAATTTAAAAAGGAAAACCAGAGAAAAGCCCCTCTCATACGGTGTTGGGCGCGGCCCAACAACGTGCCGCCATGACAAACCGTCGCCGAACCCTAGCCACTCCGCATCCCCGCCGTTCGATCGAGATCGTGCAATCGCCGTTCATCCGCGTCGCCACATGCCTCGCACCTTTGGATTCGGTCGGATCGGACGTCCCTCGCCGTGCCACATCGTCACTCCGTATCGCCGCCGGACTCCGCCGCCGCGCCCGAGTGGGCCTCGGTTTCCGCGAGTTTCACGGACGTCGAGGGCCCTATTTAATGCGCCGCCACACGCCTCGGGAAGCCCTAGCCGCGCCGCACCCAGCCGTACATCGCACACTACCCGAGCCGCCGCCGTTTCGCCGCACGATCTCGCCGAAGTCCCGAAGCTTTCCGCCGTCGTTCTTGCTTCGTCCCGTCGCCGCCGATCACCCTCCGCCGTTGCCGTTGGTCCCTTGGAGCTCATCCCGTCAAGCCACGTCGGGAGCACTACTTCATCACGCCGAAGGAGCACGGGAGCGCTGTCGGCCACGTCATCGTCTTCGTCTCCGGCGTCCTCGAGCCGCCGCACCATCACCAGAGCCGCGAACCTCGCCAGCCGCACGATCCGGATCCAACGCTTCAGGTGAGTCCACGTCACTATTGCCTGTGCCGTAGATCCAAGTTAACCTAGGCCGTTAGATCAAGATCTAAGGAACCAGATTAAACCGAGACTCTAGATCTAGATTCATTTGTAGCCGTTGGATCTCAATTGATTGGCTCAGATTGCATTGTATAGGGATTAACCTAGATTAGATGTGGGTCGTTGGATCAGTATCTTGTGCTCCGGATTTTGCCGCGTCATTCCGTAACAGTAAACCCCATCTTTAATTCTCAGCCGTCGGATTAAAATCTAAAGGCTTAGATGGAATTACGCCATTCGCTTAGGTCTCACGAATTCTTGATTCGATCAGAACCGTGACTGCGGATTAAAGCCACACGTCGCGTGTAACATCCTAATTTTAGCCTTTTAATTAATTAATATTATTTTATTGCTATTTATGAATTTTTTGATTTTTCTGGATTTTATTGGATTTTTGAGAATTAATTGAATTCTTTTAAATTAAAATACAATATCTTTTGTCAAGAAATAATTATAAAAAGAGATTTGCAAAATAAAGTTTTTGTGAAAATATTTTATTTAAGTACAGAATATCTCAAAGTATTTTTGAGAATTTTATGGGAATTTTTAGAGTATTTTTGCTTCTGTAATTAAATCAAAACAAATTATGGAAATATTTTAAAAGGAAAATTGAAGTAATAAAGGAATGAACAAGAGTGGGCGGCCTGCGTAATTGTAAGTGTGCCAGACGGAATAGGAAACCCTAGAACGTTTGGATCGTTGATCTTGATCGAACGATAAATCGATCATCGTGTTCGAGGAACTTCGGCTCCGCCATTGCCTTTGATCATGACGCCGCCATTGCTATTTCCTTATTTGCGCGCTTCTACGGTATTTAAGGGCCCGGTACCTCTCCAAAACTCACCTCACCCGCCGCCAGAGTTCCCTACTTCCTTGTCGCGGAGAATACCAGAGGCCGCGCCCACTCACGGAGTCGCCAAAGCTTTGCGTCAGGCCACGCCGCCGCCGAGAGCCTCATTCGCCGCACCGGTACCACCAATGAAGTTGTTCGCGCCACGCGCGCCGGATTCGCTATCTCTTCTTCGCCGAAGCGCCAAACGCCGGGTGCGTCATCGTCTCCACTCCGGTGACTTTGCGCCACCGCCACCATCGCCGACCCGAGCCGTGAACTGCTCGGATCGTCATCGGACGAACAGAAGCGCGCCACGCCGTCTCGGTTAATAGTAAAGAGCAGGTAAGTCTCGCCATCCGATTTGAATCAAGTGGTCCGGTTTCGCCACGTGTCGTCTCAGACGTTCGGCGGGAAAAATCCGAGTTTTCTATATAAAAATAATTCGATAAAATTCGGAATTTATAAATTAGGGTTTATTTTCGAGATTTTCAAACTTCAAAACCTTATAACTTTTGCATACGAACTCCGATTGAGGTGATTCAAATTCCTAAAAATTTGTAAAATTAAGATCTTTCTAATGGTGGCTTTTATTTGAATTTTTGAAATTGTTTGCTCCTTGGTTTTGGTTTTTATTTGCTTTTCTCTCGATTCGTGAGACGTTGAATTGTGCGAGGCTTGGAAGGATTTCTCGGTTCAGAATTATTTCCAGACTGTGAACAGGAGTTTAATGAAGGCAAGTTGTGCTTTGATCATGTTGCACCCATAGATTAGATTGCATGCTATTTTGATTTAACTTATCACTTGTTATCTTATGTTTATAAATGATTTCAACTTAACCGGGATTAGCTATTGTACCCTTTGAATTACACCCTACCTTGTTAATTTGTATGCCATGATCCACTTGTCACCCTAGGTTGGTTAATTATAGTTGGTTAATAGAAAATCAACATGGATGGTTAGAACGACATAGAATTGATTAGCCATGCCACGTCATCACATGCTCATGGAATATTGCTTAATAATCTTGACTAATGGAATATGGAACAATGATGATAATTTGTGGGCCATGTGTGGTCGCACAAAGAGATTGAGTTGTTGTGGCAGCGGAGTCACGCAACGATGTTGATTTGTGAAGAGCACGTGGTGCTTGGTAACCAACCGGGAGATAATCACTTTAGATTGAAGCAAGTGGAAGGGCAAGGGTGTTGTGGTGGGTCCGATGGGCGAGAAAGGGTATGTGTAAGTCTTGCTTTAATCAATCCTAAGGACTTAACCTTGCGAGCCTTTGACCTGAGTCTTACTTGCAACCACATGTCTGGAATGGGACAGCTTAGCTGACTAATTTGCAAATGCTTAACTTAAGTGCTATCTTGGTGGTGTGGGTCCCGGTTCACGGAGGAAACTCACATGGCGCAAGAGGGGGCCCTGTTGTGGTGGTTTATCCTTGATGTTGAAACCTTAGCGGATAGCATCGGGTTAAGAGGATGCATTGTAAAGGCTTCGTTACGATCGCTCACTTTGTGTGGTGCATGGTTGTATCATGTGGGTAAAGTGCATAACCTCTGCAGAGTGTACAAACTATTCGGATAGCCGTGCTCACTAGATTGAGCAATGCTCGAATTACAAATCAAGGGTAGTTAATTAAAATGAACAATCTGTTTTGGGATGGCAGGATGCCATGTGGATAATGGAATTTGATTTAGGTTGAGACTTGGGTTGATTTGCAAACAATGGAATCTATTTACTTGTTATTATTTGTTTCTTGTCTTTTCAAACTACATATTGCTTATGTTTGAAAATGCCGCCATCGCTTAAGAACCACTTAGCCATTCCTTTGGAATAAGCCTTGCATATAGTTATGATAGAATTGCATTCTCATGCACAACTTGTTGAGTACGTGTTGGTGTACTCACCCTTGCCTACAAAATCATCATCGTCAAGAAGGAGTACCATGAAGGGACGAATGTTTAGGGTGCAAGCCTTGTCGGTTACTGTGGTATCTTGAGGGTTATCTACGTCTTCATTCCGCTGCAGCTCAATTTGTTGTTCAGCCTTGTGAGGCATTGCTAAGTAAGTTGACCATAAGGTCATACAACCGCTAATATTTAACATATTATGTCTTTGTCTTATTTACGTTGTGTATGATTATGATATTCACTAATGTTGAGCCTGTGTGCACTAGCGTGATCCTGGACTAGTGCAGTATACACAGAGGGTCCGGATTTGCATATTCGGGTCCCTACATCGCGTCCGCGTCAAACCCGTGCCCATTCCAGGAGGGGTAATCCGAGCAGTCCATTTTGAACTGAACGGTTCGGATCGCGCCAAAGCCGAGCCAGTCCGAGCGCGCCGTGTGTCGGGGGAATAGGATCGGTCACGTGATCTCGGCCGTCCGTTTAAACGAACGGATCCGATTGAATCTAGCGCACGAATCTTAAAGCATTGCACTGTGCGCGTGACGTCATCAGTGATGTCATGCTGACGTCACGGTGGGTCCCACCTGTCAGTCGGTTGACCGAGTTACGCTGACGTCATAATTAGATTTTTCCTTACAAAAATAATTCGTAGAAATTCATTTCGGTGTTGACATCAGCAGAGGACATGATGACGTCATATTTCCGAATTTCCCGTATAAAAATAAATATGGAAAATCGATTTATTCTTTTTAATTTATTTTCAAACTTCAACTGGCTATAACTTTTGCGTTTTAACTCCGATTCGAGTGATTCCAATTTCTATAAATTTGTAAAATCATTCTCTTTCTGTTTATGAATTTTATTTGAATTTTAGGCTTGAGTTGCTCTCTGTTTTATTTATTTATTGCTATTTATTTACGTTACGCGTAGACGTTGAGGTGCCTGAAGGTTTCGAAGGAGAAGTCTTGACCCAGGAGCAAGCTCAAGAACCAGAACCAGTACTTTTTGAAGGCAAGTTGTGTTTGATCATGTTGAACCTATCATAGCAAATTATTTTGATTTAAATTATTGCATGCTAATTTAATAAAACTGGTTTTAAATAAGTTCTGGGATTAGTTAATGCCTAGTTGCTGTATGCCACCTTGTCGTATGTAATTGTAGGCCATGAATCATTTGTCACCCTAGGTTGTGGATTAATAGTTGGATATTAATAATTTGCCAACATGGGTTGAGTAGACCGTAAGTGATATGCTTAGACCTGCCACGTAGATATTTCATGATTTCGGAATAACAAAGTTAATACTGACTTAACGAGATATGGAACGTGTTTTGTAAATGAGACATGTGTTATTGAGTTGATGATGGCACGTGGTGCAATGGTAAAGAACTGGGGTGGGAAAATGATTTAGACTGGGGCAAGTGGCAAGATTGTTTCTGGTGGGCCAAGAGTGGCATCTGGGCGGTCGTATTTGGTTTTTGTTGATTTTGGATATTGAGATCCCACTCGGTTAGTCTTGCCTCGGTCAAATAAGGACTTAACCTTGCAAGCCTTTGAACTGAGTCTTTCATACAACCACAAGTTCCGGTATGGGACGGGCCTAGCTGAGTAAGCTCTGAAATCTATTCGTTAGTACTGTCGTGGTGGTGTGGGGCCCGGAGGAGCGGGTGAGAACTCACATGGCGCAAGAGGGGGGCCCTGGGTGTGGTAACGAGTCCCTCCAGTGTTGAAACCTTAGCGGGCAGTACTGGGTTTAGACGGAACTTTGGAAAGGCTCTGTTACGGTTACTTGCCTTGGTGGTATTTGACTGTACCTTATGGGTAAAGTGTATAACCTCTGCAGAGTGTACAACATATTCGAATAGCCGTGCTCACAGTATTGAGCATCGCTCGGTGATTACAGTCAAGGGTTAGACTTTCATGAAAACAACATGGTTATGGAAAATGCTCGGGATGGTAATGATGAACTTGACTTAAGATGGAAAATGATTTACAATTGAAATGTTTGCGAAAGTTACTATCTTTACTATTGTTTTACTGCTTTGCAATCTATACTGTTTATCTTGAATGCTGTAATGCAAATGAACCATAGCCTATCCTTTGTACTGAGCCATGCATGTAGAATATTAGAATTGCATTCTGTGAATGACTTGCTGAGTGCTCAAAGTACTCACCCTTGCAACAACACAACCTCTGTTGAAGAAGAAGCAACCCCTGTTCTGGAGGAGGAGTTTCAGGAGGAGCCGACGAACTAGGGAGCGAGCCCAGTCAGTTGCCTATGGCAAATTGGTTGGCGCCACGAGTCTATTTTATTTCCGCTGCATTTGGATATTTTAATAAGTCTTCACCCTGCGAGGCGTATCTTTGTAACTCGACCATAAGGTCGGGCAACCAGTTTGAGTATTTTAATTAAAGTACATTACTATTTCGTTGGATATGACTGTGATATGAACCAATGTTGAGACTGTGTGCACTAGCGAGATCCTGGACTAGTGCTGAATACACAGAGGGTCCGGATTTGCACATTCGGGTCCCGACATCCTCCTCCTCATCGCCCGGCTCCTCCGGCTTCTCCTCCTGGTCGCCATCGCCGATGCCGCCCATTGCCGCCATTGTCGGCGCAGCAGCAACGGTTTGCATCCGTGGATGGCCTCCTCCACCAGTGGTAGAGAGTTCCTCCTCCTCGTGTCTTTGCCAGAATGTGGGTCCCTGTTGACGGACGTAGACGAAGGGGGCGACGGCGACTGGAGTCGAGCCCGCTTCCTGGCGGGCTCAGTCTCTGCCGAGATTGCTGAGGAGGATGAGGACGAGGACAACGACATGGTTGCTTGTGGGGAGGGAGAGAAAATGGGAGAATCGCACGGGGAATTTGTGAACCACCGGCGACGGGGAGGGAGAGAAAATGGCACAAACCACCGCTCCCCCGGTGGTTAATATAACCATCGGGAGGCGAAAGGACGCCCGCATGTCTAGCATAACCGGATCATCCGGTAGGTAGAACTTTTGTCGTCATCCACACAAGAAGTGCAAGTACCGGATTATCCTGTCTATGTAAAACGGCCATACAAGAACTTGCATGCACGAACTCCACAAGCGAAAGAGTGCAACGTAAAATGGCCATACCATTCGATGAGTCGAACGGTACAGATTTAGTGTTGAAGTAATTAATCACCCGCACGGTCCTAAATGTTCACATCATTCGCGGGGGACGCTACATTTCACATGGATCGATCGATCACACCGAAAGGAACAACTACGAGTGGCCCAACATTCAGATTCGTCCTTACATGAAGATCCAACAAGAGCTAACACCACTAAAATCAAGTCATCAATACGTGTCCATACGTTCTCAGGCTGGGAATGCCTAAAGATCGGAGCCGGAGCTGGATCAGCCTCGCGCTTTGCAACAGAGTTGCCAACAGGATCGTGGAGGTCATGATATTGAAATGGTATACTCTCATCACCATCGGACTGATGGGCTAGAGGTGATGTCGTTGGAGCAGGCTATGGGTCATGGGCTTGGGGGTCTCTGGGAGTTGTCTCTGCCAAGACTAATGAGGTCCACCTCGGACCCTAAAACCCATATGACCTTATTCTCTGTGATCATAGCAATCATAGTAGTAAGTGATTGGCTGAGAGACCAAAGCTCTACACATGTTGTCTAGATAGGTGCTCTCCTCAGCAAGGGAGCCGATTCAACTCACAGGACAATCCGACAGTGGTTAGGATAACATACCGGATCATCCTCTATGCGTAGAACTTTCGCCGTCGGCTACAATAGAACTAAAAATCAGGATGATTCGGTCTGTGTAAATATATGTATACCGGACCATCGGACCGACAAAAAGCCTTCGTTCGAAGTTATCTTGCTTGTGCGAACTCCACATGTGAAAGAGTACAAAGTTAAATAAAATTGTCATGAAATGCATTGTTCCAAGCTAGGCAAACACAGCGAAATCGAAATACGACATATCAAGCAAGTTAGAGTAAATAACAACCGAAAATACAAGTGGCGTAATAAGCAAAGAACTACTCATCTGTGCTCGGACTGGTACCAAAAGATCGGAGCTGGAGCTGGAGTCTTCCCTATCAACCTCACACTCAACACCGTCGGCATCAGGCTCGTCGAGGTTCTCCTCCTGGGACTATGTGCAAACGCGGCTAGAACGACGAGGAGGTGTCGCACCACCCTCTGTGAATTGAGTGCCCCCTCCCTCTCTGACCCCTCTGCTGCTGACTTTGTGTGTCTCTAATCTGCAATTGGCGGCCACACCCGAGTGCCTGAGCCAAATTCACATATGCAGCCATCTTAGCTCGCTCAACTGCCTTTTGTGCCTTGGACTTCTTAGCCTGAGGCACAACAACTTCTTTTCCCTTCCTTTTTGCTGCCATCTGCAAGTTGCACGGTTGCATGTCAAGAACTTGCATCGTATTCATATGCATTTGAATGGAGTCCAAAGAAACCAGAGGGATCTGGATCTCACCGCTTACAAAGTGAAGGAGAGTCGATCGCCAGCAGAGGGCTCGGATTTGTGGGCGGCGACAAAACGGGTGGTGCGAACAGGCGTGTGGCGGCGCCGAGGCGGGTGGAGGATTAGAGTACGACGTCGCAAGGCACAAAAATGGGCTGCAGCGCAAGGCGGCGTGGATGCATGGAGGCGTGGAGAGAGGAGTAGTTAGGTGCGGTCACGAGGTTCTCTGAATGTTGAAGCGTGTTTTTGGCGAAGGATAAGATCAACATATCGGATGATCCGTGATTGGAAATATCACCTGACCGGATTATTAGAGGACGATTGGTGCTGGCACGATTGATGCCTTTGTTCGATTCGGTGGCAGGATGATCCGGCCACCTGAGGAAAAAAGAATCGGATTATCTTGTGTAGCGGTGTGCTAGCAGAGTAGCAATAACAGTGAGCGCGGACAATACGAAAACCGGACGATCCGTATAGGAAAAGATAAAGACGCTCTCGAATGTGGACGAAGGAGGCCTCGAAGCTAAGATTCACATACCGGACGTTCCGTTAAATCGAGAAAAGACCGTATCGGATTATTGTCCGGACAAATAGTGCTTACCTTCCTTGTGCCTCTGTTGGCTTCAGTTTACAGGATGATCTGGCCTTTTAGCGAATTACCTACCGTACTATCCTGCACTTTCATGCAACAGTTTTACTCAAGTTTAATAAAAAATACAAGTTCTATTACATATTAAGTTTTTACACAACGTGTCCCTATTTGCCTTTAACAACTTTTCCGGCGCAATCATCACGCATATAGGGCATCATTGAAATATCGAGGGTTTCTTCTATAAGTTTGATCCTCTCCGGATCTCTGAAAGGCGGCAGGTCGTCGAACTAATTGTATTCTGCCTCGTCGTGTACATTGTCAACTCCAACGATCCTTTGTTTTCCGGGAACAACTATGTTCCTTTTCTTATTACTGGGGTCAGCTATGTAGAAAACTTGTGAGACTTTACAAGCTAGTATCGAGGGGTCAGTTTTGTGGTCTAGATTATTGAGGTCAATAGTTGTGAACCCATAGTTGTCCACCTCCACACCATTAGGATGTTTGACCCAGTTGCAGCGAAATACGGGGATCTGCATATCCTTTTCATAGTCGAGTTCCCAAATTTCTTCAATGATTCCATAGTAGGTGTTCTTCTCCCCATCGCATCTATGTCTTCTACCTGAATGCCACTGTTTTGGGCCAACGTCTTCTTGTCCTTTCGAATGGTATAAAATGTGTACCCATTGATGTCATACGCTAGCCATGATGTTACCAGACTTGATGGGCCATGAGCCAACATTTTCATTGTTTTTATATCTTCGTCCTCAAAATCTGGTATGTTTTGGTTCTTGAACCATGTGGTAAACATGCGCTTATTCTCTTTCAGGATCCAACAACTTGGCGTCCTGGATTTTTTCTTTCAAGCTCTTCCAGATGTTGCTCCATGTACGGCTCCACTATCTTTAGCTGTTGCAAGATGGTGAAATGTGCTTGGTCCACATTCTTGTACTCATGGTCGATGAATCGCTTCCTTCCCTTAGTCCCTATACCAGTCAACCTCCCCTCATGTCGATGGACAAGTACACCAATCGGCCTTTTCGTGGGCATGAAGTAATCCGTGCAACACTCAATGACTTCCTCAGTATTGTAGCCCTCAATAATGGAACCCTCTGGGTAAGCACAATTACGTTGTAAACTCTTAAGCAAGCCCATCCACCTCTCAAATGGAAACATATAGTGTAAGAATACTGGTCCCAGTACCTTTACCTCCTCGACAAGGTGAACCAAGAGGTGCGGCATGATATCAAAAAAGGATGAAGGGAAGCACATCTCAAGTTGGTTTATAGTCTCCACTATGTAGTTCTGCAGATAGCTCAGCTGTTCATCATCGAATACCTTCTGTGAAATCGCATTGCAGAAATGACACAGCCATGTGATGGCCACCTTTACAAATGTTGAGTTGATACCCCTGATTGCAATTGGGAGCATTTGTGTCATCATGATGTGGCAGTCGTGAGACTTCATACCACTTATCTTTAAATCTTTCATCGATATTAGGTTTTTGATGTTCAATGAATAACCAGACGGGACTCTGACCCCACGTAAGCACTTGCACACTGATCTTTTCTCCTCAGCTGTCAGAGAGTAGCTTGCTGGGGGAAGGTAATACTTTCCATGTGGTCTTTCTTCAGGGCATAGTTCTTTCCTGATTTTAAGTACTACCAAATCTTTACGAGCTTTAAGACCATCCTTTGTCTTGTACTGAATGTCCAACAAGAGACCTAGCACGCTTTCACAGACATTCTTTATGACATGCATGGCATCGATGCTATGACGAATTTCCAAGTCCTTCCAGTAGGGTAAATACTTGTAGAAAATTGACATTTTTTTGAACAGGACAACAAGCGGAGGAACCTCCTCATTGGTATTCTTCCTCTTTCGACCCCCTCTTTTGGCCCTGCACTGGCTTCTTCCCGAAAACCACCTTAATGTTATAGACCATTTCAAACACTTTTTTCTGCTACGGCGCTTTGGAGCCACACCTTCCTCAACCGTATTGTCAAAATACTTGCCCATCTTGTGGTATTTGTGAGTTTTGAGTAAGAAACGACGGTGCCGCATGTACACTAACTTTTGTGAGCATGGAAGGAACATCGACACAGTTTCATCCATGCATACTACACAAGTTTTCTTCCCTTTAATCTGACCCGATAGGGCTAGCAGGGCGGGGTAATCACTGATGGTAATGAAAATAATGGCTTTTAGTGTGAAGTACTGTCGTTGGAACTGATCCTACACCTGGACCCCATCGTGCCACAACATGGCCATATCTTCCATCAGTGGTTCGAGAAACACATCAATATCTACTCCAGGCTATCTTGGACCTTGGATAAGAATGGACAACATTAGGTACCTTCTCTTCATACATAGCCATGGAGGAAGGTTGTAGATGGACGGGACTCATCGCCAAGTGCTATGTGTGGCATTCCATTCTCGAAGGATTTATACCATCGGTACTCAATATGAACCTTACATTCCTGGGTTCGTTACCGAAATCTGGATACATGCGATCAAAAATTCTCCATTGTCTACCATCGGCGGGGTGTCGAATCTTTCCATCTTTTCTGCGCTTGTCGGAATGCCAACCTATTAGTTCGGAGTCCCTCTCATTCAAGTACAAACGTTTCAGGCGGCCAATAACTGGCAAGTACCACATCACCAATGCAGGGATTCTTTTCTTCTTGTCCGTGCCTGAAGAAGTGTCTTCTTCGTCATTACCAGTAGTATTATTCTTGTTCTTCTTATTCTTCGTAGTGCTATCGTCGTCGTGGGAGTCATCATTCTTCTTATACCGGCTCGCCTTGCACACCGAGCATTGATCCAAGTTTGTGTAATCTTTATGGAAGAGGATACAGTGGTTCGGACACGCGTGTATCTTTTGCACATCCAATGACATCGGAGTGACAAGCTTCTTCACGAAATAAGTGCTCGTCGGAAAGGTGGGCAATCCATTAGCCTTCGGAAGTATTTTTGCCAAGAGCCTCAACAAATCGGTGAAACTCTGGTCCGACCATCTATTGCTAGCCTTCAACCTTAGAAGCATCAGCACCGTATGCAACACCGTAAAGTCTGGAGGACAACCCTTGGATTCCTCATATAACAGATCATTCGCTACTTTGTGTAACGCATTGACATTATCTAAGCCTGTTATCTAAACCCTTGGATTCGAGTACTACTTTTCGTTATCTTTCAAACGAGCCAAAGAACGCCCCGATCGGAGTTACGAGTCAAAAGTTATGACCATTTTAACAAAAGTGCTCGTATTTCTTATTTGCAAACTAGAATCGGTGCCCAAAAGAATATAATCGGAGAGGTCATCATGTGATGATTCCGGAAAGCTCAAGAACACCAAAATCGAAGGCACGAGTCAAAAGTTATGGTGTTTTTACAAGTATCATGAATAGTAATGACACATATATTGCAAGCATCATTAATAGTCAAAAGTTTGAAAAATAAATTTGAAAGCTTTATCGGTGTTCAGGGTGCTTCACGGGGTTGATGTTATCATACCGCCGTTAAAATACTGGATCTTATAAGAACTCTGAAGTTAAGCGTGCTTAGACGAGAGTAGTAATAGGATGGGTGACCTCTCAGGGAAGACCACGTGTGGTATTAAAATGTCTAGGAAGATCACACAAGTGGTAATTAGACGAGAGTAGTATTAGTGGTATTAGGATGGATGACATCCTAGGAAATCTCTTAATTTAGTGTTTTTAAATCACCCACTAGAACGGTGTTTTAATCATGCTTTTTTAGAGAATTTGCAAAATGGCACACCCAATGGGTCATCGAATCGGTTCTTTAAGGAAGTGATTCGATGACCTCATCGAATCGGTTCTTTAAGAAAGTGATTCGATGACACCCTCATCAGAATCGGTTCTTTTGTGGAACCGATTCTGATGAGGGTGTCATCAGAATCACTTCCCTTAAAGAACCGATTCTGATGAGGGAGTCATCACAATCACTTCCCTTAAAGAACCGATTCTGATGACGTTTTATCACGATCGGGTCAAAACCGATTCTGATAGCTCCACCTCATCACTATCTAAAGACATCGTATCGCCACTAAAACCAATTCTAATGCTAAAAAAGAACCGATTCTGATGTGCCGTTCTGTAGTAGTGTAGTAATTTTGATAACTCTAGAAATCTGTGGATAGACTCTTTTTTCTGAGCAAATATGAATCATCCATTTTTTAAACTGAGACTTTTGACTGTTATTAGCTTGCAAATTTGGTTTTGTGGATCAATTGCACTAGCAATTTCTTTTAACTTACAATCTATAAATGCTTCATTTTGATCTAATGAGTACCAAAGATAGGAATCACCCCTTCCATCCATTTTCGCAATAGTCAAATGAAGGTTTGAGATTACAGAGGCGACATTGAGAAATAATTAAACTTAGCTTTTTTAATGATTTGAATATTAGAAGTTGGAGCTATTTTTCTCTTCAAGTTGCTTCTTACATCTGTCAACTTCACACCATTACAATGAGATTTAATTCATGATATATACATTAGCGACCTTCACATAGATCCATGATTGTCAACGCTCACTTCTTGGTTGCATATGTCCATGTGCTGCTTACCTTGTATTGTCTCCAGTAGCATGGGTCCAGATTTCTATATTGTATTAGTCTAACATTAGTATTATGTTGTGCATAGTTATGTTTACGTATGTTTAGACATCATGTGCAAAATCAATGCAATGTAATATATGTTTGTGTGTGTAAATAGCTGAGTACAACAAATAAAAATAGGAGCTAAGGCTAGAAAATGGTTTTGGATCCATTGTCTATGTTATACTTGGATGTGTGGATCCATAACGTGCTTGAGCGTGTGGTCTCGAGGAGTTCTTAGTGCTCAGACACCAATTTTCTTTTATCATTTTTCTTCCTTAGATGTAGGCGCAGCTTGAGGCGCTACCCTTAAGGAGTTCTTGGTGTTTGGGCACCAAATTTCTTTGTCGTTTCTCTTAATTTGTTCTTATTCCTATTTCATGTTCTTCTCTAGAATAGGTGCAGCTCGAGGCGCTACCTCGAGGAGTTTGTGGTGCTCAGACACTAAGTTTCTTTTTCATGTCTCTTAATTCATTGTTTAAGACTTTTATTCTGATATATTAGGTAGATTGAGTAATATTGAATTATGAAATGGAGTGGCGAAAGAGAGCGAAGTGACCTCTTCTCTTTCCTTATTCTGAAGATAAAAATCTTTTTTGAACTATAATCTCTTTCCTTGTTCTAACGCATAAAGAAACCCTTTTTGAACCATAATCTATGCAGTGAACAAAATATCACTCTTCTTGCAAACATAGTGCTGATAAAGATAATTGTCCAACCTAATCACAGATAAAATTTAACTCTCATAAATTTACTTTATTTTCTCTTCTACTTACATCTGTGAATTGTTGATTTACCAACTTGCCTGATCTTTTTAGACCTAACACAATCTAGTTAAAAAGAATATAATGTCCCCTCATTCCCCTTCGGTGAATGAATCTAATGAGCTGAATATAGGAAAACCGAGGCGTGGTCTAAGAGGGCTAGTACGAGGCCCTAGAGCAGTATACATCACGACGATCGATCCGTAGGATGGGACCCCCACCACACCTCCAAAGGCAATGGCACCATTCTAGACATCCTGTGAGATAGTTGGATGGGAAAGGGTCCCTATCACCTATCATCCTAAAAGTCGCTGACAGATGAGGAGCGCGACATCCTGGTGATAGAAATTTTCATATCGTTCGAGCTCTCAGAAGACACCATGCAAGCATTGTAACGGTATGCGTTGCTAGTGGTGGGAAAGGTGTGAAAGAACATCAAGAGCACCATTGTCAGTAATTATGTGAATAAGGAAAAGAGTTCTAGAAGTACGGGTTCATCACTGAAGACGTCTGGGAACAATTTGCTCAAATGTAGATGATGGAAGAATTTGTGCATCAAAGTGAAGCACACAAGACCATCCAAGCAAAAAACACCTACCTACATAGACTCAGTACCACTGGGTACGCTGGTAAGATCACGCAATGGCGGAGAAAGGATGACACGCAATCCAAAAGGAGGCCTCCATGCCATTTGCCTCGATCTTAGACCCACGCTCCCGAAACTAGGTAAGAGTGAGATCACATCCCACGTCTTTGGACAATGTGTCCTTTGCAAACCCTATAAACAAGAATGTGTCCTAACGCCTGGTAAGATATCAAATTACATAGTTTGTAATTAGTCCATACATAACTTCATAAGTGAAATAACATATTGGGATCTTAGATGCAGATAGCATTAACTACAAAATCTTCCTAGTGCTCTTTCTAGACAAATAGGGAGAAAGATATACTCTTCATGGCCTTAGGAAATGTAGTGACCCGAATTCACCAATTCGGATCCACCGTGTATGCCGCACTATTCCCAGGATCAACGCTAGTGCACACGGCTTAACATCGGTAAGCATCATATCATACACACGATAATAACAATAAGACTTCATTTATTTAATATAACTAGTGTATGATCTTATGATCACTTACATTTATTCGGCCTCATAGGGCAAGACTAAGATAAAATAAGACAAATGCAATGAAAATCGAGAAGACGTAGTGACTCATCAAGACACCACAGCGATCGATAAGGCTTGGCCTAGTGACTCGTGGTCCACCGAAAGTCCTCCTCAAGCACAGCGATGACTCCTCCAATCGTTGTTGGTTTGTAAGCAAGGGTGAGTACACCAACACGTACTCAACAAGTTGTGCACGAGAATGCAATTCTATTATAACTATATGCAGGCTTATTCCAAAGGAATGGCTAAGTGGCTCATAAGCGAAGCAAAGCAGCATTTCAAACATAAGCAATATGTAGATTGAAAAGACAGTAAAACAAATAATAACAAGTAAATAGATTCAGTGTTTCTCAAGTAAACCAAGTTTCCATCCTAAATCAAGTTTCATTATCCACGTGGCATCCTGCCATCCCATCCAGTTGATAAGTTTTAATTAACTACCCCTTGACTGTAATCCCCGAGCTTTGCTCAATAACGTGAGCACGGCTATCCAAATAGATTGTACACTCTGCAGAGGTTATGCACTTTACCCACACGATATAACCATGCACCACACAGGCGAACGATTATAACAAAGCCTTTACAATGCATTCTCTTAACCTGGTGCTACCCGCTAAGGTTTCAACACTGAAGGGCTACACCGCCACAACAGGGCCCCCCTCTTGCGCCATGTGAGTTTCCCCCGTACACCCGGACTCACACCACCAAGATAGCACTTAAGTTAAGCATTTGCAAATTAGTCAGCTAGGCTGCCCCATAACAGACGTGTGGCTGCATGATTGACTCAGGTCAAAGGCTTGCGAGGTTAAGTCCTTAACTGACCGAGGCAAGACTAACCCGAGATAATCTCAAATATCCAAAACCAATAAAAACCAAATACGACCGCCCAGTTGCCACTCTTGGCCCACCATAAAACAATCTTGCCACTTGCCTCAGTCTAAATTATTTTCCCATCCCAGTTGATTACCAAGCACCACATGCTCTTCACAAATCAACATCATTGCGTGACTCCGCTGTCACAACAACTCAATCTCTTTGTGCGACCACACATGGCCCACAAATTATCATAGTTCCATATTCCATTAGTCAAGATTAATAAGCAATATTTCATGAGCATGTGATGACGTGGCATGGCTAAGCATCTCTAATTCGGTCTAACCACCCATGTTGATTTTCTATTAACCAACTATAATTAACCAACCTAGGGTGACAAGTGAATCATGGCATACAATTTAACAAGGTAGGGTGTAATTCAAGAGGGTATAATATCTAAATCCCAATCTAGGTCAAAATCATTTGTACTCATGAAATAACAAGTGATAAGGTAAACCAAAATAGCATGCAATCTAATTTATGGGTGCAACATGATCAAAGCACAACTTGCCTTGCTTAAGCTCCTAATATTGCTCCGAAGATTGCTCTTGAAAGAATAATCCTTCTTCCGAAACCTCACTCAACTCAACGTCTATGCGAATCGTGGGAGAAAGCAAATAAAAACCAAAACCAAATAGCAAATCAACACCAAGAACAAATAGCAAATGAACTCAAAAATTCAAATAAAAACCCCCATTAGATATATCTTGATTTTATAAATTTTTAGGAGTTTGAATCACCTCAATCGGAGTTCATATGCAAAAGTTATAACATTTAGAAGTTTTGAAAATAAACTAAACTCTGGAATTAGAAACTATAAATCCTTCCGAATTATTTTTATAAAGAAAATCCGAATTTTCCTGTCCGGCTTGTACGGACAAAACGTGGCTAAATCTAGGTGATGAACTCAATCTAACGCCACGGGTAAATCTACTACGTTGCCTAATATCAACCATCCGGCCTAAATCCAACAGTCGATATTTAATCGGAGACGCTTACCGATTCCGAAGTGACGTGGACGAATTACGTGCACTTGATTACGATCCGACGGCTGGTGAAGTTCCCGATCGGCGATGAAGCGACGGCGACTTGAATTTATCGGAGACGACGACGACGACCTCGGCAGCACTCGGCAGCACGCGCTTGGAAATCTCTTGGCGATGCTGCGATTTTTCTCGGACGACGGCGCGACACGCTTAACGCTCCCGATCTCCTTGCCGCTTAATTCTTCCGACGACGCCTGCGCGCTGCTGTCCTCGCGAGAACTTCCGACGACGACGCTCCAAACTTTTCCGTCGCTTCGATTGCCTAGAATTTCTTCTTCTGTCTATTGTTCCTCCTGGCGACGCTGGTGCGACTAGCTCGAGACGCTTCTCGATTTCCTTTGATGCTCGCTCCTTTCGACGACAACTCAGCGCGTCCTTTTCTTCTTTCTTTTCCGCTCGGTTCTAGCGACGTCTGTGCTCGGCGTTTTGCGATGCCTTCGCGCGACTTAAATAGCGGTCGCATGCGTCCTATTCCCGCCCGAAATCAGAGTCCGAGTCCTTGTGGACTTCGACGCCAACGCTATTTCGGGATTTGAAAATTGCTACGCACAGACGAAAACGGGAAACTCCTTTCTTTCCTGCGCGCACCGATGGAGACTCGAGTCCTACCGAATTTGGCGCCAGCTCGGAGTTTAAGTCGGTCACGCCACGCCGTCCTTTCCCGCGCGGATAGACTTCCCAAATCCTCGATCGCTTCGGTGCCTGGCGTGGAATTTTGAATCGGCTACGTGCCGGTAGGACTGAAGCCTCACGATCGTTTTTCTTTCGCGCCAAGACTCGATAGCTCGGCTTCCACAGGACAAAGCGTCCTTCTCCCGCGTGCGTGGACTCGAAGCGAGCCCTTCGATCCGGCGCCCGAATTCCCAGCCATTCATGCAGAAAAAAACGGACAGCCCAGATGCAACATGTGAAGACTTGATCCGAACCGTAATGAAAATCAATCGGCCTATTCCTAATCCGGTTCAATCCGAGAAAGAAAAACTTCCCAAAAATACTTGAGACCTTCTATACACAAATAAAATATTTTGGGCAATCTTTATTTTAAATTTCCTTTTATAATTAGTTTTCGCCAGAGACAATAGACTTTTAAAATAATCCGAATAAATCTCAGGAAATTCCAATAAATCCAGAAAATTCGCAAAAATCATAAATTGCATTAAAATAATATCAAATATTTAGAAAGTCAAAAATTGGGATGTTACAAACCTCCCCCCCTTAACGGAATCTCAACCCCGAAATTCAGGGCTAACTAGAGAATAGGTTTGGAAATTCTGCTTTTAGATTTTCTTCGTTCTCCCAAGTTGCTTCATTCTCGGAGTGATTACTCCATTGAACTCTACAAAAGCGAGTAGACTTGTTTCTGATCCTACATATCTAGGTGCGAGTTTTCCTTTAACGTTGAACCTCGTTACACCTTTCAAGAGAGTGACTTTGAGATACACAAAATCATTGGGTTCAAAACTCAACTCACAACGACGATTATCAGCGTAGCTTTTTCTGCCTCGACTGTGTTGTTCTCAATCCTTCCCTGATCATGGCAACTTGCTCCTCCGCCTTTCTGAGAATCTTAGGCTCTTTTTACTAGACGCTCTCTCCGTTTCATTCGATAAGGTATGATAGGCACGATCCTATAATGCTTTAAAGGGTGACATCTGTAACTAGCCTGATAGTTATTGTTATAACTGAACTTCGCATATGGTAAACTTTTATCCCAAAACGTGGCGTAAGCTAACGCACAACCTCTAAACATACCCTCTAGAATCTGATTAACTCTTTCTGTTTGACTATCGGTATGCGGGCGATAACTGTACTGAAATTCAAGCGAGTTATCATTGCTTCATGTAACTTATTCTAAGTCCTTGAGATAAACTGGATACCTCCATCGGACACAATCTTCTTAGGCACCTACGCAGTTATTAAATCCCTGACAGATTTGCCAAATGATCTTTTGAATACGTAGTCTTCAGTGATAAGAAATGAGTAATTTTGGTTAAGTTAATCAATAATGATTCCTCCGAATTCATACCTTTTTTGGGTCCATTTACACTAGGGATCATTTTAATGATTTGCCTCCTATAGGAATCTATAATGATTTGCAACGAACCTTTAGATCTCTAATGCATTGCCTTTATTTTATTTTTTTATTTATTTATTTTTTTTCACATCACATTGAGTATCATAACCTATAGTTTCGCCCTTCACCTTAGGTCACCAAAACCTTTCCTTAAAATATTGATTCTCTTTGGCACTTCCTGGGTATATTAATTGAATACTTAGAATTATGAGTTTTCTCAAGTATCAATTTCTTAGGATCTCCCTATCCGGCACACTGGTTCAGCATTAATCCTTATGGTATCCTAATCACTCAAATTTCTACTTTTCGGCTACGCCTTCTTCTTTCCTTAACTTGATTTTGTACTTCATCTACCTTCGAACTTCTTATGTTCTGATCTTCTAATGTTGGTTCTATTTCCAAGACAATTATGAAACCTTGTGGGGCGATCTTTAATTTCACCTTCTTTGATTCTTTACATACCCGGGTTAACTGCTTATTATCAACATATTACCTCGTTACTCAAACGTCGACTACTACTTTAGCCTTACTGAAATGCCTATGGATTCTAATACTAGACTCTTTGATCCTTTCCAACCATTATCTTCGTCCTATATTAAGGTTGGACTGAGTAAATATATTTAGATTCTTAAGGCTCATATATATTTTTTTTATATTTCGATGAGATAGTGACACCATTTTTTTTCACTCACTACAACGGCTAACTCCAAGTCATACGTAAGGTAATTGCAACTGCCTCATCGTTTATGCAACAATGTCGGTTTACTTCTTAGATCATGTCTAGAAGCATCATCCTTATATATTGAAACTACTCCGCACAGCTAGTAGTACTAACACATGCGTTAATGGTAATCGCTCTTTCAACTTCCGAAAACCCCTTTTCGTTACTCTGGTGTCTATGCATCTCTTTCTCCTTAACAATCGTACAAAAGGTCTAGCTATTGTCAAAAAGCCTTCCTATGAACCAGTGGTATTATCTTACCATTTCTAGAACCTTAAATCTAGGTAACATACTTTGGTTGCTTCTTATGTAACACAACTTCTACCTTACTTGGTTCAACAATAACTCTTTTAGCAGTCTTTATATGACTAAGGATTTCAACCATTTTACTTCCGGAATTCACACTAGTTGAACTTAGCATATGACTACTACTGTTGCAATCTTTCTAAATCAATCTAACATGTTCTGCATGATCTTCTCTTGTCTTAGGGTATACTAGATTGTCATCAACCATGAATTTATCAATTACTCCAGAAATATCTTACTTATCTTGTTCATTAGATATGCAGGGCATCGGTCAATTCAGGAGATTTAGCCAAAACTTATATCGTTTATGTAGAGAGCGCAATCTTAGAAACATCTAACTCATCGTTTCCCCATTATTGCTTCTTCATTCCAACACTCGGTATTCTAATGTATCAATCCTTTTTGCTTCATTTCTTCCAACAAGGAACCTTTTACATGGAATACATTACTAATCCCTCTACTTTCACCGGTAGGTTTACGACATTGCACTAAGTAAACTCACGGCTCCTAACTTCCTTGATTTGGCTTTGGCGTTGGGGCTTTGATAGGGACGGAGTTGTAATTGACTTGAACCATTGCGATTGCTTTTCCTTGAGGGCATTTGCTGGCAAACTGCTTAGGTTTGTGGCAATTATAGCAGAGTCTAGGGTGAACTTTGTTTCTCGGTTATTCTTTGATTGGAACAATATCTTTTACCTGAACACCTTTTTCTTCGATTGGTTCTCTAGACAAATTTCTTCCGCAATTTCACCGCTCTCTCTTAGCGTTATGTACCGAACTTAGGTAACTTCCGGTATATCCACGGCTTCTAAAGGCGAAATATTTACTTAAAATGTTGGTGGACGAGTCTTCTAATAACCTTGAGTCAATACAGGGATTATTATTAATAGTTCGAGATGTTTTGCTGGCATTAACTTGATTAGTCCTATTCTGTATTTGATTCATCATTGCTTGCCTCAACTGGGTCTAATCGGCCAGAAACTATTTGAAACTCTACGTATCCATCGGTGGTGACGGTTGAAAAACTAATCTATCCTTAGAGTTTCTATTGCGTTGGTTTTCACTTTCACTGGCTTTATTGCTATCACTAATCTGAACCGTCTGCTTGATTACTTTACAGGGGTTAGGTGAGAGAGAAGGTAGCATAGGTAAGAAGTAGAGATCCTAATATAGGGGAGATAGGTTTAACCCAATAACTTAAGCAATCAATATTAATAACTTGGTATGGTTGCTTATATAAGCCTAAAAGCTTTGCAACACATACTGCACACTCAGCAGTCAAGAAGAACCAATTCAACCTATCCACGCAACAACTATCGTCTACATGGGTGACTCTCCTTCCTTAAGAAACGTGACTCCCACACATGAGTCTCACTGGCTACTTGAAGCATTGAGTCTTCTAGCTCTTCATACACTTCATTGATTCGTTCTTCCATGAGCTTGATGATTCCTTCCGTCATGATCATTATGGTAGTAGCAGGCACTCGACGACATCTCCTAAAGTGTGGTATATCGTTTTCTACTCAAGATAACTCAGGTAAGATTTTAACTCGATTCAGCAGATGTAAGAGAAAGAAATTTCAGCACATGACAAGAAAGAATTTTTGGTAAGGACAGAAATAGAAGAACGAGATAAGTCAAGAACACATCTATTCTTCTAGTTTAAGTCTTTTAATTTAGAAAATAATTTTGAAGGATCTATAGAGATGACCAACTATCTAGGGCCAAGACCTACAGTCAGTATGCTCTGATACCACCTCTGTAGTGACCCGAATTCACCAATTCGGATCCACCGTGTATGCCACACTATTCCCAGGATCAACGCTAGTGCACACGGCTTAACATCGGTAAGCATCATATCATACACACGATAATAACAATAAGACTTCATTTATTTAATATAACTAGTGTATGATCTTATGATCACTTACATTTATTCGGCCTCATAGGGCAAGACTAAGATAAAATAAGACAAATGCATGGAATATCGAGAAGATGTAGTGACTCATCAAGACACCACAGGCGATCGACAAGGCTTGGCCTAGTGACTCGCGTCCACCGAAAGTCCTCCTCAAGCACAAAGCGATGACTCCTCCTTGTTGTTGGTTTGTAAGCAGGGTTAGTACACCAACACGTACTCAACAAGTTGTGCATGAATGCAATTCTATTATAACTATATGCAGGCTTATTCCAAAGGAATGGCTAAGTGGCTCATAAGCAGTAAAGCAGCATTTCAAACATAAGCAATATGTAGATTGAAAAGACAGTAAAACAAATAATAACAAGTAAATAGATTCAGTGTTTCTCAAGTAAACCAAGTTTCCATCCTAAATCAAGTTTCATTACCACATGGCATCCTGCCATCCCATCCAGTTGACAAGTTTTAATTAACTACCCCTTGACTGTAATCCCCGAGCTTTGCTCAATACCGTGAGCACGGCTATCCGAATAGATTGTACACTCTGCAGAGGTTATGCACTTTACCCACACGATATAACCATGCACCACACAGGCGAACGATTATAACAAAACCTTTACAATGCATTCTCTTAACCCAGAGCTACCCGCTAAGGTTTCAACACTGAAGGGCTACACCGCCACAACAGGGCCCCCCTCTTGCGCCATGTGAGTTTCCCCCGTACACCCGGACTCACACCACCAAGATAGCACTTAAGTTAAGCATTTGCAAATTAGTCAGCTAGGCTGCCCCATAACAGACGTGTGGCTACATGATTGACACAGGTCAAAGGCTTGCAGGGTTAAGTCCTTAACTGACCGAGGCGAGACTAACCCGAGATAATCTCAAATATCCAAAACCAATAAAAACCAAATACGACCGCCCAGTTGCCACTCTTGGCCCACCATAAAACAATCTTGCCACTTGCCTCAGTCTAAATTATTTTCCCATCCCAGTTGATTACCAAGCACCACATACTCTTCACAAATCAACATCATTGCGTGACTCCGCTGTCACCACAACTCAATCTCTTTGTGCGACCACACATGGCCCACAAATTATCATAGTTCCATATTCCATTAGTCAAGATTAATAAGTAATATTTCATGAGCATGTGATGACGTGGCATGGCTAAGCATCTCTAATTCGGTCTAACCACCCATGTTGATTTTCTATTAACCAACTATAATTAACCAACCTAGGGTGACAAGTGAATCATGGCATACAATTTAACAAGGTAGGTGTAATTCAAGAGGGTATAATATCTAAATCCCAATCTAGGTCAAAATCATTTGTACTCATGAAATAACAAGTGATAAGGTAAACCAAAATAGCATGCAATCTAATTTATGGGTGCAACATGATCAAAGCACAACTTGCCTTGCTTAAGCTCCTGATATTGCTCCGAAGATTGCTCTTGAAAGAATAATCCTTCTTCCGACACCTCGCTCAACTCAACGTCTACGCGAATCGTGGGAGAAAGCAAATAAAAACCAAAACCAAATAGCAAATCAACACCAAGAACAAATAGCAAATGAACTCAAAAATTCAAATAAAAACCCCCATTAGATATATCTTGATTTTATAAATTTTTAGGAGTTTGAATCACCTCAATCGGAGTTCATATGCAAAAGTTATAACATTTAGAAGTTTTGAAAATAAACTAAACTCTGGAATTAGAAACTATAAATCCTTCCGAATTATTTTTATAAAGAAAATCCGAATTTTCCTGTCCCGGCTTGTACGGACAAAACGTGGTGAAATCTAGACTGATGAACTCAATCTAACGCTTACGGGTAAATCTACTACGTTGCCTAATATCAACCATCCGGCCTAAATCCAACAGTCGATATTTAATCGGAGACGCCATCGATTCGGCGACGTGGGACGAATTACGCACTTGATTACGATCCGACGGTGGTGAAGTTCCCGATCGGCGATGAAGCGACGGCGACTTGAATTTATCGGAGATGACGACGACGACCTCGGCAGCACTCGGCAGCACGCGCTTGGAAATCTCCTGACGATGCTGCGATTTTTCTCGGACGACGGCGCGACACGCTTGACGCTCCCGATCTCCTTGCCACTTAATTCTTCCGACGACGCCTGCGCGCTGCTGTCCTCGCGAGAACTTCCGACGACGGCGCTCCAAACTTTTCCGTCGCTTCGATTGCCTAGAATTTCTTCTTCTGTCGCTTGTTCCTCCTGGCGATGCTGGTGCGACTAGCTAGAGACGCTTCTCGATTTCCTTTGCTGCTCGCTCCTTTCGACGACAACTCAGCGCGTCCTTTTCTTCTTTCTTTTCCGCTCGGTTCTAGCGACGTCTGTGCTCGGCGTTTGGCGATGCCTTCGCGCGACTTAAATAGCGGTCGCATGCGTCCTATTCCCGCCCGAAATCAGAGTCCGAGTCCTTGTGGACTTCGACGCCAACGCTAATTCGGGATTTGAAAATTGCTACGCACGGACGAAAACGGGAAACTCCTTCCTTTCCCGCGCGCACCGATGGAGACTCGAGTCCTACCGAATTTGGCGCCAGCTCGGAGTTTAAGTCGGTCACGCCACGCCGTCCTTTCCCACGCGGATAGACTTCCCAAATCCTCGATTGCTTCGGTGCCTGGCGTGGAATTTTGAATCGGCTACGTGCCGGTAGGACGGAAGCCTCACGATCGTTTTTCTTTGGCGTCAAGACTCGATCGCTCGGCTTCCACAGGACAAAGCGTCCTTCTCCCGCGTGCGTGGACTCGAAGCGAGCCCTTCGATCCAGCGCCCAAATTCCCAGCCATTCATGCAGAAAAAAACGGACAGCCCAGATGCAACATGCGAAGACTTGATCCGAACCGTAATGAAAATCAATCGGCCTATTCCTAATCCGGTTCAATCCCATAGAAAGAAAAACTTCCCAAAAATACTTCGAGACCTTCTATACACAAATAAAATATTTTTGGGCAATCTTTATTTTAAATTTCCCTTTTGTAATTAGTTTTCGTCAGGAGACAATAGACTTTTAAAATAATCCGAATAAATCTCAGGAAATTCCAATAAATCCAGAAAATTTGCAAAAATCATAAATTGTATTAAAATAATATCAAATATTTAGAAAGTCAAAAATTGGGATGTTACAGGAAACAAGGAGCACTTGGTCGCACGTGAGGCAAAGATGTTTTCATTCCTTGGGAAATGGGGTTCCCACAAGACTCTGACACGTACTGGAGTAGGAAGAGAACCGAAGTCGAGCAAGAGGAATGGTTAGTAGCAATCACTGAGGAACGGCCAGTAGCAATCAATGGTTAGCTAAGAAGCCTTGAGGAAAAGATGGGACCTCGTCTTCGACAACCGTCCTGCAGCACCAAAGCTACATGCACAACATAAGCCACCTGCTGCGCTAGAGCTAACTGCACTACCGAGCCCACGTCTTTGCAACAAGCGAGCCACTAAATCGCTACCGTGTCTCCTGCAAAGATAGGCTAGTACTTTACTTTGGGCCCAGTCATCTCCCGTGAAGATGACATATGATAGACAGTGAGGCGATGATAAGGTCAAATCGAAGCGGACTACAGAGGCCCCTAACTTTTCGTTGGCCCTGCTGGTGCGGTAATTCAAGCTAGGATAGTCGTTTATACCGGTAGAGCACTAGCAGATGCTTACAATAGCTTGCTTAGAATGCAAATTTGGTGCATAGAATAAGCCAACAAGCCGGGGCCACAACAGGTATCGAGTGTCTCGATCAGCTACAGGGAGGAATATTTCTTGCACCAGTTTTCGGGGTGCTTCTTTATGGTCGGTTTCAACGACTTGTTTGATCTCTACAACCTCAACGCCTTACTCATCAGATGCTAGACATTGTAAGTGTGTGCAATCACAGTCTACATTCGTTTCATACCGATAAATGTCATATATATAATCTTTGCTTTTGTATATATAGATACATGATCATTGAAGCAGAAAAAAGAGAAAGAACCAATGGGTTTCCTTAACCCACACATGGTGTCTAAGCAAACCATGGATGAAAATTTACATGTCATCTAGGAGTATGTAGAAAACACATTGCTGGCTTAACGGGAAATAAATTTCATACCATGGTGACATATCTGTGAAGATTTCACTGGGTTCTACATGTAATTATACCAAGACAGAACTGGGTATTTTACCTTGATTCTAAGAAGAGCGGCACCTACAACTTGATGCCTATCGCAAAATTACTTAAGACATTTTTCAATGTCTCTAAAACACATGGAAGGCCAAAGAAGGACTCGTCGTAGTTGAAACACGTTCATAAGTTTCTGATATCTGCTAGTATGCAATAATCCTTTGCACTCCATAATAATACATCTGGAATTAATCAATTATATTTTGGCAGTACCACCAGCAGCTAAAGGCTACTAACCAATGTGGTACTCTACATTTGCCACAACATGTAAATCCTCATTGGTGCAAAGAAGACCAATTACTTGGAAGTTTGTCAATCTTGCAATAATTGTTTCAAATTATCAATTTATATATATGCAAGACTTTACTCTTCACATCGATAGGCTTGGAAATATGTTAAATCTGCATTGGAATAGGCTAATCAGCTACGAATTCAAGGATAACTCTATGCCTTCTTGATGCATGAGGCATAAATCCAGAAGGTAAGTGCCACTCAACTAGACCAGATGAGTTATGAATTTGTTAGTTACCACTTGGATTAATTTGTGAACTTTTGTCGGTGTTTCGTATAACCGGCAAGTAGATTTGTAAGTATAGGGGATCGCGCGCCCCCTCTCCTCAAATGGTTAGGCTTAACGAAGCCTCGGAAAAAACACTGGATCGGGCTAGGGAGTCCCAGATTTATACTGGTTCGGGCTGGATGTCCCTACTTCCAGTTCGTGGTAGCGGTTTGAATTGCCCTGAGCTCGGGGAGCAAACAGAGATTACAAACGGAGGCAAAGGACAGGCCCTTAGCGCTCACTCGGGAAGAAGAAATCGGGAGGAGATTCCCTAAGATTGGCGCCAACCCGGGTCGGAAAACCCTGAGTGACCTACAAGGGGCGGTGCCAGCGAACGGACTCGCGTGAGTGCGTATGAAGGAAAGAGAAATGCATCCCCCATCCTCCAAGGGCCCTGCCTCCCTTTATATAGGCCGAGGGGGCAGGTTATACGAGGATTTGAAAAAGAGACAAGGGAAAAAGCCGTTCGGGCATCCTAGTCTTCGGTCATGATGACGGGCAGGTTGTTCGTCTAGACGACCTGATCTTCGGTAATGATGACTGACAGGCTCCAGCACGTCCCATACGGAGTGGGTAGACACAACGGGCGGCGCCCTTTTCGGAGGGCGCACGTCTGCCTGTCAGATGCTGACGTCTTGAAAAGATAGGTGCTTTAGCGGAGGCTGCCCTCTGGTTGCCTTGGAAAGGAACCGTCCACCCCAATATTACCGTTGCGTCCGTGCAATAGGTGGCCCGCTTCAGAGATCTGCTGAAGTGGCGAGATCGCGGGCCGAGGCTCATGAGGACTCTGTCGGGGTCTGGTCGAGCTGTGGTAGTACCTGATGCGGGGTCGGGTCGGAGTAGGTGCCTGCGGAGGCGTCGGCCCTGGGTCGGTCGGGGCCGGCGGGCGCGTCCGACCCGAGATTGTGTGGCAACTCCCTTCCACTGAGGGACGAGGGCCACGACGGTTTTTCCTTCAGCCCGGATTCTGAGGCTAGATAACTCGGAGAAATGCGATCTTGAAATAGATGTATACTTTGCTGTGGGGTATCCTTGGTATGAGTATTCGTCAACCTTGTGCTGTGAATTTGTGAGTTGTAGTTATGGATTCAATTGGTTAATATATCTGAGTTGATTTCTGAAATGAATGCGTTGTACGTAGCGTGTGTTATGTAATCTGAGTTGATTTCTGAAATGTATGTCAGAATAATATGCTTATGATGTAAATTCTATAATCTGTTTTGTTTCAAAGGGCATGGCTAGCATTTTTTGAGGCTAGCTAGTAAATAGCAAAGTGTAAATAGTAAAAACACAACATCACAGATGGTTATAAATAAGAACTGTATGTGATGTATATTAGATTACAGATTGTTCTAGATAAGAACCGTCTGAGATGACTTACACATCATAAATGGTTCTTGTTTAGAACTGTCTATGATGACAATTTTTCCAGATGGTTCTCAAATTGTCTTGATGTGCCCTTTTATCACTGACATTTTATTACTGACGGTTCACTAAACTATCTAAGATAACGATTTTGAACCGTTTGTGATGAGATATTCTGTAGTAGTAAATACAAAACATAGCCAATCTTGAATAATAATAACTAGTAAGGTGCTCGTGCACTGCAACAGAGTACTAAATGAGGATGATACATATCAATAAAATGTGATTCTAAATTGTATAAATAGACACTTAAATGCAAAACAAAGTATCTAGTCTCACAAGGCTACAGGGTAATTCAACAACAATGCCCTACATCTATGTTATCCTAAATCCTGAAGGCAATACATCAATGGTCCTTCTCAGAGAGCCAATGCATTTGGTGCAACAAACCCATAATCATATGTTTGATTATCCTATAATATGATACATTATGTACACTTTGGAGGTGTAACTTTACTAGGGATTGGGTATATGAAAAATTAATAACTATGTTGACAGAAGAATATGGAGAGGGGAATTTTATCTAGTTTTTCTCTTATCAGTTCATACCTTTTTTTTTGCAAAGAAATATTGGTTATCAACGGTATATCATGTTTATAGAAATTCATTGTTCTACTAATTGCCATTACATTGGTCTACTTACAAGGGAGTAATACTAACATCACAGCATGTACAAAGAAGCAGGCAACTAAAATTGCGAATGTGAAATAGATTGTGATGTCAACTAAATCCCTAGTACTAACATCAAAGCATGTGAAATAGATTAAGAAGGCAAACTATGGGGGAAAACATAGATAGCCCAACCATGATTAGTAGGCAATAGGACTCAACTTACTGCTTGTCCTCACAAAGAGATGCAACCAAAGTAATGTTGGTAGTAGCCCCTCCGTGCATTGAGCTTCTTATCTTGAATTCTAACCAAGTTTTCTTGATCTACCGAATTCCTGCAGAGGTAGAAAGTAGGAAGAAAATCAAGCCAAGAGATTACTATCAGCCAAGACATAGGATTATCATGCCACCTCACAAATGCAGTGCTCCATTTTGGGCATGGGCATCAGTTCAATCTACACCATGCAAAATTTGAGCAATTCTACAGTTAGATCAATCAATTTGGCTCGCTTGGAAGCAATCTAAAGTCTAAACGATTGTACCTCATGATAAGGGAGGATTCTTTGAAGAACGTGCAATAGCCATGACTCCTCTTCATCTCAAGCCTCGAGGTGCATGAAATCATAGCTACTACCATGAGTCTATGAACAAAGCAGGAAGAGGGAGCCGATGTGGAGGGTCATCGCCACCATATGGTTTACTTCCACGTCAACACGCTAACATGAATCAATTGACACAGAGGTAGCTGTAGAGCAGGTAGAGTAGAAATGGCATCAAGGCAAACATTTCTTATAAGCTGAGAATTTATCTAAAAACAATTTCATGCAAAATCACAGGAGTGACAGACTGACAGTGTGAATTTGAGTTTGATTTGAATTGGATTTTTAAAATGAAGCAATTTGAGTTGTGTCTACCAGGAGCAGCACTACCGGCCTCAAAGGGTGGTACTACTAGCTGAGTGCCGCTTAGCCAGCACTATCGCCCCAGCATGGCCGGTAGTGCTGCTCCCATGGAAATCTCAGCGAAGACTCTCTCTGGAATATAACTACCGCTCCCCTCAGCCGGTACTGTCACCACTACAAAATGACCCCCCCTTTAGCAACGCATATATACGTTGCTAAAAGTCCGTATATGCGTTGCTAGGGTCTATACCAATGCATAATTATGCGTTGCCTAAAGTGGCGTTGCTAGGGTCTACTGCAACACTTAATTATGCGTTGGTAAGTCCTATTAATAACCGTTGCTAAGCTGCAACGGATATTGATAGGCTATGGCAACGCTTATATATGTTTGTACAACCTATAGACGAATAGTCTTCTATAGCTTGTTGCAACATATATATTGTACTTGTGGCAATGCTTATATGCGTAGCAAGGAATAAACCATCTAAGGAACAATATTTGCAATTATTTTTATTTGGAGCCAAATAAATATATTATGCATGTGCAATGTATTTGAAGAATTCAAGATAATTTCCCAGGCACACATTGCAAATAAGCGCAAATCAGTACTATATTAAAAAAATTGTCGCATTACAGAGTTCCATCCACCACTTAGTTATCAAATTGTTGCATTACAGAGATACTACATATACCACTTAGTTTGACACAACCATGTCGTACTACATAGCTCATAGAGGTTCCTTATATGTATGCGAGCTCATTAGCCCAAGGCACTGCGACTAGAATTGCACCCATGACTTCAGAATTCAGATCAACCTGCATTGTGGTGGTTGAACAATGATTAGTCGAGAAGGATCATGTCAGCAGAAATCATCAACAGGAATGGTAAAGTGAATTATTGTAGAAAAAGGAGCACAACTACAAGGACTAACAGTTCATTGCAGCTTCTCAAATTCAAGCACAATCCATAAAACTAAAACACTTGCTATCAACCTATACATTATAAAAGAAACGGCTGCAGCAGAAAAGCTTAGCCTACAGGAAGCTCTGATTTTTCACCATCTAATTCTAACCTTCAATCATGTCCCAAAAAAAGCAGCCCACAATATTTGAAAATTCAGCAAAACATTGCAACCAATGGAACATATGAACGAAGGAAAGCCACAAATAATATCTGTAGCAATTTGCATTCCAGGGACAAGCTCACAGCGTGTGTCAACTACCATTCTGAACTCTCCGACAGTGTATTCACAATCCATTGCCTGAGATGCGCAATAACAAAATTAGCCACGGCCAGGTACACACAATTTAGACAAGTCACAAATAAAAAATATTTGTTATGTTTGTACACTGCTTCTACCACTAAAAATAAATACAGAAGTTCAAGCATACCATTAAAACAGCATCACTTCCTGATTGTACAGGAACATGAAGGCTCCTTCAAATGTTGCAGTATGAAAGGAGGATTCGTCATGCCTATGCGAAGTGCTTCTGTCCGCAGGAAGCTCAGCGACAATTGCATTTAACAGATTCGGATGATTTGTACCAATATCCCAACCTGAAAAAATTACAAGGTCAGAGAAGCAAAATACCGTAAAAAAATTATGAAATATAGCATTCAGTAGGGCTGTGTTTGGTTGGTGAGATGAGGTCGAATGGGATGGAATGGTCTTGTACTCCTGAACCATTTGATTCCATTGTTTTGGGTGAATGGAATTATTCAATATCTATAGGGAATATTCCTCAAATTTGTATCTCACCATCTAGAATGGGATGGTTCCATTCAAACAATCAAACACATAGCGACTTTTTTTTCTTGAACCATCTCATACATATACCACTTGTACCAATTACCAAACACACCATAGGAGATCTAAAAAGATTTGGACATTAAGATTACCATAAGCACTGTTATCTTCACCGCTTAACCATATTTCTCAGACACCTTCAGAGACAACAATTTTCACATAATCTACCTACAATGAATTGAAAACCAAATACTTTGCTTGAAATTTGAGCAAGCTGCAGAATTTTCAGCCACAATAGGAACGCTCCAGGACACTCACCAAGTTGTCTATAGAATAGCTTCCTAGATGAACACAAGCATGCTTTGTCTTGCAGTAAGTGCAAGCACCTAAACATCCAACATTTATAGGAAGAATCTCGATAAATTTATTCTTTCTTACCTGTAAACTGTAGATGTTTTTAGTCACGAGGAATAGTGTGATAGCATCTGTGAACTAATCATTAATCAAAAGGTAAAAGCACATCAATGTGCCCACAATACTAGCCAGATACAATTGATGCACATGATGTCATGTGCCGATGAATGAATTGTACCTTTAAGGTTTCCTCCACTACTTCAACAACCCGGTCTATTTGCTGCACTCCAATTATACTAATACCTTCAAGCTCCTTAAGGTCCTGACTTCCTTGTGGTACACATCCAGCTACGACCAGTGGCTTTCTTGCGTTCTTGCATTTTGATATGGGAGTTATCATGGCACATTGACTTGGATTTTTCATAATGCATCTAAAATGGCAAAAGTACATGTCAAAATTTACTCCCGTACATCAGCTACACATGTCACCATAAGTCACCACAAGGTAGATACATTAAGATGGAAGTAAAATATCATCATCCAACTGAAATGTAATCGGAACCAATAATGTGCATCTCATGGAATTTTTCAAGTACAAGAAAATAGCTAGCTAGTAGTAGCAGATGGAAAGAAAGAAATAACCAAACAAGACACTAGAACCAAACAAATTAGCCACAAATCTGCTCCTTCAGGCTCTTCAGTGATTGCATATCCAAACGCGGAGAGCTGCCCCGCCATGTACTCACTGTCACTCTGCAGAGCAGAAAAGAACAAAAGTTACATAGCAATAGCAAAACCATTGGCTTCCTAACATTAGCAGCAGGCACAAGCCACTAGCCCACAAAACAGATACGAACCACTACTTAAGCCGCACAAAATAAATCATTTGAGCAGTTCAACCAATTACTCTTAGTTCTTTCAGTTCAACCAATTACATCATGGAAATTACAGCATGTTAAGGAATCATACTGCACTTCATATCAGCTAAATAGTTTGTGAGCATCTGTAAAAGAATTCAGCAGAAGTAATGTCAAGGAAGGTTGCCTGGTTATGTGAGCATCCGAAGGTCTTCACATATATCGTCTGCAACACAAACAACAAAACAGCCAGCACTCTCATCAGACGAAACATGGAGCAAGTCGAAGCGAAACGCGGGCACGAGCGATGGCGGTGGTGGTACCTGCGTGCCGGGGATCCGGGCCTCGGGTCGGGGCTGGGTCTGGGCGAGCCTGGACGACCTGCACTTGGGCTTGACGGCAGCGCGGTGGAGCCGCCGGGGGAGACGCCGAGGAGGAGCCGCCGGGGGAGTCGCCAAGGGAGGCACAGGGCGAAGGATCTCCCGTCGCGTGGAGCCGCCGACTCAGGAGGCCGGGCCACCGGGGGACTGGGGGAGGCACATGACAGCGTGAGTGGTGGTCTGAGAGCTAGGGTTTTGGTTGGGGACGAGTCGATGAGATGCGGCCGCCTGGGCGCCTAGCTTCCGCTTTGGCTTGACGACGAGACGACAGATATTGGGCCAGCTAGTACACGCAATAAAAAAAACAAAGGTTCACGCCAGCGGAAACAAAAGGGTCTAATACGGATCTGGCCAAAAAAACAAAGTGATCTACAGATGATTCTTGCAACAGTTGACAAATGTTGCCACTGGTTGTTTAACCCTACGGATGATGCTTGCAACGCTTTGCAAGCATTGCCACCCTATTGCTTGCAACGCATAACATCATGTGTTACTATGTATCCATTGTTAAAGGGGTGTTCCTGTTGTAGTGAGATAATGTGCTTTGAAAACCGTGCAAAGAAACCCGGTTTGTTGGTGAGTTTTGGGTTAGCTTTGCATGGTTGTGTGAGTGAGTCAATCCTAACCCTTGATGGTGATCCTTAGGGTAGAAGGAACTCATCCAACGGTAGAGGATGACTCAAGAGTAGTATAAATAGAGGGGTAGGGGTAGCCTTCCCTCACTTAAAGGTTTTGAGGTTTTTGTGCTCCTTTGAGGTTTGCTCACTTGTTTGTGAGGCTTTGTAAATCTCCCTTCTAGAAATGAAAAACTAATTTTCTCTTAATTCTGAATTTACTTTTCGCATTTACATTATGTCCTTAAATTCCACAATTTACATTCTTGCAATTTACTTTCATGTAAGTTGGATTTGCCTCTCTTCCTTCTAAATGCTTTTGGATCTTTTTGCTGAGGATGTATAATTGATGGATGAGTCTTCTTCAGACCATATCCCAATCATCTAGGCAAGTCTTGTGTTCGTTCTTGCAAGAAACCGATTTTTGCTCTTGAAATGATCAATCTTGGAAGATTGGTTTTGGGTGTTCTTGTCTTATGTCCCAGCTTGCTATGACATGTGGGAAGCCATCTAGGATCATCTTGATCGTCAAGAACCCACGATCTAGCTGAGAGCTAAGTTTTCGTTCTTGAACCTGTTCTTGTGCACCCTTCCATAAATTTGAAAAAGATTAGAACTTTGATGTCAATTCTTATAATTGAAGGTTGGAATAGGTTCCTGACATCTATAGGAAGGTGTCTACAAAGATTCCTCAATATTTCTTTTTGAACTCATGTTAAAATCACTGTTCTTATGCCTATTTTTACTGTAGCTACAGTAACACAGTAGTACCGCCCCTACATGGGCGGTAGTACTAGCCTCAGGCTGAAATTTGTGAAAATTGACTCTTCTGCTCCCATTTCATGTCTAAATGTTTTGGCTTGGTTTCTTTGGGTGAAAATCTGCATTTGTGATCATTTGTAGTGGAAAAATTTTATTTCACGAACATTCACCCTCTCTGAACGCCATCTCGATCCTTCACAGTGGTAAACAATATTTTAAGCTTTTCAAAGTGTTTGTAGGGCCTATATATTCTGTGATAATTCTACAACATTATGATGTTTACGTTGCACATTGTATCAAATCCAACTGTTGTGGTAAGAAAGCTAAAGTCAGTCTATGGCGGATTATAGTACCTAATTGTACTTGATAAAAAAATAGATAAATGGTAAATTCTAAAGAATAAGCTCGTTCAAAATTAGTAAGATCATGCTTGGACTTTGGATGAGTTTAAACTCTAAAGCTTGCATAAAGTTAAGTCCATCTGCATTGACAAATGTATGGCATTAAGCCAACCTTGGTTTACGGGATTATCAAGCTTATCAAAACTTCAAGCCCTAAAACAAGTGTAAAAACCATATAATATATAGATGTCTTGCAAATATTAAGGCATGCTAATGGATTTTTATGCAATCTTAATAGAAGGCTTGCCAAAATTCTACATGTACAGTAACTACCTTTGAGTTGCATAGGGATCTAAAGCTGTAGCATCTAAATCATCCTTTTGCACTCAAAACGAAGCTAAATGATCGTCAAAATTGAAAATATAGGCCAACAAAATGAATAGAGATACTGAAGTACAAATAAAAGCTAGGAAACCTAAGGTACTAATTGAAATACCTTTCCACTTTCTATATTGAATCAGATTTGGAGGGAGACCAATATACTCTTCAATCAAGTCTCCAAGCAAGTAAAGTCTAGTATATTTTAGTGCTTGAATCACACTATAAGATAAATTCCACTATCCAAGAAGATGTGATCATTTTGGTTGTCAGATGACTCACCAGAGTGCTGCTCAAATTCACACACATTCAATATCTACAATTTATCCAAGATCACAAGATTAGGTTCCATTTTTCAGACAATTTACATGTACAGACATGAAAATTACAATCCATGCAATATTGCAAAAAACAGAAAGCTCATGTTACTGTAGCAACACTCCGAGCAGCCACAAGATTATCCATGTCCATTTATACAACCAGTCATCTCCACCTAGTGATCACAAAATGAAACATATATGTTTTAGATAAATCAAAACTAAGGGTTTTCAATCAGCATTTCATGATGAATCTACTGTTCTACTACCTGAAGGAACTACATGCACCTCATTCTTCTTGTTGATCACCTTGAAATCTTCAAGAAGCCTAGTTGATAGCAATCCTCTAACATCCTTAAGGAAACTTTCTTGTTGATATTTCATTTCTGTCACTCGCACTTTAACAGGACTAGTTGTCAACAAACAACTATCCCTAGGTTGCTCACCAGCTACATTCCTTATCTCGTCCGCATCAGACATTGCATAGTCAGCACTAGCTGCATTCTCAATCTCCTCTACAGTAGGCCCTTCAACACCGTGCATATGATCCAACTCGGTCGCCGAACTACTTGCGATCCGACTCAGTTGCTAAACTACTTGCTCTGCTCAAAAGGAAGCATTAGGATTGGAACAATCCTTGCGAGGAGCTCTAAACCATCCAGAAGGCCTTGGTGAAGCGGTCGGCGGGCACATCCTTGAGCACGTGGAAGAGCTTGTAGAGCAAGGTGCTGTTGGGGAGGAAGATGTGGACATTCTGGTTCTCGACACTACCCTCGCGTGCTTCTTGAACTGCAGTGTCGAAACACCTGTGCCACCCACCGCCAAAAAAAAACCCAACCTATGCTGCCGCCGGCCAACACCTAATCTGCATGCTGCAACAAAGGAGGTTGAGGGCATGCCGAGGCAGTGTGGTGTGGAGGCAGAGCGGTGTGGGGAGACGCGGGTGGCGATGGGGATTATGGAGCGGAATAGGGAGCCTGAAGACAATGAGGTGGCACTAAAAAGGTAGAAGGTAGTGTAGGGGAAGCAGAGGGGTGCCGCAGGGAGGGCAGCCGGCTGGTATGGGCGGCACGGTTTCCAGATCTGGTGCAAGCAGAGAGGCGATGTGGGCTCAAGGTAGGCAAAGGGGTAGGGTGCGAGGTATCAATGTAGAGGGGAGTTTGGGGAGGGTAAGGTATGTGGCGTGGAGGTGGTGGTCGTGGGATCGAGCAGTACGACTGATCCACTTAGTCATTCATATCAGATCCAATAGATCGAATGCTCTGAAGGAGAATGGACGACCACCACCAATACCAAATTACAAGTAGTAGAGATAATATATATCTAGTCAGTTCCAATAGTTTGAAAAGACAAAGTATGTGATTGATGTATGCAAAGGTATCTAGACTAGCAGCGACATGCACACGATATTAGAAAAACTGTAATAATAAGTACTTTATTACATTATTTATAATTTTTATATTAATTTACAAATAAGGAAAAACCATTGACAAACGTTGGAGACCATATTGAAGCATAAAACAACTTGTTTCCTGTGCTCCCAATATTTTCCTAGTATCGAACACTACTACAGATCTGACCTTCCATACCGGCCCATCAGTCCCGGTTGGATTTGAACCCATACTGATGAGGGCTTTAGTACCGGTTCATTGGCTACAGGACTATCGTGGGCTTTCAGTACCGGTTCGTGTTACGAACCGGTACTAAAGGCGGGGTATATTAGTACCGGTTCGTAAATACTTAACCGGTATCGATGTGAGGGCATCAAGACGGTTAGGTTACGAACCGCATCGATGAGGCCTTCAAGATCTTGGTTCAGTGTTACGAATCGGCATCGATGCCTCGCTTGAGGAAAGTTCAAAACGAATGCATATTCTATGTATATCGATCTGCGATGGTGGGTGGGTTGGTTAGAAGGGTGAAAGGCCGAGTCACAAGGTTGCGGGTTCGAGTTCCGCTTCTCCCATACACCCTCGACATATTTTGAAACATTTCTAGTCCTATCGCATGCGGTTGGTAGAACGGTACTAATGCTAATGGGCATCGGTCCCGATGCTCTCATCGGTTCAAAATCGGTACTAATAGTCATGCTACAACCGCATCGATAGTCATATATGTAGTAGTGGAAGGGAGCGCTAGTTATGCTAGAGTTATTTTTTCGCTTGAAAAAATTCTTTAATTTATTAAAACATTCTCTGGAAGAGATGGCTAAAATTATCAGGCTAATTCCAATATTTAAGAACACTAGCTAGCTGATAAATTAAGCTAAAACTCTATGCGCACCACAAAAATTGCATTGTCAACTTAGTGTAGGCATAGTGTAGGCATTCTTGTCGACTGAGGTCCTCATAATGCTAATGGCTGTACTCAATTCGAGTTTTAGAACAATGGAGAAACCATGGATCTTGTTCCCATAGTCCATACATGCATAGGAATATAATCTTACTTTCGGGGAAGCCTGTAAATAGAATGAATATATAGGAGCATGGGGTTATATTCCCACGTACTCTTAAGAGGATTACGATCCACATATAAAAATGGCTAGTACTAGGGTTAGAACATTAAGACCATCGGGAGGCCTCTCCTGGTAGACTGGCTTTATGCCGAACAAAGTCATGACAATATTCTTGCTAGAATTAATATATGTGGTATCTCAAACCGACCTTACCACCCAGGTATTTTTTTGTTTAATTAATACCATTATTTACTATTTATATTGAGTTGATCATATGACTTGCTGGTGCTAAGTCTTAAGATAGCTTTCTTAACAAATTCACCTTTTTTGCAGAAGAAAGGTTGAATATAAATTATGAACAATTAATAGTTTTTAGTGAAATTTTACAAACATTATTGATATGTGGCCTCAAAGGACTACATGGAAATCAAATATCGATCCCATCTATCTGTTGACAAATTTACAAATTCTTTTACCGTCTGTCGAACTATAAATGTGAGCAACTGTTTGATGAAAAAAAGATCTCTTTTTAATAGGTCGAGCAGAATAATATCTGATCATGCGTGGAATGCAGTCCATGTTACTTGAGAGAATCTAATGTGCTGTTCCTCATTTTGTAATTATGTATGAAATTATCTCTCTGATATGTTTTGTCCGAGTGTAATCTCTGTTATGACTTATGAGAATATATGGTGAATGCTTTTCCTTCCACTCATCGATTCACTTTTTTATTACCATCTTTTATTATAGGAAACTATCTTGTACTCCCTCTGTTTCGAGTAGATGACGCTTCATGATTTTGCACTTTAACCAAGCTATATATAGAAATGATCAAATCACCCTCTTTCATTAATTCACTTATTGCTCTTGGATAGTGTGAGTTACTCTATTCCACAATAATAAATGACATTGTGAATAATGGATGGTAACGGTTTTTGAAGGAAAAAAACAGATAAAGTTGTCTCGAAATTTTAGAATGACATGTATTTAGAACAAAATTTAAAAGCTAGAATAACATGTATTTAGGAACGAAGAAAGTAATAGATAAGTTTTATAGCTGCAAGCAATTAAACCTAATAAGTTTCTTCTCCTTTATAACTATATTTGCATCAGGGAAGGCACCAGCAAGTGCTGGAATTAACGTTGCAACATATTATTTGGATCACTAGTTTTAGCTGGCCTTTTTTTCTTTTAATCTTGATTGCAAGTAGCCATAATAATGCTAATTTGCTTGTAGGACATAGCATGGGGGAACTAATGATAGGTTTGTCCTACATCCAAGCGGCAAGTTCCCTTTGGAATAAAGAAACATAAAGGCTGTTCTTGGGAAGAGGCAGCCAACCATTCTATGATTGTTAGTGGCATCCAATGCACACACAACAAGATGTCCTGGAATTGCTTTCATGAGCATTATAAGAGTGGAGAAGCATAGCTTTATATGCTATTGGCTAGAAGAGCTTAACGTAGAAGTTTAAAAGTCACATTAGTATTTTTGCTTCTCTTTCTTGAAATCTATGTATAACAAAATTTATTACTGATCAGCTCATGAGCTGATGAAACAAAAACTTTATTACAGATGCCAGTTGGTGTTCTTAAAAACAGTATATTGTTCAGATGAAGTAACTGAAGAAAACAGTTGACCAGTATATTGTTTAAGAAATGTGCTTCCATGCTGTCCCAAATAAAAATAATCATAACTTGTAAAATACTACTTGTGACTGGAGGGAGTACCAGTCAGATGACTTGCTGGAACGACTCCTATTTCATGTGATCGTTTGTTTCGATTTAATCATAAGTTAAAACTATTTGTACTCAACTGATGTTTGGTCGATCATGTTCAGATCGGCTCCAAAAATTTAGATCGCTGACGGCAACTCATGAGTAATCTACTTGTATGCTGCATCGTGATGGGAATTTACAACGAAAATACCGTGATTAGAGCATCTATAGACATCCCAAGTGGTTGACTTTCGATTAAAATGATCTTGCTGTCGCTTAGTGAAGCTAGTTTACATGATCGACGGTAAGAAGATTGAAACTGTTTCTGTATGATGCAACCTCTTGAGCATTTTTTTTCGAAGGTAAGATATCTACCGTTCACCTTGTACACATAGAAAATTTTAATCAGTGAGGATCTTCAACTCTTAGTGGCCCCACAACACTTTTGTCTAAGTCACATTTCGCTATCGATGATAATTAAGAAGATTGAAAACTTAATTCCTCGGATCATGAGAAGAAAATTTGCTTCCTTTGCTGGCTCATTCCGATTCCACCAGCTGTTTCTCTATGATGCAACCTGTTGAGCATTTTTTTCGAAGGTAAGATATCTACCGTTCACCTTGTACACATAAAAATTTTAATCAGTGAGGATCTTCAACTCTTAGTGGCCCACAGCACGTCTAAGTCAACATTTCGTTATCAAAGTTTCCTCAGTGATATAATAACCGTATTTCGTATGCATATTCCGGACATTTTAACCACAGAAAGACTGATGGATTTCTCATTTCTGCAATTCTGACATTACTCTGTTCAGATGAGCCGTCACAATGAACAGACAGAGCGTCCTTTCTGATCTATGGAATGGCCTCACAAGTGAAGCTGGACTGCAGGGCTGCTGCTGCTCCTTGTACTGAGCAATGAAGCCAAATCAACACATGATCATCTATGGACTTTCATACGTTCAGATTTTTTTTTAGATCAACAGGTCATCCAAAATTGGATGCCCCAGTTCCATTTTACTGAAACTGCATAATATTCATACGTTCAGATAGGGGCGTGGCCGGCGGAGGGCTCCTTTAGGCTGGAGCTCCTTCAGCCGCTAGAGCTTTACTACTCTTTTAACATGGTGATTAATTTTTAGCATAGCAATAGCAATGCACACGCGCTCGGACGTGGCTAGAGGAAGAAGTTTTGCTAGGTAGATGAGCTGCTTGGCTTGGTAGGCTACTGCTTATTGGAGGCCTAATTTAGTAATTGGTTACTTCGCTTTCTGCTTGCACAACTAGACTCGAATTCTAGACACATGCAAAGACCATAGAGTGTGTGTGTGTGTGTGAGAGAGAGGGAGGGAGGACGTGGCTCAACGTGTCTCCTTCGTGAGTACATGGCAGCCTACTAAGTTAGGGCGCTTGGCATGCGCCACGGAGAGTGGATGCCGAGAGCAGCGAGGGCTATGGCATGATCGACTAAATGGGCTAACCAAATAGCAAATAGACAATGTGGATGTCTTTTCTAATTTATGATTTTTTTATTAGTTGTAAGTATGTAAATGGGTCGAATAGAGACAATAGCCAATGCACCTCCCTTTGTTTGATTGATTGGTGTTAATTTGCTCATAGATTTACAAAAGTTTGACAACGGGCATTGTATAAGTATTTCTCAAATAATAAAATATTATTAGTAATCATCAAACCAATAAGAACACAACATAAACTATTTAATATGTCTATCTTAATTTAACCTAATGAGACATATACGTGGATCATCTCAAACCGGTGTTGGTACACACGGACTGCGATAAGGTCAATCACACGTATGATTGCTCATTGCCTCGCCCATGCCCAAGCATCTGAATCAGAGGAAGGAAGAACGAAATGCGGCTGCTCCGCATGTCGCGTCAGGCTTAGCTCGCTTCTTTCCTTATCTTCTCGAGACGGCGCTTGTCTACCCGACTCTGTTTTCTAGCTACAAGATCGACCATGACGGCACAGCACTACCGCCGATCCAGTCTAGTTTCTAGACGGAGAATGCGCCGCGAATGCTTATCTTTTCCTGCATCTGCATGTCTGCTTCAAAAGTGCAGTAGCTGAAGCGCATTATACGTCAGCGTCGCAGCCCACAGGAGTGGCCAAAGCGAAGCAGCCATGGGGCATCAGATCAGCAGAGCCTCCGGTGCTGCCATGTCGGCTGTCTCCTGGCACCGGATGCTGCTCGATCGATCCCTTGACCTTCGCGACGAGCAATCAAGGTGGAATTCAAGAACGTGCAAACTGAAAACGTAGTGAATACTGCAAGGACGAGAGATCCGAGACGCTCGTACGTCAGGTCGTAATGGATTGGCAGGGGCTACTAGAAGACCATTCTCTTCGCTGTTGTTGCTCGCTTGCTGCAACGCCGTCTTATCATTTACTGTCGACATGTTACGACACCATGCTCTCTGGACTCTGGGCTAGTTAGTGGCTACCAAAATTGTAGCCAACTTGGGCAGACCATTCCAGTGATTCCCAGAATCGTCTCTCAAACTTATTCATGTGCTTAACAGAGTTGTGGTTTGGCAGAGCTAATAATGATTTTAACTGTGTCGGTTATGTTTTTTTCTCTAGGCTGAACGTCGAAATATGACGTGACAGACCATAGTGAGAGAACACGACCACGAGGCTCAAAGACTTGCTTGATTTTTTTCACTTATTCGTGCCACATTTCTACTAATGAAGTTTGCTATTCTCGTGTTGTTACAAGGTGAAGTACCTAACTTCAATGCTACACAAAACATATACTATTCTCTTTTATATGTTAGCTGTCTGTAAAAAAACAGACATGCCACGCAATCCTTTAATCACTGCTGCAACTGCAAGGTAACCACGGGAAATTCTGGAAAAAAAATCAGGATACTTTATAGTCCCTTTGTTCCTTAATAGATGACGTTTTATGATTTTACACTTTAACCAATGCACATGTAGAAATGTCCAAATCACTCTCCTTTATTAACTCAGTGTTACTCTATTTTATATTAATAAATAACATTAGGAATAATGAATGGCAAAGATATAGAATAGAAAAAGTTAAAAGTTATCTCAAAATTGTAGAATGATATATATTTAGAAATAAATTTTGAAAGTTAGAATGTTGCCACAGGGGGCGAGCGGGGCAGCCGCTCCGGGCCCCCCCGCCCATGGGCCCCACCCTGATGTACATTACATGCATGAGGAGTCCTCCTGGCGTACGCATGCATGAGGAGTCCCAAGAAGTTTCGTATTCGTATTGACTGCATGAGTCCTGGGCTGGCCCGGCTGGGAAATATCAAATATCAAGCGATGAAGCGATTAGTCATTAGCGAAACGCCGAAACCGAAACGTCGCTTGACTCGCTTGGCCGGGCCTGGCGCGTGGCGTTGGCGAGTCCAGAGTCCTGGATGCTTCGCGAGTCGTGGACAGCCAAGCGCCGTGTCATCTAGATCAAGGACGCCAGCCGCCAGGACGGGGCGACGGACGAGTAGGCGACTCTCACGCCGTGTCGCCGTGTTGCGAAATCACGCCATGAAGCGTCAAGACGCTACGACGCCGCGAACGCAGACGCCAAGACGCGAGGCGATCAAGATCGGCAAAGGCGGCGGAGCGGACGAGACAGCGCGCCGACCTTCATCATCGCTGATCCCAGTCGCCGACGCGCCGACGTTTGTCACGTTTCATCCGTGAGCCACAGCCATTAGGTATTGTCATATTGATTTTGCTAATTACCCTAACAACGTGATTACATGCATTATATTTAACATATTAATTAGATGGATCGGTAATTTGATATTTCATATTTGATTTATGAATTTGCAGTAGACCACTTGTAATCGTTTGATTGGACCGCGTTGATGCATATATGATATTAGAATTTGAGAGTTCTACATAATCGGTAATAATTTTTTTTAGTTGATCTAGTACCTTTGTAGCTTTGCGATAGCTTTCAAATAATAATTACTATTTTATGCATCGAGAAGATATTATTGGATGAGATTGATATTGATACTATCATCAATGACTTCAGATCTAGACATGTTAGAAGAAACTTTTAAGGTAATCTTTGTAGTATGTACGTTTTGCTTTACTTGTTGCTTGATATGAATAATTTTTTGGATGCATCTTGAGTATTTATTAGTAACACTATATATATAAGGGCCCCATTTTAAATCTCGTCCCGGCCCCTGAAATCTCGGGACCGCCTTGGTTAGAATGACATCTAT